>OZ017804.1:15532802-15855564 GCA_963969395.1 Pseudoscleropodium purum | reverse complement strand
CGGACAGTCTCTGACCTCCAACTTCCGAAGCTTAGGGCAACCTTCCAGAACGAACTGCATCCCTAAATCACTGTCGCCAACAAAGCCTACTGATAACATTTCCAGCTTCTTCGCGTACCGACCGATGTATTCGAAGGTCTTGTCCGTGAGGAGACCGGAGAGAGAGAGACGACGAAGGTCCTTGCATAGTCTGCAGACTGCGCCAAATCCTTCGTCTAGAGGCTCCCGGGTGTCGCAGTCGACCTCGTAGACAGGCATGATACAGAGGCGGAAGTGAGTCATTTGGGGGCAGTTCCTGGCGAACATGGACATGGCGGCGTTGGTCATCTGCTTGCAGAAGTAGAGGATCTTCCGCAACTTGCGGCAGCCCTCGGCGATGGCGAGGAAACCCTCCTCTGTGACTAGGCCGTCGTCCGTGATGGGAAACACGCGAAGCTCGCGCAAGTCCGTGCAGACTGCGGCGGCGGCCTGCAAACCCTTGTCACCCACGTAATCTTGAACCTGCGTAAAAACAACAAAAAAGATGGTAAGAACATTATCACAAATGAGTGCATTCTAAACACGTACAGGGTGGGCTCGGACATTGTAGAAAATAACGGATAATCACGACAGAAAGAACCGAGGTATATCAAACATTTAGACGTCTAAATTCTGAGACATAATTAGGGCTAGGTTTGCGGGTGGACAGAGCTAGTTCATCACCAAAGTCCCTTAGCTAAAGAAAGCTTCTATCCAGCTCAAATCAATAACCTGCAGAAAGATTACGGATGTTCTTCGCTAAACATATAACTCGATGTTGCACACGAAACGCATGGTGCATCTTTAATGAAGGGCATACGTGAAGAGCATTAGGGCTTAAGGGTAAATTCATGAATAACGTCATCAATTAGAAGAAAAACGATCAAAACTTCAAATTTCCTAGGGTGATTGAATGTCATTACAATGAAAGCAAGCAAGCAAGAAAGGAACCCACCAGTAGTCGTTGCAGCTTGCCGCAAAAGTTGATAAGCTTGGAAAAGTCTTGTGTCGACAGCAGCACATTCGAGAGATCCAGACTCGTCAACTCCAGACAAACTGGATACATACTGGGTATGCACAAAGGGACTACGTTCCACAGCCCGGAGAGACTCCGCAGATTCTTACACCTAACCAGAGATCCTTGAAGCTCACTGAGTCTCCCCCAGGAGAGGTTTTGGTTATAAATCCCTGTTCCGAGCTCTTCCAGTTGCGGAGCTCGCAACAGAAGCTGCCGCAATTGATCAAGATCGATCTCCCTGTTCAGCTTCAACCTCTTCAGGTTCGAACACCGACTCACCAAAGCCTCTAAGGACTGGAAGTCACTCTCGTCGATCTTGGATTTCACAGTGGCAAAGTTCAGGCACTCGAGAGAGGTTTGGGACTCGGGGAAGGCGGTTAACCAGTCCCCATTGCGGACAAGGATGTCGTTCTCGTGAAGATCCAACTCTGTGAGGTGTCTGCAATTAGCGAAAAATTGGAGTAGTTAGATCTACAAAGAAAGGCATGTACACCCATAATCAACACTGCCCGAACTGTGACACCTACATTTGGAACAAAAGCATCACAAATACCTAGGCATTGATTACACAATATTGATTACGCAAGATGTGCACAATCAAAACGTGAAGTCTACGACAGTCTAGTGTCGGTTATCAGTTCACCTAGAGACCGTACTTCGAAAGTTTCAGAACTTATTCATCCAAATAATGCACGCTAATGTGTGTTGGAACCCCCTTCCAGTGGTCAATAAGATGCAATAAAAACAAAATATGCTTCATAAAAGTAACTATGCTCAGTTCTAATTTAGTGACGACTACAGATGCGCATACGTTACTCGTAAGGTTCACCGTATAACTAAATCTCTTTGTTATGACCTCTAAATTGACATCTAGAATATTCTTCACTCTCAAAGTATAAGCTCGCACCTCACTAGGTCTGATTCGAGAGGACTGTAAACCAATCTTAAAAAACCCTCACCCCATCTCATATGAAGTAGAGGTTCCATTCACCATACAGGTGAGCTTTGATCTGTGGTAAGCGTGTAAACACTAAGACTACAGATATTTCCCTTTTTGCAATTGATTCTGCGCGTAACACAGACTAAATGCGCAAAATTTCAGATGACACAGGTTTCTAGATTGTTGTTGTAGGGAAAGGCTCAAAGTTCACCTGTATGGTTAATGGAACCTCTCCCTTGCTGTGTGTTGAATGGAGTCTGTACATTACTACCCCAGATGCAGTTGCGAGACCACCAGTAAGCTACCCCCTCACACCCCATCTCATATATAGCACAGGATTCGGATTTTTTGCATTTTTCTCCCCAATGAAGAACATTATAATAATATTATTACCTGCAGTTTCTGGTGATCTCCGTGATCCCATCCGTACTGAACCCATCACAACTGGTGAGCCTCAAACACCTAAAATTCCCGAACGCCTCTGCCACGTTCCTCAAATCCTCATCAGTCACCGTCATCCTCTTCAACCTTAGCTCCTCCAGCAACGGGTAATGCTCCGCCATGGCCTCGATCCAGGGTTGTATACATGCCCCCCAGTTGGACGGCACCATGCCGAAGTCGGTGAACCTCGGACGCCCCTTCATCTCCAGGCACGTGAGCTTGGGGAACCTCTTGATGAGAATCTCCGGGGAGACGGCGTAGCAGTTGCCGATGAAGGCCCTCCTGCGGCTCCATCCCTCCGCCTTGTACCACGCTTTGCACACGAGCGAGACGGAGTTTCGGTCTCGGTGGGAAGTAAGGAACACCAGGACGTGCTCGAGAACCTCGTCGGGGAAGACGGAGGGCATCTCGGCCTCCACGACCCCGGAGGATTCCAGGGCTGGAAGACTTCAGGGGCAAGACCAAGACCAAGACCAAGACTGTCAGTCTCCTTCACACCAGGCAAAGAATTCGCACTACCCTTAAAAGCTCTCGCTGGATCATGGTAACAGCATAGACAAGGACTTCAAGGGCTACAGGAAACGGTCAGATCCACCTGGGCTGGAAGACTTCGATTACTGCGAGGAGACGAAGACTTCAACTGTCTGTCTGCTTCACACTACCCGAAGAATTCGCACTTCCCTTAAAAAGTTCGCGCCGGATCATGGTAACAGCATGGAAGCACTTTGAAGGGGGAACGGAACCCTTCGTAAGATCCACCTGGGCTGAAAGACTTCGCCTGTCTGCTTCACACCACCCAAACGAATGGGACTTCCCTTGGAAGTTCTCGATGGATCATGGTAATAGCATGGAAGGACTTTTGAAGGGGGGCTAAAGGAACCCGTAAGATCCACCTGGGCTGGACAGATGCATCTGCACTGGAGAGGAGACTCTTTCTTGTTCACATCTGGGGAGAAAAGGGCTGTCGAGATCTTGTGCAAATGCTGAGTATATCAGAGGACTTGAACACACGCGACGTTCACTAAGACTTCCGACCTGCGAGGAGATGAAGACTTCGACTGTCTGCTTTATACGACCCAAAAAATCGGGGCTTCCCTTCAAAGTTCGCGCTGGATCATGGTGACAGCATGTAAGGGGGCAAAGGGCTAAGGGAACCCGTAAGATCCACCTGGGCTGGACAGATGCATCTGCACTGGAGAGGAGATTTAAATCTGGGGAGAAAAGGTTTGTCGAGATCTTGTGCAAATGCTGTGTCTCAGAGGACTTGCACACACGCGAGGATCACTCCGACGCTAACCAAGCTCAATGCATGTGGAGCACGGGACCCATTTTGCTCAGCTGTCTTGACGGGACCCCATGGGACACCTGTGCATCGGTGGCAGGTCAGAAGACCTGTCGAAGTACACGAGAAGCTCCTGGCGAAGTCTCGACTTGACAATGGCGAAGAAGAAGTCCAGGTCAGCCACGGAACTGAGTCTTTCCAAGGCGTCATTCACAGGTTCTATCTTGACTGGCAAGCTCTTGTTTCTTCAAGAACAGAGAGTTTCTGGAGCTTTCGACTTCAAAGCTTCAAAGGGAGTCGCGTACGAGGTGGTACTCCTTCTGTACTCTATTTGCCTGTCAAGTTTTGAGTTGAGTGTCAACGAAAGAGACCAGAACATGTGTGCTAAATAAAGCTCCAGCTTCATCAACATCCAGAGCTCAAGAAACCCCACCAGTGCGTAACAACATACGAAACGAGCCCAAGTCCGCGCTTAACGACATAACAGAAATTCAAGATGGCTCCCGTCCCCATGCGGCCAAATGCCCTAAGAGGCTCACGAACCTAAACATGGCACCATAAAAGTCTCCGATGCAAGGCGGCCAAGATTAACCTCCCAAGTACACTCCAACCACAACTATACTCTCCAACCACAAAGCCTTCGGGAAGCACTCCAAGTAACCTCCGTACAACCAAGACAACCCGTCCAAACACTCAACTTCACACAATTGAGGAAATGAGCAACGACCGCAAGCTCAAAGTCTCGTCACTCCCTTGCCTCCACTCACACAACACTCCTTCGCTATTCCTACTAACCCCACTACACAACCGAGCTCGCCAAATAAGCTCACCCAAACCTTCAGACTCCTACATCCTAACAAAACCCTCCAAAATACACACATACGCATAACACATATTCACACACGAGCGCCCTCACTTACAGAACCAAACCAACAACTAGCATCCTCTGTATATATGAAAGAGCATCCTCTTCATCACACCTTCTTCTTCTTCTCCTTCCCCAAGTGCCAAAGCAAACCAAACCTTACTTTCTTCGTTCTTCCATTACCTGCATACCCGTAAGTTGGAAAAAGGGAGGCAGGAAACCTTACCACAATCAAATAGATACATGCGAGCCTCTGTCTGTTTCGTACTTCCGAAGTTTCACGTTCGGAGTTCGTCCGTGAATGATTCGCCGCTTGCGCCCACCCCCCAGGAGACCCAACCAAGGTGCGCGTTTTGTCTTCCTGTTTGTGAGTGAGTTTAGGAGCCCTAGCTAGAAGAGACTCTCTCCCTCACTCCCAATACAAGCTTAGTATGAGGGCGACGGGAAACCGGGGAAGTGGACAGACTGAATCTTGCGAAGAAAGAGTGGAGTCGGAAAAAGTAGCAGCAAGCAAAGAACCGCATCATCAGATCTGGAAGAAGCGAGTTTGAGGGGAGAGGGGGGGGTAGGCAGGGCACAGTGAGAGAGTGTGAGAGAGAGAGAGACGACCCGGTTTCTTTCCGACAAGCGGAAAAGATGGGAGGGATGGGAAAGATACCGGGTCGGTGAGGGGGCCGGGGGCACGGGCCGGGTCGTGGGATTGGGTCCAGAGGCCCACGGGCGTGGGTGGCCGTTGGCTGGGGATGCTGCGTGGTCAAGGCTTCTGGGTCAAAGACTGGAGTTGTGCGCGGGGATGGGGGCAGGGTGCAGGGGGGGACTTGATTGCACACGTGTAGAAGGACAGGGGGCGCTGTGCCCTGTGGGGTGCATGATCAATTATCATTGGGCTTATTTCTCATCGCTTTGGAGGAGTGTAGAATGGCCCACACTATTAGTTCTCTCGCCGTTTGGATCATCACATGCCCAATGAAAAGGTGGGGTATAAGTTTTTTAAAGTGGAGTCTAATCGCTTAGGCTTATCCAAGGTAGTCAGCAAAAACTCTATTAAATTGTTGGATTAACTCTTGAAGGATGTTGGAGTTGAAAAATATCTTATGAATGACTTCATTGTTCAATATAAAAACATAAAACGCACTTGTTGGTTCAACAATCAAAGCAATTTTTTGTTGACTACCTTGGTCGTGGGCCATATCCTATGAGGGTTAACATGAGTATAATTTGATTCTATTATTTAATTAAAGCCATTCATTAAACACTTTTTGGTTATACTTGTGTTTTAGTGTTAAAACATTTCTCATCCAAAGATAAATGTCTTCTGAAATATTGGGAGTCAATTTACACACAAGATACAAGCACACTACAAAAAAATGCTATCTTTGGATAAAATAAATAAATAAATAATACCATTGAAATCAAGGGGGTGAATAACTTTTCTTAGGTCAATAGGTGAAAATAAATGCATGGTTTTGATTGAGTTTTAATAGTGAGGTTAGCAAGGATTTTGGTAAAAAAGGTTAAGCATTACAAAAAAATTTCAAGCCTTGGGAAGGCCATGAGTTATGCATTGCCTACAACTACCCCAATGCAATTAGAGAGGAAATTCTATAGTTTTTTTATTTTTTAATGAACCCTACTAATGTGGCACTATTTGTGACACGTCAACACCACATCAGGTTTTCATACTTTTTTCATTTTTTAATATTTTTTAATATATTTTTTAATATATTTTTTAAAATTTTTCTTGTAATTGCATTGTGGGGCATCAAAAACAAATTTCTTAACAACCCTCTACAGGGCTCAAATTTTTCCTAATATTCACCTTTGGACAAGATTCACTTTGCTAATGCACAACATTCTAGCATTGAATGCAAATAAACTTTAACTTTGTTATACTATTTTTAGATTGCAAATATGACTAAAAATAATTCAGAAGAAATAAATAATTTAATTGAAAAATTGTAAGTATGAAATGTCAAGATAAAAAAATCATCAAATTTGAAAGTCTTTGTACATCTCTAGAAAAAAATCATGAAATTATTGCTTTAGGAGTTGTAATAATTGAATCCTTTTTCGTAGATCCCAAACTTCTTCCTTAAATTCATTTATTAAAGATACATTTCAATCCAAATTGTTTATACAAAAGAAAGAAGCATATATATATATATATATATATATATATATATATATATATATATATATATATAATAAACATTAAATCCAACAATAAAAATAGAATTTTTGGGTTGCCCTACATTTTGTCTTCTTTCACTTCAAGAATAGAAAAAACATAGGTGGTAATTTCCAACTTCAAATAATTTGGGCTTGCCTAGGATTCAAGCATTTCAATAGAGTTCATGAAAATGGAAGGATCATCAATCCTCCCCAAAATAATCTCACCTCTTTATTGGAAGATTTTCAGAACTAATAATATTCCTATTGAAGATAAATTTATTTAAATATTCAATTTCACTAAGTACAATTTCTATTTTTCACTTTGTAAATTTATTGCAGAACTTCTTAAGTCTTCATCTTCTCTTCTAATTAGTCTTATTGTTGAAAATAGATGGTAAATTTATTTGCAAAATATGTCTTATACTTGTTTAGATTCTTTATATATTTTAAAAATTGAATGTAAAAAAAAACAATTATTTAAGATCATATTTTCTTTTGATAATTTTCATGGCAAAAAAATTTTCAATACTTTTGTCAACCCCTAAAGTTCCTTGACCATATTTTTACCAAAAACTCTCCCAAGCTGTCATTTCTAGGACAAGTACCAAAAACAATTTCAAACATTTTTGGGTACATCTAACCGTAGGATCTTGTATTATGATAATTTGAAAAAATAAGGAAAAAATTTCAAAAATTTCCACCGTATAGATTGCAAGATATTAGCATTTAAAGTGACAAAAAGCCTTTTGTAAGCTCTGCAAAAAATCAAGCAACTGCACTTCACAAAGTCACATTTGTATGAAAAAAAGTCCAAAATGGTTGCAATTCTTTGGATTCATTCTTCAAGGCAAGTTGGCTACATGCTTGAAAATTTTCAAATCATTTGAAATTGTACAACATAGAAGAAAAAAATTATAAGTAGAAAGAAGTAGAGAATGAATCAAAACACTAAATTGTTAATAATTTAGTTATAGAACTGAAAAATGCCAATCCCAATGGTTGGAATGTTTTAATGTTTTAATAAAAAATCTTCACCTTATATTTTTATTTTTTTTCCAAAAATATTGAAAATTGAGCTCAATAAGGAACTTCAAAGTTTATTTTGGAGTAGAAAATCCATAATTGCTGGCAAACTAAAACACCTCATAACTTTTGATTCATTAATCAAAATAGAATGATTCAAAGCTTTCTATTATTATATAAATCTATAAATTTTATTTCCAATTTTTATTTTTGAAAAAAGTGATTTTTTTGGATTTGCCCAAACTCCCCGAGTTGAGAAAAAAACTACATATTAGACCATAACTTTTGACTAATATTTCCAAATGTCTTGAAATTTCTGCACATGAAAGATATTCCTTGTTAACACCTTCTCTTAAAATTTGGGCCAAAAATATGGAAATCTCTGCTCACATACACCTGCCCAAAAAAGTTATGTTGCCAAAAAAATGCACCTTGGTCCTTTAGGGGTTAAATGTTTGGATTCTTTTTTAAAATTTTCACCCAAATTAATGTTATTTTCATTGAAAAAAATAAACATCCAATTATCAATGTTGAAACACAAACTTATCTTGCAATTACTTTAAATTGCTTCTATGTATAGGACTGTCAAAATACAAAGGATTAATTAACCCCTAAACATCTAAAGTCTTCTCTAGAATTGACAATTTGGGAAAAATCATCATAAAGTACTAATTGGAAGAATATTTTGGAATTGATGTACAAATAAAAGTTGTAAATTTTGAGTTTTAGATCCCATTCATATAATTAGATTCTCTATCGCTATCACCAATATTTTTTTATAAATTTTAAAAGGGGAATTTCAAATCCCTTTTCAATTCGATTATAAGGAAAATATTATTATTTTTTGACTAAAACTTGTTGGAATAGATTTGAAATGAGTTTTTCTTTATGTAGTGATTTTTTGAATTTTTTTTATTCTTTAAATTTATAACCTCATTTTTGCAAATCCAATTTTAAATTGGAATCAATGTGGTTTTAACTTGGTCAAACATTTGACATACTTCTACATTAGATAGGACAACAACTTGATAAAGTATCTCCACAAATTAAGATGACTTTCATCCAAATAGTAATGAGAATGAAACTTAAGTTTTAATCTATTTGTCATCTATGAATTAGATGCTAGAATGCTTCAAGGGTAAAGATAGAACCGGCAAAAGTCTTTATTTTATTTTAAATTATATTCTATAAAATATAATTTAAAACAAGGTCAAAGTGCAATTTATACAAAAGACTATAATAGATAGAAAATGAAATATAAATGACTTTAGGACTTAACATTCTAATATTGTGTAGATATACTTTTGCATTCAAAAAAATAACAAAAATAAATATCATATACTTGCCATTGATTTTGCACATTTGGGGTTTAATATGGTTTTCCACAAGGTGGAAACTACTTTTTTGAAAATTTTCTCAACCTCAAAATTCACATTTTTTTTCTATAAATAAAACCTTGAGAAAATTGTGGAAGTCATTTATCACAACACATTATAGTTTTAGGAAGATTGTTATGCTCAGTTCCTTACGGGTTTAGGTTGGTTAATGATGTTATGAAAGCACCACAAAATTTGTTGACTATCCATTTAAGGTTGAGGCACCAATTGTCAACCACTTCCAATATTTAACTTCTACCTAGGGTGCATTATTTCCAAAGAAGATTGAAACATAATTCTATTTGTAAAGTAGAAGCACCAATAGCCAATCAAATAAGCCATTTTGGAACAAATGGCGAGCAACATGAAGTAGCGAAAAATTTTCCCATGAAGGAAGATAGGAAATTTGGGAATTGTGAATTTTTCAGAATTTTATTCTCCAAATTAAAATTACTAGAAATTTGGGGAGTCATAAAGTGCATTTCACTAGTAGCCAATGTTTAGAGCCTTCCAGTTGTTGTTGAATTATTTTCCTACTTACTACTTCATGCTTTATTGGTCACTACTTTGGGACATGTGTCATAACCTTATTAGTCCCAACATTGAAAAGGATCAAGAAAAACACATTCTAAGCTTTAGTTGAAAATTTGTCCCATTCTTAGTTGGAAATAGTTACACCCTATAGGTTGGTTATTGGGCATGGTCAACAATTGGTACTTTTGCCTTAATTTGAATGTGTTTTTTTGGTCCTTTTTAAGAGTGTGACTAATAAGTTTATGACACATGTTTTGAAGTAGTGAGCAAGAAAATAGAAAGTGATGAGCAAGGAAGTAGTTCTTGAATGATCGAAATTAGAAGACTCTAAACATTGACTATTGGTAAGGAATACTTTTTGGCTCCCCAAATTCACAATAACTTTAGTTTCGTGAATAAAATTTTGAAAAATTTACAATCTCCATATTTGCTATCTTCTTACATGGGAAAAAATTTCACTACCTCAAGCTGCTCACAATCTGCTGGAAAATTGCTTAAATGATTGGCTACTGGTGCTTCACTAAACCTTAGAGTTTGATTATTTGTCAAGGTAAAGGGCATTTTTGTCAAAATTATGGTTTCAAGATGAGATGAGCAGGCTTGTTGGACATGAATGTCAACCGAGTCAAAATTATTATGCAGAATCATCCTACATTACTTTGGGGCATAACTGCAACAATCACATTCTTATTATCCACCTATTAAATCTAATTCAATATACCCAATATGGTTGTGGATTATAACTAATCCAGCCAGTATTCATTGGTAGGCAGGCAGGAGGTTTCATATGTAACTTAAGTTATATATACCAATGTTGAATGGGTAGATTACATCATATCTATATATCTCTCTCTATAGATATATTGATGTATAGATATATAGATAGATATAGATATAGATAGATATAGATATATGAACAACAGGATGGGAGGATTTCTTTCTTTCATAATTAATTGATGGATTCTTTTTTAACCAACAAAAGACCAAGGTTTCCTGTTGGCCATTGCTTCTGAAACAAATGCCCAAAGTGGGCGTTAAATACTGAGGGCTCTCTCAAACTGAAAACTCCAAACACAAAAACAAGAAAAATTGTGCCCACAAACCCCCTTCCAAAGTTTGGATTTTCCCATCAATTTTCTCACACATAGCTTACATACTGAGCCAAAATCCAAGCTCAAAACAGGGAGCTCAATCTACTGTAATTCCCCCCGCCGTCCCACCAGGGGCCCTTAACCCACCCGGGGATTGCTCCGTTCCTTTTGAAAGCTGCATCATGAAGGAATCATTGGCATGTCGAATGTAAATGCTCCCAAGGCAAAGGGGGCACGGCAAGTCAAACCATTCCCCACATCTCATTGGCCATTGGGGATCCAGGTCCCCCTTGAAACCTTGAAAAAAGACCTTGGCAGAATCCCTCCATCACATCCCAAATACTAAAATTTTTTTAAAAAAAGTAGAAAAAAAGTAGAAAATAAAAAACAGCTCCCTTTTGATAAGGAAAAAAAGGGGATCCCCCCTCCATCTTTGTCACCGCACCTACACCTATACCACCCCCACTCTACACGAACCACGCAATCAGACAATGCCACCATTCCACAAAGTCCCGGGGCACACCTGGGGAGGTTGATCATGGCTCAGATGGAGTGGACCAGCTGGATTACCACATGCCTGGACAATATTAGTAGTATTAAGTTTACTGTGGCTGGGTGGAATCCTTGGACCTGTGGAATAGTCAAAACCTAACCTACTGGTGAGTAGTGAGTAGTAGTGTACTAGTGTGTAGTGAGTAGTGAGTGGTGTACTAGTGTGTAGTGTGTAGTGAGTGGTGTGTAGTGAGTGGGCTCTGAATGGGTGGCCAGTGGGCATGTGCATACTGTAGGACTCCGAGGTCACATGCAGAAGAGGCTTGGAAAGTCGTTAACTCCGACGTAAGAGAGCTCTCGTCGTCCTCGTCATGGCTTCCCCGTCATTTGGGGGTGTTTGGGGGCATGACTTGGGGCATTAAATGGGCTTGCCTGGAGGCTCTGTGGGCAACTGGAATTGCACTGGGCTGGAGTGTGCAACCTCTGGGCGGTGCCGGTGTGTGTGGCTGGGGGCTGCTCACCTGCTTGGCCGGAAGTCCATCCCGGTGGGGGAGTTGATTTCAAGATTTGGAACTCTCTTTTGAATGATTATGTATAGGGCAATGCCTGAGGAGGAGAGAGTGTTTTGGAAAATAAGGGGCTAACGAGGAGGGCGGAGCCCGACAAGGTGGCCTATTGTTTCCCAAAACACTCGACCATGAAGAGCCATTGCCCGATGTAAATCATGGGGAGAAGGATGAAAAATCGAGGATGAGAAATTGAAGTCGGATGAGTAATCTGTAATGCCCGATTATTCAAGAATCCCTGCACAATCGGGCATTATGTTGCTAAAAGCCTCCTAGGAAATGAACGGGGAATTCTTTGGAAGTGGTTTACGGATTAGATAATCAATGAGCTGTGCTAGTGGTGAATAGGTTATCATACATAACCGGTTGTACATTTTTCAATCACAACCTTTGATTTTCATGATTCAAGGGTATAGAGAGCAAGTTGAAAAGAAAAAAGATTATGAGTTGCAACTTGTAATGGCAACAACGATGGATTGCCAATAGGACTATGCCATGTTAGTGTCGAAAAGTTAACGACCGGTTGTGGATTTGGATTTGGCTAGGGAAGATTGCCCCCTATATTGCCCCGCTAGAGGATAAATGTCAAAAACTACCCCCTATTTTGTGCTACTTAAATTTTATATTTCATCATGCCTCCTAGCTAATCTGGGATCTTTGATTGCAAATATGAATTTAAAATTTGCAAATTTTATCATATGTGGTAGATAAAAAACTTTAGGGTTTTTTACAAAGGTAAAATATGGGGCAATAGAGGGGTCACTCTTCCCTAGGTGCTTTGGATTTTGGATTTGGAAGACAAAGGTAGACATTTTGTTTCATTGCTTTGAAATAAGACATCACATTGGAACAAAGGGAAACCAACCTTAGAAAAGGAAAAGTTGTGAAATCACTTTTAACCCCTTAAAGACTTGATCCATTGTGAAATGGTCAAACTTCTTAATTGAGCTAATTTTAGCCTTTTCAATAGTGTTCAAACAACAATTTGATATTTTTACTACTTGAAGCTTTGAATTTTATATCACTTTGAGAAATTGCAATTTCTTTCGTGAAGATTTCTAATTGTTATCATTTTGTTTGAAAAATTGAACATAAATGAGTAAAAATAGCAAAAACAATCCAAATTATTTGAAATTTCCTTGGGAGGTAAAGTTAGCAATGGAAATTAGCATGAAAATTTTTCAATTGGTTATTTTATGTTTTACACCCAAAATAGCCACATCAAATATCTTGAAGTCAAATTCGATTATCAAACCAAATTTATCTTTTTACTTAATTGAGTTATAAAAAAAATTATGTTTTTTGCTAGTAGAAAAATAAATTTTCTATTTATTTTTCATTTTTTCAATAATTTTGAAGGAAAAATAAAATTATTGTGATTTTTCAAAGCTAAAAGGTGGAAATAAAATTATATCAATTAGAATATATATTAGAATATTCTATAATTTTAACTATAAATGAAGAGTGGAATGAGAAACATAATTTTATAATTTAAATTCAAAATACATTTAAAAAAATATACATATGAATGAAGAGCACACCATATTATGTTATTTGGATTTTAACACATAGAGCTTTTAATTGCAATAACTCTTTCAATTTTTGACATTTTTCAAAACTTTAAAATGGAATAAAAACAAAACTTGTTGAGCTTCGTTTTCTTAGTTGAAACCAAATTCCAAAAATAATTATTTTAAAAGTTGTAATTGAGGTTTAAAAGTTATAATTGACCAAGGCGCATCCACTTTGGGGATGCTTGCACATTTAAGGGTTAACCACTGAAGGAAAGGACCATTGTTATTTGGGGGGGATAAATTAGATTTCAATCAAATATCTTTTTGTAGACAGTTAATTGATTAGCTCTATGGAAATATATATTTTTTCAATTGGTATGTAGAAACAAAATTTATGCCTGAATAAGCTCGAAATAGGATAGATCAGGCAACAAAAAGTATTAAAAAAATTTAACTATTAATTTATTTTTTCTCATAGATTACATTTTTCTACATGGAATGCTTTCATTCATATCATTTGGATAAGTGATGTGAAAGTTATTGACAACCTTGTTTTTCAAGCAATTAGAGCATTTTAAAAAAAAAAATAACTTATAGGATTCATTTTTGAATGCAATTTTTACAATTTTTCAAAAAAGAAGTTCTGTGTGGTTTATTTTGTTTGCTAAAACAATCTTACCAATTGAATTAGTATATTTTAATTCCATCTTATAGATATTAATAATTTAAATTTTCCTTCTATTTTATACCTACTTCTACTTAACAATTTTTTGGAGAATAAATTTTTTTATTTTTTATTATTTTTTTAGACTCTCAACTCAATTCCCCACCATTAAGAGTTGAACCTCAAAACTTTGTTGTGTAAAAAAATTTAAATTAAGAAGGTTCAAAGATAAATAATCTAGTCTCACAATGTGCAAAACAACTTGTTTTTTTCACTTTAAATGTAGATCTTTTGTGATTTGTGAGGTCAAAATTTCTAAAATTTATTTCACATATTTTCATAATAGTTAGGTGTAAGATTTTAGAATTAGATGTGCAAAACAAACAATTTTCAAATCTTTCTACTCTTTGCAATAGAAATGGCAGTTTTGAATGTTTTTTGGCAAAAAAAACACCTTGGTCCTTTGGAGGTTAATTAAACAACCAACTAAGGATTGCCCTGAATGATCAATGAATCACCAGACCTTCTTCGGTACCTTGAACCAGAGATTATATCCATATTCTATCAAACTAGTTAAAGAAACAATGGGGCTAGAAATTTGAAAAGTCTCCCTTTCAAAGCCCCCTTGATTGGCATTGAGAAGTCCTCCTTTGAAAGTCATGACCATTGGATTCAAATAAATTGTAAAGAGAGCATAAAATGGCAAAAGTAAAAAAATATAATAACTATTAAATAAAAGTATGAATGGTATGGTTAGGACCCTAAGTTCAAAGATTTACCATAAAATTAACCATTCAAAAAGTAAAAAAATATAATGACTATTTAAAAAAAAAATTGTAATGAAGACTCCTAAAATTTTAGTTTGATCCTCTTCTTTGAAGTGAGTCTAACTATAATTTAGGGGGCTCAAAATTTGAAGACTTTTATTGTCACATAGGGAAAAAGTGCACTCATGTCATTGGGCCTTCTTGGAGATCCATGACTTTTCATTTCATGGTGTCAAATCATTTTCTAAAGACTTCTTGATTTCAACTAGTTAAAACCTTTCAAAATTTGGTCCCCCTCACCTCTCGATTTGGTATTAACTAAGCATAAAAAACTTCTATAAGTGCTGGAGGTTCAACTCCACAAGTTGTTGCTTCTTGAGCCATGTTGTCTTACAAGATCCAAAAATTTCTTATCCAAAAATTATAAACTTCATTCATGCAAAGTAAAACTTTGACAATAGTGTGTTTGATGTTCAAAATTTCCAATCTTCTTCAATATATTCAATTTGTAGTTTTGTATATAGTTTTGCCTTGAAAAATTATTTTTCCATATTTTTTCCAAATCTATTTAATGGATGAAATGATATGTTTCAATGCATCTTGTAATATGAAGATTGTTTTGGAATATATGACATTGATTGGTCTTCTAATTTTAAGTAATTTAGAAGTCAGATTAATTACCAAATTTATCCAAGAATATATAATTCTTTGAATGAAGAGCACGTTACTAACTGGTTGTGTATAATCTGGTTTCCATAAAAAAATATTTGGAAATTTAGAAGATGAACGATTTGAATGGTATGGTTTGGACCCTAAGTTCAAAGATTTACAAAGGAAATGACATGCTCTTAATATTTGGGATTTTTAATATTTGAAAAATGAATTATGAAGTAGACTTCATGTTATTCATTTTATGGTTGGAATTAAATCCAAACAATCTCATTTCAAAGTAGAAATGAGCTTTATTCAAAAATCATCAAGTATGAAGATGCTTGCATGGTTGTACTAGAGTTACTGTGTCTTCAATCCCTTGGTCTATATTTGAGTCCTTTGACTAAATAGGAAAACATAGTTAATGTATTAATGGTGTGAATTTTAGTGTAGGATATTTAATAAACAAATAGAGTTTTAATACATGGCAGTTTTAAAAATAGACTATAGGTTCCTGTTTTTTAATTGTTGCTATGTAATTTTGTTACCCTATTATTTTTTTCATAATTTATGAAAATTTACTCGTTATTTAAAATTGGAGAAATAGATTATTGTCTTTGAAATTAATTTTTAACATCCACTTTGAATTTTGTAACTTAATTTGCATTCTTGTATTTTATATGTATGATGTGTTCAAGCAAAGATCTATTGTAAATCACAAATAGAAAACATATTTTCGTGGCACATCTAAACAGTAAATTAATGTATTAGAAAAAATTTATAGAGCAAGAAAAAAACCATTTTATGGCCTCTAAGACAAATTTGGATGCCATGGCTTTCAAGTGACAATTGAAATATTACAGCCCTCAAATGAAAATAAAAATCCAAATGACGCTCTAGGCTTTTTGGAAGATTCATGGGAAGACCCATCTAAAAAGTAAACTTATATGGAAGATGAAACAAGTACTAGTAGAAACATGGTCTAAATTGCCATGTGTAGACCAAAGAAACACCCTATGAAAAGACTCACATGTCAACTTAAACCACTAAAAAATCTCCCCACAGGTCATTTTTCTACTCTTTATCTACTAGAGTTCCACTAGTACGGGGAATAAATAGGATTGCCTTGTTGTCAAAGTAATCTCAAATGTATTGATTTCCACAATATGATTTTTGTCAATTCTTTATGAAAATCTCAAGAATAGACTTATAAATTTTTTTAAATGAATGTATATTATGTTGTTAGAGAACTCATGGCAAATCCTTACCAATGGTATATTATAAGTTGAATTGGGATCTAAGCGATAATTTTTATTATCATATAGAGCACATTACAAAATAAAGGTGATCTTCTGTTGTAGATCAAATTCAATTACCCAAGTTAGCAAAGATTCAACTAAGAAGATCACCTTGAATTATGTGCTCCTTCCTAATGTGTGACCCACAAAGTCCATTGGGCTTTCCTTTACCACATAAGATAATTGTGCCTATATTCAACACTACTAGTAGCTAAGTTTATTAAAAAAAAAAACTACATTTGTATTATAAAACACAATTCATTTTGAACAAATATTATTGGCAAGTGATAGAAGATTCCCTATAATGCACTTTAACATGCATTATTTGAACACTGCATGAGTAGGTTGTGCATTGTTTTAGATACACATGTTTGTTGGTGTGCCAATAATCAACACTAGCCTCTCCTAGACTTTCCATATTTTGATAGTGTACTTCTTCTATCGTCAATACCTAGGATATAGTGTCACTAGCTTTTCATTCAAATAAATGTGTTGCATTTTGGACAATGATGATTATGGGTGCGCATACCTAAATCACACTCACACATCTAGAAGGTCGGTGAATGCCTATGCCTTGTACAATAGTCATACTTTGACCCATTTCCTCCCAATGTACGGAAACGAAAGTGTGGCCATGAGGATGGGAAGGGACGTATCAAAAGAATGAGAATTTCATCTCTATTGCTAAAAAGCATCACAAATCCACAACAACTAGTACGAACTTGGGGGCCGCAAACACTAGGGAATTGAGCCACAAAGAAGACCCCATGCCACAAACTCAAAGTACTAAGCTTAATAGTAGTAGGTCTGTTTCTCCTCGTCATTTTCCTAGTCCACGCAGCCCAAGTTTCCACTCCCATCCCAACCCAACCCAACCTGGCCACCAGTCCAAGTTTTCAAATCTGTCTTGGGGATGAGATAAGCTTGTGTCACAGCTGCCATTTGCTTCCCTAGGTTAGTTGGAACAATCAGTTAAGCCCTATTAACTTAAACTTAAACTAAGTATTTGGGTCCCATTTTTTCTGCATTGACCCAAATATAAGTTTGGCAGTGTCCAATTTTCCACACCTCCATCTTCCTTCCCTCACCAGCAACCACACTTCACTGGCTCTCTCTCTCTCTCCCTCTCCCTCTCTCTCTCTCTCTTGCTGTAAGTTCTCCCACAAGCAAAGTATCCGCCGACCTTATTTAAGTTTAGTGCCAAATAATCAAGTGGACTGGGGATGTTTGTGGGTCCGAGACTTTCTTTTAAAATGAGTTTAAGTTATGATTTGTACACTTCCCAACAGGTGTGATGGAGCTTCTTCCCAAATGAAGCCAGCCAGCCCAGCCAGCCCAGCCCAGCCAGGTGCCTTGGTGTAGAAGCCAAAAGCAGGGAATCCACCTGCTTGGCTTGGCTTGGCTTGGCTTGGTGGCTTCCAGCCTTCTCCTCCTCATCATCCCATCATCACCAAGTTCATCCTGGACGGACCGGGACATGGAGTCACGGACAAGATGAGACGAGAATAGCATGTGCAATTCCAAGGGCATTCTACAGAAGCCGAAGCTTAGATTCAGTGCCCTATATGGAAGGGAAAGGGAAAGGGAAAGGGAAAGGGACGAGGAGAGAGGGATGCCGTAGTTTGAGGAGAATATCATAATAATCAATCAGCTGCTGGTGGTGGTGGTGCTGCTGCTGTTGGGCCAGGGTCAGAAGAAACTACAACTGAACAACATGGCTTGTGGAAGCAAAAGGGCCCCAGCCGGTGGGGTCGCACAAGTCGTAAAAACCAAATGGGAAATTCCCCCAGACGAAGATGAAGACGACGGGGACTCTTGAATGTGTGTGTGTGATGGGCTTCCTCAAACCCTGAAAAGGGACGTTTTCGGTGGTGGTGGTGGGGGGAGCCTGAGGAATCTGCTGTAGTGTGATTTTGGATTGGGCAGATTGGGCGGATTGGGCAGATTGGGCAAGGGGGAGAAAAATGGATTTCTGGGCAAGTGAGAAAAAAAAATTGTATTTGATGAATAGTTTTGCTCTCCACTTACAGGCCCTTGTTTGGATTGCACCCTTGGCAAACAACCACTCTAACTTATGATCAAGAGCGCTATATATATATCCCCTTCAGACAATTAGAACTTCACGAACAGAGAATTGCATTTGTTGCATGTTGAGGAATCTACCACAAGAATTTTGGATAGGGCAGATTAGGCGAGGAGGAGAAAAATGGAATTCTGGGCGAGTGAGAAAAAATTGTATTTGATGAATAGCTTTGCTTTCCACTTAGAGGCCCTTGTTTGGGTTGCACCTTTTGCAAACAATTGCTATAACCTATTACCAAGAGCACTATATGTATCTCCTTTGGACAATTAGAACTTCACAAAAGGAGAATTGCATTTGATGCATGTTGAGAGGAGGAGGAAAACTCGACAGTTTTTGGAAAAGAGACGTTTGTAAAAGCTTTGGCAAATTTTCTTGCTATTCTTTGGATAAAAAGGCCAAGGGGCATGAAATGTTTTTGAAGGATTAAAATGACCTCTAGCTAATTATCCCATGGTTAGTTCTTTTTGATACACTTTATATTTGATGTCAATGGTAGAAATTTGAATGCAAAGCCACCACCTCCACTTACCTAGAATGAGGCTAGGTGAGAAAATGAAGAGATTCCTAATGCAGTTTCAATGCTTGTATTGGATGGTTTAGTGTTATAGGTTCAAAATGGTTAGAAAGTTTGATAGTGATGGATTTGAATGAAAAGGTGGCATGCATTGAAAGCAATAGTGGCATATTAGAGCCCATCTTTCCCCAAAAAACTCTTCATGTTCAGTAGAATTATAACCATGTGATTATACAAACAAAAGACATGAAAATCAAAAAGTTAAAAGGCCAAAAATAAAATGAAACACGTATAAAAGTCAATAGTAACGAGTTTGGATCCATCATTTATAGGATTAATTCTAAATGTAATATAAATTGTAATTCATATTATGAATGTAAGAAAATAATATTCAATGATCATCAATTACAATTTCCAAGATTTGAGTAGCAAAAAAATGTATAGAGGATCCTACGAAAGATGATAGAAAGAAATATGTGTAAATTACATATTTTGATGTGGACAAAGATATTTATAATTAGTGACTTGTTATTTAATATGTTGGATAAATAACTAGCCCAAAGTTTATTTGGAATTGAAGATTCAAAATCTCCAATGAATGTAAAACTTTGCTCCCTTATTTTTCAATTGATTAATTATAAATTTATAGACCTCTCTTTGATATAACAACCTAAACCAGTTTTCCTTGGAGATTGGAAAAATCCCTCGCTACAAACCCCCTTGAATGAATTTAGTTTCATCTATAGAGAGTCATTGACTAGGTGGAAAGTTGTAATACTAACACCCTTTGTTGACAAGGAAACTACAAAGAATCACTAGTTGCCTGGAAAGTTGCAATGCTAATGTCCTTCTTGATGAGGAAGTTGCAATGATGTGGACTCACTTTTTAAGGGGGAAACAAAAGGGATTTCCCCTCATTGGTTAACATTATTGTGCAAGATCTTTCATTCCAAGCATAAATTCAAAATTTTCAAATTTCATCATTAAGATAAATATTAGATTCATCCATTTTCACCAATTTTGGAGGTGGGGTGGGTTTTTTTTTTACTTATTTTTGGTTTTGTCTTTAAGTTTTTTTTACTTGGGTCTACAAAACCCTCTAGTTGCTTGAGATCAAGCTTTGCTCAAAAACCTAGTAACCTAATGAAAAAAAACCCTAAAGGATCCACGTCCTTCCATCCATCAATACACTAATGATGATAAATAGTGTTAGCCACACTAACTGTTTTAGAAATGCTATAAGTTTTTACTCTTCATAAATATTTTTACGAAGTTCATAAATCGTAGTATCATTCTAAGTGGGAAAACTCTACACCCATAGTTGGTGAAAATATTCATCAAGAGTAAAACCTTATGACTTTTAAAAATAAATTAGTGTATGTAACACTATTTATCATCATTAGTGTAGTGCCATAATTGACATCTGGTTTCTATATTGAGGACATCTAAAGTCCCATATTACCTGGGGAATAAGATCTGTGCGGGGCAGGATCAAGCGGGAAGTTTTGTCCCTTCTCTCCAAACTCAGACGAAGTTTCAGATTTTTTTTAATTTTTTTTAATTTCTCAAGACGAAGTTTTGGATTTCACTGCACACACATATGTGAGTCAAGTGCACACCTCACTTGTTGTCCTACTCTACACTCTAATGATCCACACCGCAAACTGTTTACATTAATCCTTTTTTTTTTTTTTTTTTCATTTTAGAAAAACACTCCCACCGGCATAAAATAAGGGCTTTAATCAATGGACTATTTTTATACCCTAGTTGCCCATCCATGCTGAAGACTTTGGAGGGGTAGAGTATCAGGCACAATCCACCGTCCAGGAGGACATGGTCCCATCCGGAGATCCTGGTAAGGAATAACTTGTGTGTGTGTGTGGAGAACAGTAGTTGGATTACGTTATAATTTATATTTTAATTAAGGATATGCAGTTAAAAAAAAATGGTCGAGTCGAGATGGATCTATTACTGTATGTGAAATAGAAAAGAAAAAGTGCATCAATAGGGCAGGGTGGTGCTAGTACTGTACTTGCTAAGTTAGCAGGCACCCATGATTTTCACTTCCGACAAAACCGAACTGAAGATGTGTGAAACCATACCGTCGATTTTAAGATTTTTTTTTAAAGACTTTCAGTTGTGCCAAGGGAATGGTGACACCAAAATTTGCACAAATAACTGCAATTCAACATGGTTCCCATTATTATCGATTAGAAAAGATGTTGTTTGGGGTCTTGTTCTTAGTTCCCTGAAAAAAGGGATTCTAGATTCTCTTTGAATGCATGTTTTGGACATCCTATGAATAAATAAACTATAAATTTTTCAAAGTGTTGGAAATCGGTTAGTTTATAAAACCGGACATAGACTCTTGTGAATGGTGGGAATACTTTTTAGAAGGTTTGGTTTTAGAAAGCAGATGAAATTAAGGGTAGTTATCTTACACCATTGCAGTTGATTCAATTAGTGTGCCATATGATAATAAAAATAATCTGAATTGGTTTATGAGTTATATGAATGTTTGATGTGCATTAACTACTAAAGTTTCTTAACTATGTTTTTACCAAAAACACTCCAAAACTGCTATTTCTTATATAAGTTTCAAAATTTAGAAAAAAAGCACATTTTTGGACACATGTAACTGTAGGATCTTGAATTATACTAGTTCTTAAAGATGTGGTAAGAATTTCAGAAATTTCCACCGTGTAGATTGCAAGATATTAGCATTTGAAGTGACAAAAATCACTTTTTGTCCTTGCAAAAAATCGGGCAGCTGAACTTCACAAGGTCACATTTGTATGACAAATTGTTCAAAATGATAGCAACTCTTTGGATTCATTCTTCAAGGCATGATGGCTACATGCTTGAAAAGTTTTAGATCATTTGAAATTGTACAACATATAGGAAAAGAATAGTAAGTAGAAAGAAGTAGAGAATGGTTCAAAATACTAACTTATTAACAATTTATTTATGAAATTGAAAAATGCCAACCCCAATGGATGTAATGTTGTAATAAACAATCTTCACTTAATAATTTTATTTTTTTCCAAAAATATTGAAAATTGAGTTTAATAAAGGACTTTAAAGTTTATTTTTGAGTAGAGAATCCATAACTGCCCGCAAACAAAAAATCCTCATAACTTTTGACTTGTTGATCAAAATGGAATGATTCAAAGCCTTTGTTGTATATATAAATCTAGAAAAACAATTTTAAATTTGGATTTTTGAAAATAATTATTTTTTCACATTTGCCCGGACTACCTGAGTTGAGAAACAAACTACATGTTAGGCTATAACTTTTGACTCCTATCTCCAAATGTCCTAAAATTTAGTGCACATAAAAGATATTCCTTGTCCACACCTTCTATCAAAATTTGGGTCCAAAAACATGGAAATCTCTAGTCACACACACCTGTCCAAAACTTCTATGTTGCCAAAAAACATAGTTTGGTCCTTTAGGGATTAATATAATAGTTTGAAGAATTGTAAAACCAATATCAATATAGTATGATTTTTGGTACCATTTTCATACCTTCCCAAATAGTGTGATTGTCATTTAATGTTCATTTACTTTCATCTAGATGTTTGCTCTAACCATTATTCATTAAGGCACATTCATCCAACATTTGTCAAACTAATACGAGGGACTTTGGAGTGTCTAAACTCTCACATGAATTGAAAAAATTTGTGTAGAAGGAAAGAAGTATTTAGACACTAAACTCTAGAGCAAGAGTTTAATATCTTTTGAACCTCTTTTGTACTACTATAATTTATCCTCTTTTCTTTGTCCCAAAATGATCTTCTTGAGGTCGTTATTTCATGAGTAGTTAGTATAGGTCCAAAACCATGTGTGAAACATTGTTCTACCTCCTAGAGCTTCATCTTCTTCAATCGCTGACAATATTCAGAGAGATGCAAAGATTAAGAATGAATAGTGTTGATTGAACCCTTTAGTCATTTTATTTGTCTTTTGATTGACGATTGTATATATAGAAGGATCTACCGCTTGGAGTTGTTTTGTTGGTTCTAAATAGCAACTAAAAGCCAAATCTAATTGATTTTCAATGTCATTCAAGGGCAAAATGTTTTGTAGGAAAAAACATATTTTGGACAAAAAATTAAGGCCAACTTGAAGATCATTTGGGGATAGGGGGAGTATTAGTGTTCATGACACTAGTTTACCAAAGTCACATGCAATTGTTACATCTTGAAATATTAGTTATTCACAAAAATATTATTGTAAAACTAATTTTGCAAGTGACATTGAGTTTTGAATATCGATTACAGAAAATTAAACCTAAAAGTACCACAATTAGTTTTGTGCCACCTACATTTTGCCCTTAAGTGACTGCTTAAATTCTTCAATTGCAACCTTCAAGAATAACCAATGAAAATTGAAGAGTTATTTGAGACAACTAATGGGAATTGAAGCACTTCTTGCTTTAAAGGTGTCCGTATAAGTGGAGTTTAGTAGCATGAGTAGGTATCCTATATTTCAACTTAAATTTTTTGTAGAATATTGTGTATGTTACAAAATTACAAAACAATTAGAGTTGGTCAACTATCATAGAATCTAACATTTAAATTTTTTTTCTTAAATCATTTGAACCATTCACATAGTATATATTGTAGGAGTGTTTTTGAATTCTTTTACCTTACATAAGAATATATGAATGCACTCTTGGAAAATAAAAAGATGAAATAGGTCCACTAATTTGTTCTATTAATGCATGTTATGAAATTAACTTACATGTAGTTATAACTTTTTTATGAGGGAGATATAGTTTTACCATTGATGTTTGTAATGACTTTTCAACATGAATAACACATGTACAACTATTTGTGGTAAAATTATTCCCCCTTATAAAATTTATAATAATATGTCAGTTTATTTTGTAGTAGACACCAATAGGGAACATTCATACACTCTAGTGTTACAAACCCGTTTGTACCAAGTGAACGGTTGTAACGGTTAGGGTTAGTTGGTCTCTCCCTTGTCTTTAATAACCATGAGAAGAGGGTTGTTCCTCACTTCACATTTTGCTTAATGAAGATAAGATGATTTCACCACACTGTGTAAGTTTGATTCTTCTTGTCGTTGTTGTAATTTAGTATTGATTTGCTTTGAATGCAATCCAAGTAGAGCATTGACTTCCTTGTTGAATCGATCCGTAACATAATGTCAAGTTACTTAAAGTCCATGCTCTAGTTTGGATTCCCAAGTTGAAGGTGCATTGATGGCCTTGACCTGCGGCCATTGCAAGGAGGGCTATTGTATGATTATTTGATTCGTGAACCTAATATCCTTCGATGGATCAAGAACCATGAGTGGTCAGCCCAGGGGAAGAATTCATGGCAGATGGGGTGGGTCGGAGTGGGTGGCCTTTATCCAACAACAAATTCAAAGTGTTTTCTAAGCCGCAATTCCTCATTTGATGCAAGAGATTTTGAGTAGAGAAGCATAGGGACCAGGACCAGTTGTCTCTCCCATATCCAATAGTGGAGGGATACTAGGAGGGAGGTGTGCGGAATCAAACATTGAACCTAAGGAATCTAAGGTAGTGGAACCAAATAAGTTTTCTAGAAAGAAGGGAAATAAAGTTTACCGATGGTTTGCATAACTCCATCTTGTATTTCGAGGTAAACCATGAATTTATAGCTCTGATGTAGATAAAGTAGCTTATGCTCTTTCGTATATGACTGGAGCGGCACAAAATTGGGCTATGCCTCTTCTCCAAGCTTTGAACGAGGAACGTGATCACGAGTTGTTGGGCAATTATCATGCTTTTCGGGAATCCGTGATTGCCGTCTATGGGGATATTAATCGTAGGAGTAATGCCGAGGATCGCATTGGGAAGCTTCGACAAACTAGGTTAGTTTCCAATTATATTTCTATATTTATTGAATATGCGGCTCTACTCAATTGGAATGAATCTAGTTTGGTAGCTCGATTCCGTGGTGGACTTAAAGACAAGATTTTGGATTCGGTGACGACAGCTGAGATACAACCATGGCGACTACAAGACTGGATGTCAATGTCGTCACAGATTGATGAAAGATTATGGGGTCAGTGTCAAAACCGTCATTCACAATTTGAGGCTCCAAGTTTCCGATCTCCAACAATATTGCCACGGGATGCTGTAGGAAAATTCCAATCTAACTCAAATACCTCTGGTCCGGTGCGTATTCCTACTACAGCCTTGGCAAAGATGATGGTGGAACGGTAGGAATATCAACGTCAAGGACGTTGTTGGGGTTGCGGTGAAGTAGGTCATATTCGATTGTGTTGCCCCACGAATCCCTCCACGCCATTGTCTATCTCTACTATCATTGGAGCGGAAGGCACTTCTTCGGAAAAAGAGAAAGCCCGGGACTGAAGGAAAATTTTCAGTACCCGAGCATTGTGCAAACTGCCACTGCCATCATCCACAAGACACCCACGTTGGAAGCAACAACGAAGGTGGAGCAATATGAGGGAGCAACACCTTGAGTCGTCTCCTTGGGAGAATTTGCAATGGGGTAACATATGGTCAAATAATGTTGTAAAGATTTTGAAGGAGGTAGAAGGCGAATTAAATCCATTATATTTACGTGCCACTATTGATCCTAGTGCACATGTGACGTTGAATGCAAAGTTCAATTCTGTTCTAGGCCTCACATTAGTGGATTCAGGGGCCATGGGAATATTTATGCATCTTAGGTTTGTTGAGCAATGTAATGCGGTGCTACAACTAAAGCCGGTGCCACGTGAAGTTAGGATAATTGATGGACGAACGATCAATTCTTGGCTTATAACCCATGAGGTTATGGTAGAAATTATAATTGGAAATCATTGTGAGAGATTGGTAGCGAATGTTACAAATACAGGTAAGTATCCATGTATCTTAGGCATTCTATGGTTGATCCGCCATGATCCAACTATTCGGTAGTCTCAACGAAGTGTGGTATTTGATTCTCCATATTGTCAAGCTTTGTGCATGATGCATGGGGTGCAAGGAGAAAGAGAAAATGACGAAGCTATTGAATGCAAAGAGAATGCCAAGAAAATGCCAAGAAAATGGAGGAAAAAAAATTTCCAACCCCATAGGTGCAGGTGGTCCAAGTGTAGCCTGCTGGGCGGGGTTGGGTGTCAATGCTTGGTGGGGCCGGCTCGGCGTTTGCCCACCAAGCAATAGTGGCAGGGCTGCTTGGCGGTCCATAGGGAAAGGGCCCCCCCCAAAAAATATGATTTGAATGTCAAGGAGGGGAAGGAAATTTTTTTTAGTTGCGCCAAAGCATGCATTGGTGTCTGCGGCAGCTTTTCGTCTTTCGGCAAAGGAAGCAAAATTTATGCGTTCAAGGTTTCCAAAGTTGATACCCCATTATCTTTATTCTAGAAGAATACCATGATTTAAAGGTAGCTTTTAGTGAGGTGACATCAAATGAGTTGCTAGCCCATGGTGCTTGTGATATGAAGATTGAATTTAAAGAAGGACAAGAGCCCTATAACATTGGGTTGCGGCCAATGTCTTCGGTGGAATTGGAAGAACTCCGAAGATATTTAGACGAAAATTTAAGCAAGGGCTGGATTCAAAGATCTAAGTCTCCTGTTTCGACACCTATTGTATTCGCTTGGCAAAAAGATGGTTCAATTTGGGTTTGTGTAGATTATCGGAATCTTAATAAGGTCACCGTGTAGAATTGTTATCCCCTATTCCTTATCCCCGAGCTCACTGACCGGTTGGTAGGGGCTACAATCTTCTCCAAATTGGACATTCAACAAGCCTATCATCGAGTTCATATGGCTGCGGATCATGAATTCAAAACGGCTTTCAAAATGCAGTACGGGTTATTTGAATATTTAGTTATGCTGTTTGGGTTGACTAATGCCCTGGCTCAATTCCAATCTTTAATGCAAGATATTTTTAAGGACCTTTTGGACATATCCGTCGTTATATATTTAGATGACATCTTAATTTTTTCAAAGAATCTTAAAGAGCATTGGCAAGTGGTAAGGGACATGTTACAAAGATTACAGGAATATAGGCTATATGCTAAGGAATCCAAATATCAATTCCATCGGCATTCCGTTGAATTTTTGGGAATGATTATCTCAGCTAAAGGACTTGAAATGTGTCTAGTCAAGGTGCAAACTATTAAGGATTGGCCTGTTCCAAAGTCTGTTAAGGAGATTCAAACTTTCCTTGGATTTGCAAATTTTACCGCCGGTTCATATGTGATTATTCCAAGATCACCGTTCTTCTCACTATTTTGACCCAAAAGAATAAACAATTTGAATGGAACCTACAAGCAAGTCAAGCATTCATGGACCTTTGATTAAGATTTCTTTAAGCACCGGTATTGCTCCATCCTGACTTTGCACGGCCTTTTATAGTTGAAACGGATGCGTCAGATATGGCAACAGGTGCAATTCTGTCGCAGCATGGGGATGATGGTCATTTACTTCCATGTGCTTAGAGGAGTTCTAAAATGTCTCCAGCTAAACAGGACTATGACATTTATGACAAAAAACTCCTAAGTATTATTCTAGCTTTTCAGGATTGGCGGGTGTATTTAGAATGGTCACCTCATCAAATCCGGGTAATTTCAGATCATAAAAATTTGGAGTATTTTTTGACTACAAAGCAATTAAATAGGCGACAAGCCCGATGGTCAGAATTTTTATCCACGTTCGATTTTGATATCCAACATCGATCAGGTTCATTAAATGGGTATGCAGATGCCCTCTCAAGAAGAGTTGATCTCATGGAAGGCCGAAATGAAGAAAATCGTCCCCTTTTGCATTTGGTAGCATTAGAGGATTGTAAACCCGTCTAGGGTGATGCCCATATTATAGAACAAATAAAACTATGCATTGACGAAGACCCTACATTGCAACCAATATTGGCATTTTTAAAAGGGGGATTAAAAAAGAGTCCATATGACATCCACCGTCGGTTTCAAGAATATAACCTTATAGATGGAATTCTTTGGTTCAAAGACATGATATATGTACCAAACGATGATGAACTCCGATGACAAATATTGCGATTGAGGCATGATGTTCTTGCTGCGGGACATCAAGGTCGGGCTAAAACCTTAGAATTGGTAACTAGAATTTTTTATTGGCCAACTATTCGTCGTTATGTTCATCGATATGTTGATGGGTGCGATTTGTGCCAGAGGTCAAAAGCAACATGTCATCCTCGCTATGGCCTACTACAACCAATTCTAGCCACTCATGCTCCATAGAAATGCGTTTCCACTAACTTCATTGTTAAACTACCCCAAAGCGAAGAGTATAATTCTATCCTAGTGGTTGTTGATAAAAATACTAAACTAACTCATTTTGTCCCTACAAAGGAGACCATTGAGTCTAATGATATTGTATCGTTATATTTAAACAATGTACAGAAATATCACGGCATGCCAGATGAGGTCATATCAGATAGGGGCTCTGTTTTTGTGTCAAAGTTTATGCGTAGACTATGTGAACTTCTCAAGATCCAACCTTCACCAACAACAACTTTTCATCCCCAAGGGGATGGACAAACAGAGAGGGTAAACTAGGTAATTGAACAATTTCTTCGAATGTTTACCACAAAACGTCAAGACAATTAGGCTAATCTCTTGCCATTAGCAGAGTTTACCTACAATAACGCATGCCACTTTGCAACAAAATTTTCTCCATTCTATACCACTTATGGTTACCATCCGGCGTTATCGTTTTCTATACCTACAACATCCATTGTTTTGGTGGCCGAGGACCGGGTTTGACATCTACAACAAATTCATGAGGAACTCAAGACTATGATTATGATTGCAAGGGAACAAGCTCAGCGAAATTACGATCGAGGGGTACAACTACAACCAAACTTTCAACCAGGTGACAAAGTCTTCTTGCGCCATGAGAATATTGCAACTATAGAGCCCTCTCATAAATTAGCTTCTAAGTTTTTTGGGCCGTTTCCAATAATAGATAAACTCTCCGATCTTGTTTACCGATTGAAATTACCTAAGACATTACGTATTCACAACGTCTTCCATGTTTCTCTACTTGAAAAATATCGTGAAGATACCATTCCCGGGCGTCGCCGTATACCACCTCTACCAATTATTACCCCAATTAGAGATGCGGAGTGGGAGGTGCACAAGGTTATTGATTCATGTTTATTTGGTTGTTGGAAAAAACTCCACTATTTGGTGTCATGGGAGGGCTATGGCCTGGAAGAGAATTCGTGGGAGCCGATGGACAATCTTGAAAATGCATCGGAGGCTATTGCGGATTTCCATAAACTTCATCCAATGGCACCGGGGCCCCAACCTAGAAGAGGGGGGGTGGGGATAATGTTACGAACCTGTTCGTAACAAGTGAACGATTGAAACGGTTAGGGTTAGTTGGTCTCTCCCTTGTCTTTAATAACCATGAAAGGAGGGTTGTTCCTCACTTGACATTTTGCTTAATGAAGATAAGATGATTTCACCACAATGTGTAAGTTTGATTCTTCTTGTCATTGTTGTAATTTAGTTGCAATTTAGTATTGATTTACTTTGAATGCAATCCAAGTAGAGCATCGACTTCCTTGTTGAATCGATCCGTAACATCTAGACTTTCATTCTACAATAGATATCGATCTCTTGAACTTTCAAAGACCTTTTTCAATAAGTGAGATTTGGGCTACATTAGGTTGAGTTAGTGACCACAATTAATGAATGTCTTGGATGATAGTGCTGGAGTGATTAGTGAATGTAATAGGAACTTCCACCTTGTGACTATAAATTCATTACATGAAGTGACTTTTGCAAGACCTTAATGTTGTGGCCATGTCAGGAAATATTGAGACTAATGTGAGTGAGTAAGATGACTATTATGGAGACACTTTTTGTTGATTTGGAAGTAGCCTAAAGACTCTTTGGGGCCAATTGGGTAGTACACTTTATAACAAATTCATACTTTGTGAAAAAAAATTCAATTGCTCTCCCCATTTTTCACATTTAGCTTTTTAAATAGAAAAGTTTTTAAATTTTACAATGAGGCCAATAGGTCAAGTCTTGAATTGGGGACACTAAAATGTTTGATGTTTGATAATTCAAATGCAAGGCAAATCTTGAAAAGGCTTGCAAGCAATTCAGTTGCAATAAAAATGATGCTTCATTGGTCCAAAAATTTAAGAACTTGAGTCTCTTTGAAGCCTAAATTCTTAACCATTTGAATTAAGGGATGGATGATAAATATTCTTGAAATTGCATTTCATCTAGTTAGTATTCTTCAAGGAAGTTTTCAGAAAATTTGTGTAATATATCAATGGAAAGAAAAAAAAAGACTCTTGATGTTGATTTTGATTTTTGTAAATAAATCTTCCTTTTGTTAACAATTTTTTTGAGATTATTAGTGGATGGACATATGTTGGGTCTTCATAATAACCAACTTTTGTATCTTGGTGCACTAAATGGACAATTTTGAGAAGACATCATATCATCTCTTGTTATATAAATATAATATTAAATCTTGTGTATAATTTAAAAGAATAAATTGATGTTGAAAATGATATTTGACTATATTTTCAAAAAGCTGCTCCTCAAAGAGTTAACTCCTAATATCTTACATTAACCCCTAAAGGACCAAGGTACATTTCTTGGCAACATAATTTTTGAAGGCACGTGCATGTGAGCAGAGATTTCCATATTTTGGGCCCAAATTTTAATAGAAGATGTGGAAAAAGAATATCTTTCATGGGCACTAAATTTTAGGACATTTGGAAATATGAGTCAAAAGCTATGGCCTAATATGTAGTTTATTTATCAACTAGGGCAGTTCGGGCAGATCTGAAAAAATTACTATTTTCAAAAACAAAAATTTGATATCAATTTTTTAGATTTATATCTACATAGAAAGCTTTTAATCATTTCATTTTGATCAATGAGTCAAAAGTTATGAAGTGTTTTAGTTTGTGGGTGGTCTTGGATTCTCTACTCCAAAATAAACTTTGAAGTTCTTTATTAAACTCAATTTTCAATATTTTTGGAAAAAAATAAAAAGATTAGGTGGTGATTGTTTATTACAGCATTACAATCATTGGTATTGGCATTTTTCATTTCCGTAACTAATATATTAACAATTTAGTATTTTGATTCATTTTCTATTTCTTTCTACTTACAATCTTTTTCCTATATGTTGTACAATTCCAAATGATTTGAAAATTTTCAAGCATGTAGCCAATTTTCCTTGAAGAATGAATGCAAAGAGTTGCAATCATTTTGGACATTTTTTCATACAAATGTGACCTTGTGAAGTGCAACTGCCCATTTTTTTTAAGACCAAAAAAAGGCTTTATAAAAAAAAACTAAATTTCCTTCACTAAATTTTCACCAAAAACGCTCCAAAATTGTCATTTTTAGGACAACTACCAAAAAAATTTTAAAACACATCGAACCATAGGATCATATAATATGATCATTTCAGAAGATGTGGAAAAAATTTCAAAATTTTGCACCGTGTAAATTACAAGATAATAGTGTTTAAATTGACAAAGAGCCTTTTTTTGGTCTTGCAAAAAATGAGCAGTTGCACTTCACAAGGTCACATTTGTATGAAAAAATGTCCAAAATGATTGCAACTCTTTGCATTCATTCTTCAAGGAAAATTGGCTACATGCTTGAAAATTTTCAAATCATTTGGAATTGTACAACATATAGGAAAAAGATTGTAAGTAGAAAGAAATAGAAAATGAATCAAAATACTAAATTGTTAATATATTAGTTACGGAAATGAAAAATGCCAATACCAATGATTGTAATGCTGTAATAAACAATCACCACCTAATCTTTTTATTTTTTTCCAAAAATATTGAAAATTGAGTTTAATAAAGAACTTCAAAGTTTATTTTGGAGTAGAGAATCCAAGACCACCCACAAACTAAAACACTTCATAACTTTTGACTCATTGATCAAAATGAAATGATTAAAAGCTTTCTATGTAGATATAAATCTAAAAAATTGATATCAAATTTTTGTTTTTGAAAATAGTAATTTTTTCAGATCTGCCCGAACTGCCCTAGTTGATAAATAAACTACATATTAGGCCATAGCTTTTGACTCATATTTCCAAATGTCCTAAAATTTAGTGCCCATGAAAGATATTCTTTTTCCACATCTTCTATTAAAATTTGGGCCCAAAATATGGAAATCTCTGCTCACATGCACGTGCCTTCAAAAGTTATGTTGCCAAAAAATGCACCTTGATCTTTTAGGTGTTAAAATATGGTATTACTCAAATGTAATAATATACATGAAAGAATATAGGAGATTCAAAATGATCGCAATTATTTTTTATTTAATACATACCACGGAAATTGATTTTAGTAAATAATGTACAAAAGAATTTAATGGAGTAAGAAATATTCAATATTTTATTTTCATTAACTTTGTATAATATTCAATCATTTCTTTTGAAAGTTTATATTTTGACAAGAACCTATCCTGTAAAGAAAAAGAAACCTATTCTTCTAAAAACTGATATTAAAGAACAACTTTTGAAACTAGTGCAAATTAGTCATACATTTGCTTAATTCCTAAAGGATCATTCAAGTATTTGTTCAACAAGAAAATTGAAAACTAGGGTAGGTTCCTTTGAAGTCAATTTTGGTTGGATGTTTCCACAAAATTTTCACACCAAGTGTGAACATGTCTCCCCTTAATGGTAATGTGAATTTTTTTTCCAATTAGAAGCCCAAATCAAAAGCTATGTTGTATGAATTTTTTTAGGAAGCTTCAGTAGCTTATCCATCTTTTGCTGAAACCCTTATTGACTTTTGAAAGTTGGCATGTATGGAATCAATAAAATATCATATAAATTTTATTTTTTTAAATTCCTTAAATCACATTCCAAGAAGAGTAAGACTTTATTAGCTATGTCATGGTGGTTTCAAGAGAAAAAAAATCTAACTTCAAGCCCTATTATCTTGCAATTTGTGAAGTCAAAGTCCTTGAAAATTTTCCCACATATTCCAAATGTTTGCCTCTAACTTTTCACTATTTGAATTTCAAAAAAGAAATTCTCATTACACAAGAAATCATCAATATCCACTCGACAATGGTAGGAGATTAAAAACTACATTTTCTCTTGAGGGAGGAAAAATGAAAACTCCATAATCTCATTAGGAGCCAATATGGATAAGAAATCTCATCTTAGACCGCATATCAAGTCTGACAAGAAAAAAATGACAAAAATTGGGATTGAAGACAGAAATTACAAATGACACAATGGTGAAGTTTTCAATGTTGTGATTGCCCTAAGGTAAACTATTGCATTCCATATAAGATGGGAAGAAGCCCATTGTGGGCTAAATTATATATTAGTGGTGTATATTTCAGAACTTAAATGCACACCACTAAGTAAACATAATTTAATCCACAATGGGCTTGCTTCTACTTGATCTAGAATGGAGTAGTTTACTTCAGTAAAGCCAAGAACAACATTGGATGTGACAATAGATGCTACTTAATTATAAGTGTATAATAGAGTCTTAACCACTACCAATTCATGATGGAAAGAGCAGGAGGTTCTTGTACAATATCATTGTAACTAGAATATATTCTTGTTATCGCAACTTACAATTCATGAACAAGTTTCCATTCAAAATGACTAAAAAGAGTTTTGATTCATGGAAAGTCAAGGTGGGTCTCCTAAGGGAGCCAACCCATTTCCAACCACTTAAACAACTGCAGGTATGTGGAGTGTTGATTTCTTGAATTTATAAATTTTCCCTAATGTAGAAATAGAGTTTGGAAGGATGATATAAATTTTCATCATTTTTAAATTCAAAATACAATTATCATAGATTTTTAGTTGAATTGTACTATATGACTTATATTGGTCACACATATTTTTATGTTTCCAACCACGGGCTGGTTGCAGAATCAACTAAGGGGTGGTTGCAATGTTGAAGCCTGACAACCAATGTTGATGTGCCACAACTACTTTTAGAATCACACCACAATTTCATAGGAACAAATCAGTCTATAGGTTGGAAATGAGGGGTGATTAGAGGTGGGTTGGCTCCTATACCATAAAGTTCCCCAAAATGTTTCAACTTCACCCAGAGAGGAAGAAAATCCCAACGATATTCTTAAATTTTCCATTATTCTAAATTTCACGTGAGGTCTTGAACAAACAAACAAACAAACAAACGTCCGGTGGACTCTAAGTTAGTTCTCCATGTGCGCTGCAGGTCCAAAATTCGAACTGACTTAACTTATCTTAACACCGCCCTAAAGATCATATTGGAATGAGTATCTTAGCAACAAACTTCCTTCCGTCACAAGTGCATGAGAGAAAGAGAGACATATCAGTACAGTACATTGAACTTCAATGTGTGTGTGTTTTAGTAAGGTATGTGTCATCAGCTTCATCACCCACAGCCTCTTTGTGTTGACCACGACTCCCAAGGCGGAAGGAAGGGAAATGGAAGGCCTACTACTTGGAGTAAAGTGTGCTCTCGTGAATTTAAAAGATAAGATAGACACCGTTTGGGTGTGTGTGTGTCTTGGGGAGGGGGGGCCTGCCGGCATGTGCGGCCACACTGACCTCGATTCATGGATGGAGGGCGCGAGTTAGCTGACTTGAAGCCTCGTTTTTGTTTTTTCTCCTTTTTGGTGGTGGTTGTTGTTGCTACCACCGTTGAGATAAAATGAATGAAGATGCATGATTTGGTGTCATGTTCTTGCCGAGGTTTATGAACTTTCAATGCCTGCCAAAAAGGCTCATGAAAATTTGTGAACTTTTTCAATGTGGGCTTGTCAGATGGAGGTTTCTGGAAGTTGATTCATGTAGTGAAATACATGTACACGTATATTTAAGCTTAAGCTTACTACACATAATTGTGATGCATTTTGTAAAATTGCCTCACCTATAATTTTTTGCCAACTCAAAATAGTGAAAATAGTTCATTCCTTGTAAAAAATTTGACATTTGACATGATATAAATGTTTCTTGTTATATATTGTATAAGAATGTTGACTATTTTTGAATTAGTTATTGTTGTAATTGGTACTCTTGAATCTCCATGTGTACAAATGAAAGTGTTTTTAGAAATATTTATTGACTTTGATGAATTACAAAATAACTTCATTGGGGGAAAGGCAACTTGATTTCACTATTTTGTGTAGAATGTAAACCCTACAAAGTAACATGAAAACTCTTAGGATAGATTTTGGATACATCTACTTTATGTATTTTGAAAATTTATAGTTTATTCATGCATTGTTTATAATAATGCATGAATAAGAATTATAAAGAATCTTGAATCTCTTTTTGACTCCCAACTAGATTCAATAAAAATTTAGATAGTTTGATAATGGAGAGTTGGACTAAGGAGGCTCAAATACTTAGTTGGACAATTTTAGATGCAACTACCATTGTAGGATTTTGGTCAATGTCGAAGCAAATGCACCAACTAGGCAATTCACTTTATTTATTTATGTAGAGCTAATTCGGTATAAGGTACATGTACCAAGAATTACAAGCTAAAATATAAAGAACACATTCATTTTGAGTGGCAATTTTAATTGCACATCACTTAAATAGTTACTTGACCTCTAATTGTCACTTTGACTTGGTTCATTTGTATGTCATATACCATCTAGTAGAATTTGCATTGTTTATTGAAACCTAACATAGTATATATAAAAATTGTATACCATAGTATAGAGGCGTACTCAAATACAATGCTTTGTTCAAATTTGTGTAGTTATAATTGATTTTTGAGACTTTTAAAGTTTAAAATTTATTGACATAAAATAACATAGCAAAAAGTCAATTTTAATGCTTTGTTAGCCGATATTATGATAACCTCTTCCAATCATAGTTAATTTAAAAATCATTTCTTATTAAACCTAAATGACATGCTTTCACTTCAATACCTCTGTACCAAATCTTTTAATCAAAGCATGTACTAGTAACTAGAAAGTACTTTTTAAAAAACATCACAATATATGTAACTATGTAGAAGAGATTTTATAATATGAAAAATTTAGAATTTGTAATATGGTGGTGACCTAGTAATTAAAAAATTAGATGAATTAATTCTTCTCTCTCTCTCTCTCTATATATATATATTGTAGGCAGTTACTACCTCTTTTGAGGTGATAGTGTAAAACTATGTACAAGCCTAATAATAGGATAGGTAGGGTAGGGAATAATTTTTGTACATGCAACATATGGTCATTGAATAAAAATCATTTCCAATTCCCTACATTGAAACACTCAATCTCCAAATTCACTTCCTTCCTATTCAATTGCTTTCTTTGCAAAACAAACCCTAAATTACATTGAAAAATTCAATTTTTTATTTTTTTTCATTTCATGTAAAACTTTTACATCCAATTCTAAATCCTAATCTTTTCAATATTTTTTCTTTCAATCTCATGCTACTAAAATTTGTCTTTTTTATGCGGCTAAATTTTTTTCAAATGAATTAATTTGAATTTATTCTTTGAAGTGAATTAGTTTGAAATCATTCTCTCAACAAAATTAATTTGAATTCATTTTCTCAAATGAATTAATTTGAATTCATGCATTGAAATGAGTTAAATTGAATTCATTTTCTCAAATGAATTCATTTGAATCCATTCTATGAAATTGGTTGTACAAAAATTCAGTTAAATCCTTCAATAAATTTAGTTTTAGTTATTTTTTTGTAACCAATTATATTTTTCAAAGTCAATCATAATGCATAATTCATAAATCAATGACATTAATTAATTTGAATATTTGATTTATATATTACATGTTTATATGAAGAAGCATAAAGGAAGTCCCTATCGTTACTACCACACACACACACACACACACATATATATATTACACCCAATCACTCCATTGTTGACTTTTCAAAAGGAGTTATTGTTTTCTTTTCGAATCATGTGGCTAGTAGGACTTTATCGAAATTATTTATTTATTTATTCACATCGTACGGTAGTAGAAGGTGGTCTTAGATTTTTTTAATCTCATCCAATGGTTGCTATTTTTTCACTTTGAAGGGGGGATTAAAATAGGTTGCTTGACAATTTTCAGGGGATAGTGAAGCAAACTTCATTTGAGATGTTTGTTAATAATTATAATTCCAATAAAAATGATAAGGTCCTCAAAAATATGATTCATATCATAGAAAAAAGGTAGTTGTATGGATGAGTGTTTCAATAAAATGGTTACAAAGATGATATAGAAAATGTTAGCATTACCAAGGCTCTAAGCTTTAGACTGCAAATAGTCATGACTTTTCACAATTTTTTTTGTCTAAAATATTTAACAACTTGATTATAAAGACATTTATTTAATTGGTTTAAGAACTTCCAATTTTTAATAGGAGTATGGGACTTTTGAAGTATAGTACATGGATTGTCCTAGTTAAACAAAACATTACATATGAACTCTTTTGAGAATGTAGATGTATTTAAATTTTTTCTAGTGATTTTGTTATAAGTGCTTCAAAGGTTTTGATTGAGGCAAATGTTTTTTATAGAACAAAGAACTTTTTAATAGTAAAAATAAAGGTAAACTTTTAGGGATGTTTTTTTGATGAGTGATTATTATTTCCATTATTACTATTTTTTATTGTGTTTTATTTCAAAAGATTAAAATGGATTTTCCTTCATTGTGAATGTTTTCTATTGATTTCCAATGAAACATTTATTAAAAATAACAAACTGTAGTGATATTGCAGAGAATATAGTAACATGTGCTTCTAGTTCAAAGTTAGGTGCCAACAAGTGAAGATGGAGATCATATGCTTTTCAATGAGAATCCACACAAAAATGGGTTGGTTTGACTGTAAGGTCTATGATGAAAGGATGCATTTGGTTTTAGTAATTTATAGTAAGGCTACATATACTACTTTTGAGACACTCGTCCATGCAACTAGCCAAACTTTACTTAACATCTATATAAAAACTATATCTTTAGAATGCTACAAGAATATTAAAAGACATAGGTGAATTATAATTTTGAAAATAGATTTTTTATAAAAAGACATTCCCATTTGTAGCTTAATAAACATTTTAATAATTTCATGAATTAAAATTTATTAAAGACAAATATCCAAATCCAATATTGTATAAAAAAAAATTATAAAAATTATTGTAGAAATAAATACAAATAAAAAGGGAAAAACTACGCAAAGTCTATAATGGAATTCAAAATGTGTACAAAAGGATTGAAGAAAACAAAGAATTTTTAATTTAAATATGAATATCTTTATATTGGAGAATTGTATTTCATTCAACTTCTTAATAATGAAGGATTACAAGATTGAAAATGGCCAATTTAGTTGATCATAATGTGAAAAATAGAATTTAGGTGAGACCATATTTTATGTCATCAAATTTAGTGAAGAATTTTACATGAATTAGTAACCAAATTGTTATAAACATTTGATGGATGGACTAATTTTTGATGAAATGTACACAAGTGTGCAAGTGAAGATTATCTAAAGATAGGTATCTCTAAATGGTAGGTTTGTGCTTTACAATTAGATAGCTCTACTTTGATGACAAGTGTACAAGAGTAGACAATTCCTAGCTCATTAGATAATGCATTTGAATTAGACAACTCTTAGATGAAGATAAGTGCATTAGAATTTGGAGTTAGACAACTTCAAGTAGAAGATCAAAATTTGAATAAGATGTAAACTTATATATAGAATATTTTTATAAATATAACTAACTAAGATTTTTACTTTAATGGATTCTTTAATTTGAACCACTTTTAAAGTAGATGGAGTTTTCTTCTTCAAAATGCAAACTTACCTCTATTTAGCAGTTATGAAGACCTTTCTATTTCCAATGATGATGACATTTGTAATAATGTATATAAAATTGGACACATTGAAAGGTTGACCTACTTCAAAAAATTCTACTAATATTACATTACTTCACATTGTAGTTTTCTTCATAATTAAAGATTCATATAAGAAATTTGGAAAATAATAGCCCTATTATTTACTAAGTTTAGACCAAAAGAGAATTGACCTTGAACTAACCAAAGCTATATCTACAATGACTATAAGGAACTTTGAGTAGGTTATTATTTGAATAGTTTGTCAAAGGTATTGTAATGCACTAGAGTTGATAAAGCCTCTACTTATAATTGAATTTTATAACATTCTTGGATGGAAAGGTAAAGGGGACCATCCACAATGGCATTGTAACAAGAAAACATTTGTGATAGAGTGGCCTATGAGACATGGACAAACTTTGCATTCTAGATTTCTATAGTGAAAAGAACATTTATTCATGGAAAGTAAAGGATCCTATGCCTTTAAATTGAAGAATGTCATGTTTTTGTTATACATCAATCTTTCAACAAATAAGTGGAATTACAAATGATACACAAAAATTTATTCCTAAATGTCTTTATACTTATCATTTTGGTACATTAAGTTCATTTTTAAATACATATTAGCAAACTTAAATCATAGCATTATATTGTCAACAAAAAGTGCATCAATATGAATGTACTAAAAGTTAATTTCATTAATTTCTTTTTATAAAGTGTAGATTGTGAAAGAATCATCTAAGTTTGTGAAAGTTTATCTTCACAAAATACAATGATATTATTCTATTACAACAATTTATTATTTGTGACTTCAATGTAACTCACTATATTGTCTTCAAGCCACCCATAAGCTTTCTCTAGTGGCTAATTCAATGAACTATTTGTGGTAGAAAGAAAAGTGTTGACAAATTTATTGTTTCCAACAAAAATGCAACTTTTGCCATACCTAAAAAATATTTTAGTAAGATTAAATAATTAGAAATACCAAGGTAAGTTTCTTTAGTATAATATTGAAGCTCTTCTAAGAAGTTCAAAGTAATTACATCTAATTGTGAGTCACTTTCAAAAGTGAGTGCTATAAATTTCCCCCTGAAATGTAAAGATTTTCATGAGAGCTTAAGGATAATTTAGTATGCACTTATTTTCTGTACTTTAAAAATTCATAGTTTATTCATTTCATGCTCAAAAAATGTATTCTAAAATAATCTAAAATTCACTATTCACTCCCAACAAGAACCCAACATAACATTTAATTGGAAATAATTGGTTAGATAATTGGGAACATGCTCAAAACAAATAATTCGGTTTTTAGAAACGGCATACCTTAAGAGAATTCTTTACCAGACCCTGCAACAAAGTCCACTGAGTAACACAAAGACATGCTCAAAAGCTTATCGGGACAACGACACATAAAATGGATGCAACAGCATTCAAACACAACATAAGGTAGCATACTGCACAATGAGCTTAGCGTTTGCAAACGAAAGATGTTGACTGGGACGTTGATTCATCCACAAATGAACGAGAATATCGAAGAAACCATGTGAAACCCCAACGGTGCTCTCTTCTTTGTTACTTCTGAGAGAGAGAGCTTAAACGATTCTCTTGTGAACAGCTTATTTGGAAAAGAGAAATACTAGCCGCTGGAACTAGCCAGTAAAAAAGCGCTTCTTCAACTCTATGTCTACACAGAGGAAAAACATGTACAAGTAGCCAAATTTTCTGCTGTCTTTCGATATCACTTAATATGAACTGAAGCCAGTGTGTGCCACCATCCACAGGCAACACTGGCTGCACGCCCACCGTCATTCATCGTGACTTGAACTGGCAAGTCTCTATTGTTACCGTCACCCAAACCCAACTGCACAAGCAAGTGGGTGACACATCAGAGGCCTCCGACAACACCTTAAAAGAAACCTCCTCGTTTCAGATCTAGACAGGAAATTATATCTTAGGTCTAAAGATGTGACCATGGTAAGTATCAGGAAGATAGAAAAAGAAACCACATACGCTTGGACAACAATCTCTGATAGCTAGGGAGCTAGCATGTACCCGCTAGTAAGTGTGAACTGACATGGCTATACACTTGAGACCTCTAAAATGACATTTTAGAATACACGGCACAATCTCGCACACTCACACATTTTGAACTACCACCTATTAAAATATTGTACTTATGGTGGAACGAGACCATCACGCCACAACAGATGTCACTATACACGAAGACATAAACATGCAACAAAATTAGCAGGATGTAAAATATACCTGCCCATATTTGTTCCAACCCCAAGCGAAGATCTTTCCTGATCCTGAAATCAGACGATACAACCATTAGTCTAGAGGTGTACAGAAGACCTTTGACATCATCGAACAAGGGCCTCAATTACCATCATCAAAGTCAATAAGAAAGCGTATTTCAAGATACCTGTTAGCACAACACTATGGCGTGCGCCACATGCAACCGCCACAGATGCTTCATCTTCCAAAAGTGGTGCATCAATTAGTCGTGGAGTCGTCTGAACCAATGCAAAGACCTTAAGTTAACACAGTATGTAGACGATGTAATTCTTGCTGAAGAGGGTAACCAGCCTGGATGAATGCCAACCTCTATAAAATTCCTACAAGAGTGCAAAGGGTACATACAAACTGTCCTTTGTTAATCACTAACGCATGACTTTTTCAAGGCTCACAGTCAAGATTTCAGTCGCATAGTACTAAATTAAAAAAAAAAATACAGTTAACGAGATTCAGAATCGAAAATTATTCTCAGAATCTAAAGCGGTTTCCTTATTAACTTCTTAAAATACTACTTCTCTCGAGCTATAAGAGCTACAACAAGTTAGATACCAAATGTGTTGCAAACCTCTCGTAGCACAGGCCTAGGAGAGGAACGAGCCTAAAGATATCAAGCGAGACCATATTCCAAGATCAAAAGGGTTGCAATGTAGGACAATTAGAAAACGAAATATTTTTGCTAAGGGAATTTAGATGGGAGGAGTGCAGACGAAATCATAGGCCTAAGGAAGGCAACCTCTGCAGTATTTCCACCCACGCCAAGTTGGCCAAACTGATTTCCACCAAAAGCATATGTATCTCCAATATCAGTAATGCAGAGAGTGTGCCATAAGCCTGCTGCTATCCCTACGACGTTAAGTCCACCCAATGCTGAAACAGGGCAAGGGCTCAGCTCATCTTCAGTACTGCCTTGACCAACCTGGCAACAAGGGCAATATACCAGCTTTAACCCTCAAACTGCCTCATCCATATCTTCTGAATTTAGTCGAGATCCTTCAAAGAACAAAAATATTCAAATGCTTTCATTTTCGAAAACAAGATCCTCTTGTCATCTGAGCTTGTTCCTGCTGAAACACCGATAACTAGGATGGAAGCTTAGAAACAAACCTGACCATAGAGACCCCATCCAAAGGTTAACAAAGCTCCAGCATCTGTTATCAATTACCAATTTCCATCGTCAGTAGAGAAATTTCATGTCTCAAGGTTACAGATTTATCCAAATAGTGCAAATGTTGTGAGGACCGGCGTCCATCCATTGGCATATCCTGGTAAGAAGAGGAAGGTTCTTAATGCACATTTATGAAACTAATGCTATGAACAGATACAGAACCAGTCCATCAATTTCTCTGATACAGACTTGTCCAGTAAACAGTAGGCTGCATACATGTGCCATGACCAGATGGTAACAGCTCACTCATCCCTTTAAGGAGAGGAAATTAGATACTGAACAATTGCACAGCCGTTTACTTCTACTAATTTAAGTAGGAGAATATAGACTAAAATGAGCAGATTTTGTTTGTACCAGTAACGACGGCACTATGGCGGCCTCCACAAGCGATTGCTTTAATGAAGCTCCCAGGGATAGAAGCTCCATTTCCAGCCATACCACTCTCTGGTAAGTTAAAGCAAGAGATATGCTGCGGAGATGAAACAATCCGCATGCGGGAGCCCAATCCAAGTTGACCCTCGCCTCCATAACCCCAACCCCAAAGTTGACCCCCATCTATTGCCAGACATCCCGAGGTTAGGTACCATTTCGGTAACACATGCTAAAACATGTAAAGAAATAATATAAAACTGAGTTCCAACTACCACGATAGAAAGACAATTATATATTAGATAGACTGCAGTATACGAGGAATTCGAAGTCACCGAATGACTGGTGTAACAGGTGATCATATTCCTACCAATAGATCAAACAGTTCATTTTGTAGACTTGGAAAAGTTAGAAAATTTATACTGAAATTAAGAAATTTACCTGACAAAGCCAATGTGTGGCGTCCACCTGCAGCTACTGTACTGATCCTGATTCCAGGATCCAGATTCACCAAACACGGTGGAGCAAAAACATTTTCTTCAGATGCGGTAGGACTTACAGGAGATCCTCCATCTTCAAAGCTAACAACCTTCCTTTTTTTGAGAATTTCTTCTACACCTTTATTGTCAGTGGTTTTACATGTCAAATTCCGATGGCTTTGCCGTCCACTCTGTTTGGCCAACAACCCCCCACTAGTACGCAATGCTGGAGCAGATGAAGAAGGTTTTGTAGCCACGTTGTTCCTGGGAGATAACTGTAAGCTTGTGCTAGGAGCACCTGCAGATGCTAATTCATCCCCCTGCTGCTCACTTTCGTCCAGACTGGGCTTCACGTTGGGAACGCACTCACTCCAGCCCCAAGTGTAAACTTCACCTTCTCCTGCACCCACAAGCGCAATATTAGTCAATCGATTAAGATAATGTCATACACAACCTCCACGAGATTCTAAAAGGGCCTTGTACTAATAAGCAGTTTACTAAAACTGCTTGTTAGCACCAGTACTACGTTTCATATCATGCATTCACGACGTGATGGATCTGATTTCTTACGATCTTTGCTTCCCTCAGTAGTAAGAATGCATCTACTTGAGAAAGATACTTCACACTAATTGTGAGTGTGCAGTCAATATTCATAGCACTGTAATAAATACTACACTGCCCTCAGCAAGTTTTCCCTACATGGATTACCAGATTGCCAGACTCCATACTAGGTGTATCTAGAAACTAGAAGATGATCGAGAACCATGAACATCATCAGGCACTGCAGTCACTTTTGAGACACACTATAAGATGAGGAGCAAGTATGCAGAAAGCTAGTATTAACGTGGCTCGCAATCAATACTAAGTACACACCCTACATTACATTACATGGTGTCTTTTACACAGACCGCAAAAGATCAGCAGACTGCTCAACAAGTGTTCCGAACGTTCCTGCAGTTACCAAAGAGATATTCGACAAGGCACGGTATACACATGTTATGATCGCCGTACAACAAATATCAAGAAACTCAGACAAGCTAGTGCTCCTCAGGTGGGAAAACCCCCTGAAATGTACCCCTGTTACATTCTCTACATACAATACACACTCAGTGTCACTTGAGCAGCATTCTACCCATTGACAATTGAAGAGCTGGACTAGCAGAAGCCGCATCAGTAGCAAAAGTCAAGGAGCCCGCAATGACTAAAGAGAAACCCTTCGAAGATGACTTACAGTAACTAAGAGGTCAACGATCAAGAAGTCCATTTAAAGAGCTAGGCTCTACAATTCATAAGGTAGCACACAGGGAGCCCAGTAAGAAAAACTCTATAGAAAAAGAAGTTTCTGGAACTTCACCGGAATCTCTCATTAGCTAACAGTGCATGCCAATCGCGCCAAATTACTTACAAAATCTGGTTACTGTAACGATTTACACTGTCCTGTAATCCACTGTATTCAGCTAGTAGTACGTGAATGAAGTGCAGTAATCCTATTGATTCGACTAACCCATAATAGATTTCTTTTCACTCCGTCTATTCTCCTTACAATCAAGGAGGCATCATCTGTAACAACTTCACCCACCGAGCTCATCCTGTCGTCCAGAGACACAGGTAATGAGGCCACGCGGTGAGCTGAATTCAGGAGTTGCTAAAAGCTTGACAGTCGCTCCACTCTCAGCATAAGCAAACTGAGCTGTGCAGTGACAGACAATCTCCCACTGCCGTACATAATTCAAAATTTCAAAATAAGTGCACGGGAACGAGAGGCTCTTCCACTCTAGGGACACTACGCTGTCCACCCTAGGCCTTGATAGGAGGTGGGCACAGGAAAATCCGTTATCAGTAAACTCCAGAATTCCCTTACAAACACAGTATCTTGTTCTCAGGCCATTAACTTTGCAAGTCAAAGTTATATGATCAGGCGTACGTAAAACTTGCGGCCTTAACCTCGTTGAGAATAAATTTCTCTCATTGAATTTGTAGCGATATCTTGACCTGATTAGATGAGCGCCACTCTACAGCTCTAAATATGCACAGGGCATTTAAAAGGCAGCAGGAAAACGCAGTGCCTCTTCAACTTTCTGAAGAATATCGTTCCGAGTTAAGGAAGACCATCTGCCATGAAAATAGAGAATCCCAGCCCAGCATTACAGATTTAAATAGCAATAAAAACAACCCCGAGCTTAGTGATCTTCCTTGCATTATCCGCCCCGACTACAATAGTATCCATTTTCCAGGCAACAGTGCCAACAGTGCCTAATGAAGAAGTGAAGGGAAAGGAAAGAAAAGGAAGCAAACAGCCCAAATAAGCAAGCCAAGCATATTCCACATTACTAATTCAAATTAACGTAATCTCAAGAGTCACAGGTCGCAGGAAATTGAATTTGGGTCCATCGTCCTACCAGGTCGGTTAGATACTAAAATAGGAAGGAAGAGCAAATACCTGTAACAGCTGCACAATGTGCCCAACCTCCAGCCGCTTGAACAATAGGGGACTCCGTTGGCAGTGGATACGGCTCAGGAACTTCCTGGGCAGGCATGAACAAGCCGCAATGTGAATCATCTCCATGTGCAGTTTCTACCCCTTCAGTCGTCACAATGCCAAGAGTAATACACAAAGCTTAATTATACCACAATCTTTGCCCTGATAATGGTGTTGAGTTTAGTATACAGCAATTTAGACTTGTTAATTTGATCCACGGTTGCGCGGTTGGCATGCAGCAGCAGTGAAAACTGTAACCAAAGACCACTCGGGTAGATGAGCCAGGTCGTATATCAAGTCTCAACTGATAGATCCCTAAAGTACCACCATCAGAAGCTATACTATTACTAGCCCTGGAGTCTGCTTTCCACAGCCTGCAGCTTCCAATAGTACTATGATGTCACATACTACGCCTCTAAATACCATGCTATCAATTTGCTTGTTTATCCATTTCTAAACAATCCAGCAGCAGCTGCAAGACCAAAACCGAGAATATATTTATAACCCTTCACCTAAAATTATTACCCCTAAAGTTAGAAGCTAGGGTCGGACACACAATGATCTATCTCGAAGTGATTAAAAACCGCTCCAACGATGCCACTCACCTGCTGTTTGCCAGAGATTAGGTAGCACTGTCCCAGCTCTGTGGTAGAACCCCATGTATTGAGCTTACCAGATTCTGCATATCATCACCACCAATAGCCACAGTCACGGGTTTCGTCCATCGCATTAATACAACCATGAGTTAGCTTTACACTGCAATCACCCCGCTCCAGAGAAATTTAGTAATCCCTCTACCATTTCTTCGGAAGCAGGGCACTGGAAATCGGATTCGTTTGACTTAAGAATCATACAAGAAGTCAATACTGCCAAATCTCTGAATAACATATATACCAATTTCGACAGAGCATTCCAGGGGCACAAACTCATTGTATATTTAGATCAAATGCTCAGGACACAACTCATCGTATGTACAGATCATAGTATGTTTTGAACTTGAATTCAAACATGCACGAACCGGCATCAATTTCAATTAAGAAGATTTCAATCGTAACAAGTCATACAAGGGTGTGTATACGACTGCAATAGTCATGGCAGATTAGGTTGTTGGCACGATGTGTTAAAGCTGCACAGACTCCAGGCCATTTTCGCAGGTAGAACTCGACAGATAACCAAGCGACCTTGAGCTTGCAGCAAGGTATGGGTGTTTTTTCAGAGGCAGTGATTCCTCAAGGGTTTGCATTTCCGGAGGTCGACTGGAGCGTACCCGAGATGGCAATCCCAAATCCGCAACCTCCATTGCAGACCGTCTGGAGTGGATCATTGAGCGGCGTCAGAGGCACGGGCGTGGGCTGCAGCAGTGGCGCCCGCTGCGGGGACGCAGCAGGCAAGTAGCCCCACATCCGCACACTCGTGGTGGCCCTCGCCACCCTTGCTGCTGCCGCCGCCGCCGTCGCTGCATTCTTCTTTCTAGTCTCATCTCTCATTGCAACTCCAATGTCATCTGTGTGGAAGCCGCTCCACCTCGGTTCATCACCCCAAGCTCCCCCTGGAAAACAAACCCTCCACAACACCCGTCAAATACTTTATGTCCTACTGCAACATCAAAACCTGCTGCGACCTCAAATCCCGCACCCAAAACAAACAAACCACAAATCAAGAAACACTCACCACAAAACCTTCTAACCCTCAAACGATCGAAAAGACGCTCGCCAAACTACTGTTGCGACACTCCTGATTCAATCGCTTTCCTTCACGTCCAGACCCTTACTTACTGCAACTTTAAATGTGCACAACGAATCGCTACTGCAAGCACCAGTTATCAGAACCGCATTTGGATAAACTTTAGTTGAGTGAATGAGTGTGAGTGAGGTTGCAGGGGCAGTCGCAGAGCAAGCGACAGATGTAGCCCAGGTAAGGTTACCAAGTGAGCAAGGGGATGCAGGAGCGGGCGAGCCAGTGGGGACGCCAGTACGCCACTAAGTTAATGTAAAACCCCAGACGCAGAAAGCCGAATCTGCAGTGAGGGTTAGCGTGCGCGATGCCTGATAAAAGCTTCGCTGTCGTCTCGCCAAGTTCGCGACGACCTGGGGGTTGAGATATTTGGAGATTTTTCACTGGCGTGCCAAGTCAGGCGGGGTGGCAACTGGCGCCACGGCCGCGACTGGCGCGTGCGGAGCGAGTCTCCAACCGCCACCTTGCGCGCTTGTAACGCGGGGGGCTCTGGTTTGCTAAGCACGTGGAGATATGAATGTTGACCCGGCTTTGGAGCAGCCAATGTAGACGATGATTTAAATTCTGGCTCGACCCCACAAGAATTCATATCTTCTTTAGCGCCATCGATCGATCTCGTCCGTCTCTTGGCAAGAACGAAGCTTACAGTTTGCGGGAAGATTGGCTAAAGAATTTCACATTTTATATGGGAAATTTACTAAAAGAATTCCAGCAATGAATGCGTGGTCCCATGTCTGGATCCATCAATTCTGGGTCCCATGTTGGTTTGGCGGCTTCCAGACCTCATAAGATACAGTACCTCTTGCGAGATTTCTTTGGGGTGGCCAAACCCTAGCCTGAGTATTGGAGCTTTTGTGCGTGTCGGCATCATTCTAATCATCAGCTTCGGAGGATATCTTCTTCCTGTCCACATGCCACCCCAGGAGCTTTTACTGGCAATTGTTTCGTAATTAATTGAGATTAATGAATGTGTAGTATTTTTGGTGTTCTGCGCGTGCTTGCCGTGCGCCATCTTCATCGGGTGTTTCGTCATGTATCCCATCAATTTAGTGCTTTACCACTCATTCCACAAGACGGGCAAACCTAACTAATATGGTCGTTTCCTAAACCCTAACCCCATAAATTGAAAGAACTCCAGCAGTCCATCGCCATGGCTGGTAAACTTTCTTCAGTTGTGTTGGTTTTCTTTGGAGTTATTACTTCTTCGCCATGTCAAACGCTTGCAGATATCGGGAGTAGGAAGTATTTGTGCACGGATTCGTTGGATTAGGTTTTCATTTGATAGAACTGAAAATACCATGGGTTTTTTGACGAGATTGAGGAATGGCAAAGCCTGCGTGTATGAACCCTAATCTGTGAAGATCAAGAACGGTACAATTTCACATGATTTTGATGTTGAAGATGGCTACTGTTGCAAGAGAATTCGCTCGTACAGTTGGGTTGTTGCCTTATATGAAATGGAAGTGATCCATCAGCTGTGGTTTTCTCTCATCATGTTCGGCATCGTTGCCGTTGAGGTATACGGTAGTGGGAGCTTGCTACTAACCAACATCGACAGGGATTGACTTTCTGCATACACGTAAATGTGACAATTCGTGCAGAAGGTTGGCAACTTGGCATCATTGATGGAATGCATGTAAGGAACTGCGGAACGTGAATTGAGCTGCAATTGTAGTTTCGAACGATGAGATTGTTTAGTGAGCATTTGCAAGCAAGGTTGCAGAGGTCGACTCAAGGTGGAAGGGAACTCTACAGGCAATGTGCATGGATGTCAACAAGAGTCCTGCAGCATGGGCCAAGCAATGTAATCGTGTGTAAGATTTCTGGGAGAGCAAGGAAGTATAACCCTGAATTTATTGTAAGATCAAAACATAAGGTTTATGAAACGGATTTTGGCAAGTGTGCACGTCCCCATCTTGAAACCATCACAGCTCCTGGAGGTTCAACAAAACACGGTGCTTGTGATACTTTGAATTGCAGAACCTGTTCTTTTCTTTTAGCGCTTTGCGGTTGGTGGTACGAAAACGCTTTCTATAGCAATCTCATCTTACTTCTGCGGCAATTGGGTTTGATTTTGACAAGGTTTCTGATTGGTTATTGAGCATTGCACAAATTGCACGGACTCATCCTCTTCTGAAATCAGCAGACATGGCTAAGGAAACGAACATATATGGCCCTTTGACAAACGCGAGATTTCAGCAATAACAGAGGTAAGCTTAAGAGGACGTCCTTTCAAGGGCACGACGTCCTCTTAAGCTGTTAAAATTTGCGCTCTGCAGTTTGTAGACGAAGAAAAAGAGAAGATGTATGTACTCCTTTTAATTTGTAAGACAGGAAATGAGAGAATACGAATCGAAGAGAGAAGAAAGCGACTGTAATATCGGAAACTATGACGAAAAGTAACAAATTGTAATACGTAGGACAAGATGAGCGATTACGAAGAAAGCGACTACATCGTAGAAGCTATGATTAAATCGCAATAGGAGAACATGAGAGAATAGGACTTGAAGTAGGAGGGAGAGATTACGACATTAGAAACTTGGAAGAAAGCTTTAAGAATCATACCGCAGTAGAGTTTCTGCAGAAATCAAAAGAAACATGTCAAAAACAGCGCAGAAAACGTCAATGCAGGTATCAAAAAAAGCCAATTTCGGCAGCGATTCGAATCCGAAACCATCACACAGAAAGTTAGCGAATTGGAGTTTATCTTTCATCCACACACATCAGAGCTAGCTCTAATACGTACACTGAGTAGAGGAAATAGTCTGAAGGAGTATTAGTTTTAGTGATGGAGTGAAATCCTATGATGCTGTTGTGTGGAATTCTGCAATTGGCTCTATTACAATCGAGATCGAAAACGATGAGCTGCTTGTGGATATATGCGCAATATATCTGTACCATACACAGAGTCCACTTTGAGATTTATAGAACTTGAGTGTTGCATTCTTTGAGAGGCCTCTGTATGATCACAATGAACATTGTGGTCATACGGAGACCTGTTTGTGAATTATGGGTAAGATACCCTATCTGATGTTGCTCTTGAAATAATCTAACTTTAATGAAAATCTTGTTCACTTAAGGAATGTACATCAGTGTGAAATGTGTAGTGTAATCTTCAGTCATCGAAGCTCAGAAGCATGAGATCTGCCCCGAATGCATTTGGGATGTGAAGGTTCCAGACTTCCAATTCGAACTAATGCAAAATTCTCTTCCTTCTTTCCAATTTGAGCCCCAAATTCTCGTCAGAAATACTTGCCCTGAAATTGAGTTTTTGAATTCTTGTTTGAGAATCGCCTCCTCTTGAGGAATCCAAGTCTTGCACATTAACCCCTGATTCACTTCTCTCTCTGTTCAGGGTTTGAGTCATCTACGGTTGGGGAGGGAATGTCTTGCAGAAGGAAAAAGACGTATGGTTTGGATTTTCTAAGGAGAAGAAACTTTCATTAACTCTGAGAAGATTGTTCCTCTGGAAACGATTCGATTCCCATCATTATAGATCTGGGCATCTGCCATATCTGATGCTGGTTGTGCTACGCCTCCACATGCAGGTGCTGCAGATTTTGAATCTGGCAGTGGTCCGTTTTTTTGACAATCATGTCAAGTCATATCAAGGTCTTGATACAATACCAGCAGCTATAATGTTCTAATGCTGCTGCCTGCATTAGATTTGGATTGTTTTCCGCCAATTTTTACGGTGGAGGGATTACATAAACCATAACATTGTTGAAAGGAGCCCATCTGCTAATTCAAGGAAGATTCGAGGTATCCAAGATGCTCCGGCCGTCTGATATTTTCTTTCTCTGACATTCATCCTTACATCTTGAGTTCAAGAATTTCACAGTCTGACATCAATCACTTAAGAGCCCCTTGATAGGAGCTTTTGGATTGACACTTGTGAGCAAAGCCAACAGCAGCATGCCCTTGCTCACCACTCTCAGCCAGGTTGATTGGATCAAAATCATATCGATTTTATATGTATATATATATATATGTTACTTGAACAATAAGATGGGTGTGCTCACTAGTAGAACAACTTAAGGATGTTATGTACACTCTGTGTATTCATTTTCTTAATTAGGGTTTCAAGAATTCTATGAACTCAATTCTGTAGGTCACAATCCCAGCATTTTATGTACATCTTCTGTATAACACGCTAGCCCTGCTTTGCTAACCCTTCCCTTCTAAGAACGTGAGAACTACTCCGCAATTGACAGGAGCCGGCTGATGCTACAGCAGCTTTGACCTAAAGCAGACTCAAGAACAAGAAGCTGGCGGTTTAGGGTAACGGACCCATCGATGGGGGGGATGCCAGCAATCACAGTTGCAGTGGTATTGGAGTAATGTGAGAATTACTACTCAGTTGTTTCAACCTCATCGTTGTCCGTTCTAAATTGCATATGTGAGTGATGAAAATCCTAAGCCCCAGTTCAGAGTTCACATGAATCTCACAAATGTGCATAAGCCTGTTCAAGACGCTAATCATGTCCAAATGATGTTGATCCGTATCATAAATTTATGTTTTATTAACTGGATAGAATGGTGATTGGGTGCAGTAAATTCTTCCCGAGACTTCCATAAGGGTTGTCCGAGTTCAAGAATTTCACCCACAAAGTCTCTGTTGTCTAGTATTTTCACCCACGAGGACTCTGCTGTCAAATTTCAAATTCAGCACTACATGATTTTGTGAGTACTAGAATCTCTTCTCAAAATACACGACCTGGCATTGCGCAGATTTCCTCCTTCTCAACCCCCCCCCCCACCCCCCACCCCGTACGTAGTGAGTTCGACAGCCCCAACGGTTGACCAGCTCAGTCCCTGCCAAATGTATCTGCAACCCAACCCTAGCATCTGTCGCTGCAACTACAGTGCGCTTCACATGCCAGAGCCCTTGCCATTCGTCGAAATGCAACCAGGTTGCTCGTTCTAATCCGTCGATCTAATCCATGCATTTGTAATAATCCAAAACCTCAACACAAGAGCCGGCAGATTATTCACTGAGAGTATCTTATTACTACTTTTTCCATACGATTAAAAGACAAGGCTCCGACCAGACCTACTTTTGTAGCGGTGACTCCTAGCTTGTAACAAAAAGATTTGGGTGCTTGTGCAGGTTTTTCGGAAGCACTATTTATTCAGCAACTGAAAACGAAACTGACATCGTCTCAGAGCTGAAAAGATATTTTCCACCAATCTCCATCTCCCAAAAGATTCTGGATCAGAGTTAGCCACCCCAAGTTTTTCACTCCAGATGCATTCTGGTTGTCGGCCACTGCTCTTGCTTATGGTAGTTCGCTTTCTCATTCTCGATGTAAGAGGATATGGACTAACGAAAGTTGTCAGATTTAAAGCATCATTCTCCTATACATTCAAACCTTTTCAGGAAGACTTTTAAAGTAACATTTAAGAACATCTGATGAACTTTGTCACACTATTATCGATTGCAACACACTAGTCAAACATTCAAACTGTGTCAAAGTCATTTGGGGGGACCCTAAGTAGTCGGAATAAAAGAGGTTCAAGTATACCCTGATTTCTTCAAGGTTGAGTGAAAGGTGTTTGTAGCTCCTTTCAAGAGTGTTACGGTCTCTTTTTTATTGCTTACAGTTGTGCATCCGAAGCTCAATGTGTACTAACTTACTTACCTCTCCAATCTGACCCTTGAATCAGTCTGAGTCAGCCATGAGAAGGGGAAATTGGAGACTTGTTGACGGAACTTCGATTGGGAGTGCAGCAAAAGCCTCACGTGGTATGGCTCTCCCTTCCTGACATTGATGATAATGATCGTTCTGCATTGGCACTTGGGATTGTACAACAGTTCAGCTTCGGAGATTGATCAATGGGACCCAGAAGTACTTCTGTTATAGTTGTTGCGCGCATGCTACGCTCCTTGGGGATTGATGCATGATGCGTCATGTGCATGCAACCGCGGATGAGAAAAGGATGACAGCAGTGAGTAGGATAAGATATGGGTTGGGTTCTACTTGGGAATGAGCAAGCTGCAAAGACAATGATTGTAAGGGTTGTGGAAAACGACATTTTTCTGTTGCTTGATGGTAGTTGTGCAACCGCTCATGCAACTTGCACTTCACTCGGCACGGGTAAGTACGCATCTCGGGTTTCCACCCAAAGAGAATCCAACAATGCAGCTAGGAGTTGAATTGGTACCAATTCAATTCAATTCAATTGCTTCCTTAATTATACCAACATCAATGTTTTCTCGTTGAACTCGTCACATTATTCTCACAAGGTCTGATTAGAGATAAGCGCATACTGATTCGTTGTAGATCAGGTGTAAATTTCTCGCAAATTGATGCTTGTGATCCTGGGGTTGTGATGTAGGTTTGGGAAGGAGCTGTTTTTGGCGCTGTTAGTTTCGAGGTCGATCTGATTCGGGTGATAACGTCCATTACTGTGGCACAATGCAACGGGGTAAGCTACTGGGGAAGAAGGTTTCACAAGGAACAAACACCTGCAACAAAGGGTAAGGTAGAGGCACCAATTGCCAGCCTCGCCCAACCTGTAGAGTGCAGCTATTTCCAACTAAGACTAGAACAGATTTCCAACCAAAATTTGGAATATGTTTTTTTTATCCTTTTCAATATTGGGACTGATAATGTTATGACACATGTTCCAAAGTAGTGAGCAAGAAAGCAAGAAATTGTGAGTAGGCCAGAAAGTAATTTAGCTATGATCAAAATTGGAAGATTTTAGACATTGGCTACTGATGAAGTGCACTTTTTGGCTTTCAAAATTTATAGTGATTTCCATTTTGGGAATAAAATTCTAAAATTTTTGTGATCCCCATATTTCCTATCTTCCTACAATGGATAAATTTCCACCCATTCATACAACTCACCATCTACTCCAAAATTGCTCAAATGATTGGCTATTGGTACTTCTATCTTAGTAGACTAATGTAGTAGCCCAAGTTGTGGGTGTTTTTTCCTATGATGTGTAGTCCTGTGGAGTATGTTTAGACCAATAAGGATATTTAAACCTCAATAGGGCCTAGTAAGATGAAGTGTCAAAATAATCTCAACAAGTAATGATGAGTCTAGCTTCCAAAGCAAATTTGTCACCATTCCATAGGATAGTCAGAAATGCATTATAACTCATAACCTAGTCCCTCTTTCTACACCTTTAGATTTGCAAAAAGTTTAGATATGGGTGTCTATGATGAACTATTAGACTTAGCAATATGTCCCTCTCAAGCATTATTTGGTCCATAATATTCAATAGCCTAAAGAGAGACTGCCTTTTACTCTCTAAAGGCATCATCTACAAAGTGCATCCATGATTTTTCTACCATGTCTTGTCGAAACCCATGCAGGTCATTTACTTTGCTTCTTTGTCCCAATGTACAATAACTTACCTAACCCCTAAAGGACTCAAGGTTTTTTTCAAGAAGACATTGTCAAAATTTGTGTTTTTTTGGTATTGGTATGTTATTCAAAAATGAAAATTGAAACTTTTTATTGAAACTTCAACCATATAAAACTATATTTATTTATTTTACTAGAGTGTGGAAAAAATTTGAGCCCATTTGACCATGTGGATTGAAAGATTATAATGTTTGAAGTGAGGAAAAAACTTTTTTTACATTCTTGCAAAAGAAGGTCAATAGACTTCGGGCCCTTTTGGAGTAAAATTTTTGCTCTGCACAAAAATGAGTATTTTGACCATTCATAAGTATATGATGTTAGGTTCATTCATGAAAAATATTAAAAGAAATTGAGATGTTTAGCTTACACTAAATCATCCTGCAATGCAAGGATGTTAAGTGAATTGGCAATACACTAGTCATTTTTTGATGATTTCTTGTGCAATGAGGAAATTTTTTATTTGAAATTCAATTGGTCAAAAGTTAGAGACAAAAAATTGGAATATGTGAAAAAAAATTCAAGAATTCTGACCTAACAAATTGCAAGATAATAGGACTTGAAGTTAGAAGAAAATGTTTTTTCTTGAAACTACCTTAATATGGCTAACAAAGTTTTGACTCCTCTCAGAATGTGATTTGAAGATTAAAATTTGTTTTTGTTTGGACAATTGTAAGCCATATTTTATAACTTATATACATACCAAATTCAAAAGTTGATGAGCTTTTCTGCAAAAGATTTTCTAAAGCTTCCCACATTGCCTAAGTTGCCTAAAAAATTGAAGGTAGCATAAAATTTGATCCAAACACTTGGTCAAAAAAATAATAATTTTTCAGAAAGGAGGTACATGTTTACACATTGTATCCAAATTTCACAAACATCTTATTACAAATGACTTCGTAAGAACCTACTCGAGTTTTCTTGTTTACATTGAATGGACACTTTGTCCTTTAAAGGCTAACTAACTAATTGAGCCATGAAAAATATATTCAATATATCTTGGAATTATATCCATAACTAATGACAATTTATTACAATATTTTGCTAGAAACTTTCACACTATCAATGCAATTGCAAACTAATTAATTGTGACTTGATTTTTGTATACCCTTTTGACACATATCCTCTTAAATACTGATGGACGTAGAATATTCTACATCATTTGCATTGAAAAGAGGGTACTCTTACTAAGTGATAGTAAATGTTATATATATCTTTATGCACTCTCAATCTTTCATCAAATTGAGGTTTATTTTATCCCTCTCAAAGTTAAACATTTTGGTAGGAATCTATCCTTGTAAACAACATACTTAAATTTATAGAAATAAACTATATATGCAATGTGGTTCATAAAGTAGACCTTTGAGAAAAGAATACAATGATTTCTAGTATGCAAATTAAGTAGTTCATGAAGTATAACTTCTTGTTGATTGAGTTCATTTTAACTTGTAGATGAGGATCAAATGTTCAGTTTTTGTACAACTAATGAATGCAAATATGTTCCTAGTAAATAGAACTTTGTTTTCATTCTATTGGTACGAACATTTGTAGATTCATGTGCAAGTTTACTTAAATTGGGACGTTATCAAATTTCAAAATCTTTTTTTGCAAATATTCTTTAGTAAAATAAAATCTTGAAAAATCACTTAAATTAGAAACAATCATTTAGTCATTGAGAATTCAATAAAATATAATAAGACAATAAATTCAAATATTTAAAAATAAAAAAGATTAACCCCTAAAGTCCCAAGGCCATTTTTTTGCCAAAAACCACTCAAACTACTATTTTTGCTACGTTCATTCAAGAAAACAAAAGAAAACATTTTTTTAGAATCTAACCATATGATCTTGTACTTCACTTGTCTTAACTTGTGTGGTAAAAATTTCATGAAGTTTGGCCATATAGATTGGAAGATATTAGCATTCAAAGTTGAAAAAGAAAGTTTTTTGAACACTGGCCTACAATTTTAGATGACTTTGACTGCCATTTGTGGAATTTTCTTGCACTACAGACTTTGAAGTTAAATTTTTTTATGTTGAATAATTGAGTTGAAGGTCTAGAATTTTTTTTTTTAAACCACTTGATTTTCATCTCTAAAAGATTGTTAAGTAGAAGTAGGTCCAAGATTGAAAAAAAAACTAAATCATTAATAGCTCCAAGATGGGATTGAAAAACGATAATTCGAATAGTGAGATTGTTTTAGTAAGAAAACACAATATTCTTAAAAAAATTGTGAAAAATTGTGAAAATTGCATTCAAAAATGAATCCTACAAGTTATTTTTTCAAGAAGATGCTTAAATTGAACGAATCAAAGCTTCACATATAGACAAGAATATAAAATTTTAGAAAGGAAATAAATTAGAATTTATTTTGATATTTTGCAAATTCTTTTGTGCTACTTGCCAAGTTCAATTCTAGGCTTTTTGTGCCATAACTTTTGCTCACAGGCACCAATTGAAAAAATAATAATATTTTTGGAAAGCTAATGTGTTTTTCTATCTTCACAATAAAATTCAAAAAATTATGACATATATTGAGACTATAAGAGCTTGCCAAAAATCCATTTTGTCCCCCAAGGGGACAATGAGATTTTATGGATTAATGCAATTACTTTTGCCCTAGCTTTAGTAGTTGCCCCCTAAAAGACCAATACAATGTACAACTTTGACAATATGTTGTTATGCACTTATGCTACTTTGCATGGATTGTTGGGGGACACTAAATAAGGTTACCTAATTCTTGTTTCATTCTAAAATGTTATTGAAGATGTTTTGTGTCCTTTAGATGACTTTCATTAAGTTTGGAGGATGAAAAAAAACATTTTTGCATCCATTTGGTGGAGGGGATTGCTTAAATGCATAGTATTGGATAATCCCTCATTAAAGTAGTATTGATTTTCTAAAAGAAAAAGATGCTTAACCCCTAAAGATTTTTTACTAAGTTTTTACCAAAAACACTCTAAAATTGTCATTTTTAGTACAAGTATCAAATTTTTGAACAAAAACATTTTTGGACACATGTAACCATAGGAACTTGTAGTACATTGGTTTGAGAAGATGTAGAAAAAATTTCAGAATTTTACCACCATGTAGATTGCAAGATATTAGAATTTGAATGTACAAAATTCATTTTTTTGGCCCTATGAAAAATTGGGTAGCTACCGTTCATAAGGTCACATTTCTATGAAAAATGTCCACAATGGTGGTTACTCTTTGGATTCATTCTTCAAAGTAAGTTGGCTACATGTTTGAAAAATTTTAGATGATTTGGAATTGTACAATATGTAGGAAAAAAATAAGAAGTAGAAAGAAGTAGAGAATGATTCAAAACATTAAATTGTTAAGAATTTAATTATGGAATTGAAAAATGCCAATCCAATGATTGTAATGTTGTGACAAACAATGTAAACCCAATGTTTTTATTTTTTTCAAAAATGTTGAAACTTGAATTAAATGAAGGACTTCAAAGTTTATTTTAGAGTAGAGATTCCATAATTACTTGCACACTAATTCTCTTCATAACATTCATCTTCTTAATTAAAATGGAATAATTCAAATCTTTTTGAGTATAGATAAATCTAGAAAACCAATTTCACATTTTTATTTCTTAAAATAGTGATTTTTATGAATTTTTTTGAGCTACCCGCACTTTGCTGAAAATGACATATTATGCAATAGCTTTTGAACCATGTAGTCAAAAGTTATGAAAATTTTTATATCTTAAAGATAATCTTTGGGCACGTGTTGTGTGAAAATTTCAAAGAAAAAAATAAAAATTTCATTAGTAGTGAGTTGCGCCCAAATGCTATGTTCTCAAAAAAGCATGTTCAGGGCTTTAGAGGTTAATCCTAAAATCACCCTTATAGTGTATTTCGGTTCATTCTTGCTCTTTGCACTTGATGTGAATTTTAGCCATGAAAATGACATTTTTTGAATTTGAGCTCAATTTATGAAATGAAGTTTATCATGTACAATTTCTACTCCAATTGGGAAATTGAAAAAACTAAAAGAGTAAATATTTTATTGCAATTTGAAGTTTAGGGCTATGACCATGGTTTGTTGTTGATCTTCTAATCTTAATCTCTAATTGCCCCAAGTGCCCCAAAGTGTCCACATATAGTTTAGAAGTCCAATTCAAAGTATTGTAACTTTTGCATACAATGTCCAAATTTAATCAACCTTGTTGGAAAATTTGTGCTCTCTCTTTTAGTTTATGTGGTAAAATTTTCAAACCAATTTAAGATGTACTAATTTGGAGGGAGCCATTAGAAGTCAATTACGGGTTCAATTTGAGTTCACCAAACTGCATTTTGATAGTTGCAATTTTAGGGGCTTGTATCTCCTTCATTAAATGTGCATTTTTTTTTATAAAATTTGTTAAGCTAGATTTTTCTCGAAGTCTAAGATAAGTGTGCCACTGACCATACACTTCCTAAAATCGGACACACATTGCGCAATCACCACACACAACCAAACTTCAAACAACTAAGCAAGGCAACACAAATTTGCACCACTGCACAATCACCATTTATTGTGTGGTGAAGGGCCATAAGGTTTTTTTAAGAAGATTCTAGCCTTACTACTTTCTGTACGGAATGAAATTTGCGAGTAAAAATCATTTTGCATATTTTTTTGGAAGTGAATCTTAACATGGCATCGAATAATCATGCTAAGTTTCATAGCTTGAAAGTTCCTATTGTATTCTAGAGAAGGATTTGAATTTTGCTTGTGAGGTGATTGGCACATCTACCTTGGTTATTGTAGAAAATTTTTCATGTCAATCCAAATTGTTTTTTTGAATGTTTGGAAGCCACTCAAAGTTTAAAATCTAAACATTTTTGGATTACAATGAACTTCATGGTGCCATATTTCTTCTTCATACAAAGTCCATTTCCAATAAACAAAAATTAAAGAAAGTTGTGCATACTAGTTTAGTTTGTGTGGTTAAAATTTCATATCGATTCAATAAGTTATGATTGTTTGAAAAGCATTTTAGTAGAAAAAGTTTCATTTTAGATATTTATTTAACAAGTTTTTTTGTTACTTTTAGACATTTCAAAGCCATTTTGTAGACAAAATGAGTCATTTGAATGATATTTTCTTTCACCAATGTATTTGTATGTTGGTTTTGATTTAAAGTTTTTTCCATTAGGGTAGGTTTAGAAATCAAATTTCACCTCTAATGTGTTGTTAGGAAAATTTCATCATCCTTTTTCAACACTAAACCGTAATAATCTTGCAATCTATATAGTCAAATGACTCCAAATGTGATTCACATCATCTACAATACATACACTTCAAGATTATATGGTTGAGATTTCTATACCTTGGTGACATTTAGACCTATAACATTTCAAAAGCAATGATGTTTTTAAACCCTAAAATGCTACAGACTTTTAGGGGCTAAAATGACACGCTAACACTTTGGTATATACCATGATGTTATATACTATAATATGCTTCATTTTATGGTTAAAATTTCAGATTTATTGAGCCTACTACTTGTAATTAACAAAATTTTCTTCACTTTTTTCTTAATTAATTCAAGTAGTTTCAATTTTATACCAAAAATGTTTGAAAATTTTAAGATTCATAGTAGACATGTGATTTCGTCTCTAAAAAATAAATATAAAATAGCATTCATTCATATCCTAGTTGCAAAATGACAACAAACAAATAGATTAAAGGATTGTAAAACCCATGGTGATAGGCTTGTCCTTCCAACTTGGTTCAGGCTTATACTTCTTTCTCAATGAACTATAGGAGGTAACCCATTGCTAACCAATGCCTCATTCTAGCAACGTAGACTATTCTCTTTTTGTGTAGAAGACATGAAAAATGATTAATTATGGTACAGTTCTTGATGTAATTGTAGTTCATTATGATTGGCTAACAAGACTCTCAATATTGCAAACACCCTTGGTGGTTTTGCAACTAACCTTTACTAGAAAGAAGAAGGTCTATAGCACTAGTATGGGAGAAAGCCCATCTTCCACTAAAAAATTCATAGTAATTATGTATTGTGGAAAAAAATTGAAAAATTATACATACCTTTTGCTACCTATTCCTACACATGTGAAAATTTTCCCTATGAAGAAACCCACTTTGCAACTAATACTAGAACTTCTTAAGTGGTTAGAAATGGATTGCCTCCCTTAAATCTTAACTTACCTTGCATGAAGTTAAATCCCCCATTCAAAGTGGGCCCAATAAGGTAATTTTTTGGCTTTTCTGGGGATAAAATGTAAATAATCCCCCTATTTTGAGTTGTGTCTAGGATATGTTGAGATATGTCTAGAAATCTCTCTTAGCTAATTTGGGGTCCATGATTGCAAATGTGAATTCAAAATTTGCAAAAAAAATTTATGTGAAAAGTAAAAAAATTCCTACATTTTTCCATGGGGTAAATCCAGCTGCTTGGTCCACTTCACATGGAGACTTTAACGTCCTGCACTTAACTTAGAGACTCCTTACATGTATCGGTGGGTGTGAGGAGTCAACAAGGTCAAAATATAGAAAGCACTTTTTTGCTACTTGTACAGTGTGGAATACACCGGGATCGGTAGAACTCTCTCTCCTACTTCGACACTTGCCGATCATCGGTGGCACTGTTCTTGTCTTTTAATTGCTTTCTTTGCCCACCGGGCTCACATGTAAGCTGGCCCTTAAGATAAGCTCATCACGGTCACCGTGCTTTTCGGATCAGGCGTGTCAGTGCTCTCCATCAATGCTCCATGACTAAGTTAATGGCCATTTCAGTTGTTTCAAAAAACCAAAAGAAATTGTGTAATCTACGAATAAGTTAAACTGGAATGACAAACAATACCAACTTGCTTGTGTGTATCAATCACAATTGAGCTAAATTCCTACCGTAGTTGTTTATTTATAGGACTGGTGAGCAGCTGGAACCCAATATAGGCTACAAATCTGAACTCCATAGCTGGTGCAGTGTTTATATTTGTCCTAAAAACAAAAATGAAACACAAAATACTGAGCTCGCTCATGCTTGCGCTAATTTCATCCGTGTGCTAATCATTCAGCCGCGCCTCTGGCCCGTAACATCCAGCGTAGCAGAGAGCCACGAATCCCACGATTCAGTCGGTAAGTTAGAGTGTGTAATTCCACTGTTCCGAAACCATGAAGTTCTTAAATCAAGAACCCCACTTAGTGTTGGATTGAATTCTATTCTATCTGTTCCCATTCCATTGAATACTTGCAAACTAAATGCAGCATATTCCATCTGGTACAGACAATGTTTATGTTTATGTTTTTGTTTTGTTTTTGTTTTTTCTTGAAACACATGGACAAATTCCATTCATAAATGCCAGAGTACACAGAACCAGCCAGAGGATCGCGTCCTCCGTGGACGGAGATTTTTACATTTGCTCAAACATTTTCAAACAATTGTTTTTTAACAAACAAACGGAACGAAAGACAGCACAATAGTTACTGTAACTGAAGTTATGTTTCACTGCAATTCACGGATGAATGGCTTGAGTGGGGGACTGACTGCAGGAAGTCGGACCGGACGGAATCCTCCAGAAAACTGCCATTCCAAGCTGATCATTGCAGAGACCGACCGACCGACCAACAGGTTGGACATTGTGGTAAGGTAATGAAGTTTGAAAAGCAGGGGTGTTTAAGCTTATCAGCTTGCTGCAAATGCAACTGGAGCTGTAGCTGCAACGAAGCTGGAGTTCAGTTCAGTTGAGTATCCTCTCACTGTGCTTGCCTGAGGCAGGCGTGAAGGCCGCCGTAAATTACGACTGCTGCGCTTCAATAACTTAACCCAAATCAATCATCAGCTGAACATTCAAACAAGGTAGATGTACTCAATACCAACTGCTAACCTAATACCACTCAAATGTAGGACATTTGTTGATTTTAGAATGAGAATTTATGACACAAGTACATGCCTTAACTTCACTTATTATGGAAGTTAAGGCATGTAGTATCATCATAGATTCTCACTTTAAAATCAATGACAACTGTACATTTGGGTGGTATTAGGTTAGCGGCTGGTATTGGGTGTGTCTACCTTACACAGTCACATTCATCTGGTAAGCTTAGAATGAGGGTTCATTTTTGGCATTGATCCATAGATTCACTCAACTAAAGTGGGAACTCCAAAGTAGTTGAGTAAGGTTGTTAGCATGTTCTGTTTTGTATTTTTGCTTTTTGGTGCTAGATTGCACCAAGGAAAAAAAAAATTGGCTAAAAAAGGACAACAAAATGTAAAATTTTTTGCCAAAAAAAAATCTTGGATGAATTCGTCAAATTGTAGATGAATATAAAATTATGGACATGTGATATATATTAATGTGATATTTTCTATCCTATATGTAGATGAATGTTGAAATCTAGAGCACCATTATAAAATTTTATAATCCTACTTCGGCATCTCTTGAATAATGAAAAAAAAGGCTTGGTTGTTAGGTATGTTTGCACTTGGTGTTTGGGGTGATGTAAAGGTAGGAGTACCTTAATGTAACAACAATTGTTTATGGACCCCTAAAAAATGGTCAAGGTAAACTGCCCCCCTTGCTTATCTCCTTGAAACCATTTTAGGGGTGTATGTAAAAAGAAAGATCCCCTATTTTGTGCCTAATTAATTTATCTTCCACACCTCTCCAAGCTAATTTGAGGCTCATGGTTGTAAATATGAATTTAGAATTTGTAAATTTTTATCATGTGTGACTAATAAAAAAAATTCAATGTTTTTCCTTGGGAACAAGCAAGGGGTCAATTTACCCCAACCTAAAAAATGCCCTAAAGCAAAGCAAGGTTGTGGGCAAAGTGGACAAGTGGTATTCTATTTAAGTAGTCACAATCATAGAGGTGGTTTTATGTTGACCAATATTTAGTGCGTTATACAAGCTTATGATCTATTGCTTTTGGATGTTTCCATGACTACTTGTGTGAGTTAGTCTATAGTTCACGATAAGTGCATCTACGCGGTTCATTCAAGAAATTTGTATCATACTCATGCAAAGTTGGAAAAACATGATATCAAATTTTGTTGGTTTCCTAACCTAATTCCTATCAAGTGCACGTCATTTGTTTATGTACACACACTCCATATCAACAAAATTTATAATAAGTGTCACATTTAGGTACTTCTACCTTATTACCACCTTGATTTGCAATTTGAATATTCTAGGGCCAACTCTAAGAGGGGCACATATTTTTTCCAAAGATATGTACTTGTTTCACAAATGAAACCTACATGGAATTATAATTCTTCAATTAAAATTGTAATTTTTGTGAATTTCTAAAGTAGTCTCTTTAAAACTACAAAATTGCCTATAGAGTAGAGTCATAAACATCTCATAAACAACCACAACCGCCTTTTCTATGTATCTAATGGCATTGAAGTACTCACCTATAACACTACAAAAAATTTCAGCCCTTCGGAAGGCCATGAGTTTGGAAGCTTCCTAACCCACCCCCACCCCCCACCCCCACCCCAGTGTAATTAGAGAGGATTTTAAACTGTTTTTAATTTTTAAATTTTTTTTAATGAAAATTGATGACGTGGCACTACTTGTACCACGTCAGCATCACATCAGATTTGAATATTTATATAATTTTTTAAATATTTATTTTCAAAAAAATTTATTTCAAAAAAATTTATTTTTATTTTTCTGTACTTCCACTATTGGGTGCCAAAAAATACATCCTTAACAGCCTTCTAGGGGGTTCAGATTTTTTCTAATGAGGATTGTCAAAAAATGAATAGATTTGGATGTTTTTATGGACAGAGTTAAGACTACAAGTAAAGGATGGAATTGGATAGTGAATGGAATTGGGCTAGTCTACCTTAAACAAGGTGGAGCACACATTATGTTGATCAAGTATGGGATATTAAAGTGGGTACACCCCATATTGTACCTTGCTTAAAATTGTCATTGTCAATCCATATACATGTTCATCTCCAAAATAAATATGTATGTATTTTGAAAAAATGATTGTAGAACATCTACTAAAAAAACTTAGACCTTACATCATTAAAAGATTTTTGAGGGCATTATATGCCCACAAGTTATTAAAGTGTGGGATCTGCGGAAATTGTACTTCTACAATGACTGTGCAACAGTTTGACGTCCCCGAAACCGTGCCATGTCATTTTCCAAATTTTTTTTCAACTTTGTTTTACATCCTTAGAATTTTAATTTAAAAAAAAAAACATTTGCTAACAACTTTTTGTTCCTTTTGTTGTGGGAGAACAGGCCAAAAATGGACTCCTAGAGCCTTCAAATCTCTCCTAATGAACTTTTGCACATGGTATCCAAATGTCACATTCTTTGGTGCATTGGAACCTTCTTTCACTTGCCAACAAGAAAACAAATATGAAAAATTTGACTAGTCTAAAAATAGTAACTAGGCACAATAGCAAAAAGTTGTGGTTTGGGTGTGTGTGTGTGCCAACTTTAACAAGTGTCTTATATCAATGTATGAATATATATTATCACTTATATTCAATATATTTAATCTTAAGTAGCTTGATTGTCACAACTTAGATGATGAACAAAGTGCTTTTGTCCTAATATCACTAGAGGAAACATAATTTACACGTAAAGAGTTAGTTCATTTTATAATGATTTAGAAATTTCACTTGTGGAAACACATAACTTTCTATAGCCTTTAAAGAGTCTCCCTTTATCTCTCTTGAATCTTCATCCACAAAACTTAAACATTCATCATGAATAGAGAATTAAAATAAGCTTCCATATTGGAATAGTGGCAAAATATTTAGTGGTGTTCATCATTTTTTTGCTAATTATAGGATTAGGTAAACAAATCTACAAATAAATGTAAAGATGGTTTGTTGAAAATTTAAAGAATCCATTGAATCAAGTATCAAAGTCAATTAATTAACCATTTGCCATTAAGAAAAAAATTGGTGGCAAAATGTAGGAATTGCTTAATTGACATTTGTGGGGAAAAAAGGTGGAGAGGATGTTAATACAATGAAATTCATTGTCCATCATAAATACTCAAAGAGTAAGGGATAATTTGAAGATGTGAGCTTGACAATTTATTGTCAAAACATAGGAATTGTATTTGACGTTGTATTTCAAACCTCATATATGCATAGTAGAATAACTTTCTTCAAAATACTTTGAATTGTGAAAAGTTAGAAAATCAAGTTAAATTCATCTTTCCAATTGCATTTTAAATTTTGAGCCTCCAATCAAGAATTATGGGCAAAATTCCAAGAAGATGCTTGAAAATGTCAAAGAAAATGTTTAATCCAATCCTTCTCTAAACTTTGCCTATAACTTTTGATTGGACGCTTAAAATCTCAAATAGATTTTCAGATATGAAATTTAACTGAATTTTTCAAATTTTATTAATTCAAACCTTTTTGAAAAAAGTTATTCTACTATATATAAATGAGGTCTTAAATTGTACCTCAAACACAATTCTTGCTTTTGACTTAACTATGAGTAGTTGAGCTCCTACTAATTCTAATTTACATATCCCACATGGATTGTTTTACCTCCTAGCACCCCCATATTTATATAAAGAACTTCTCTTCACAATTACCAATACAAGTAGTATGTGCCTTACGAAGCAATACTGAAGGAGTTGTCAAATTCATTGTTATTAATGCACAAAATAAGCATTGAATTTCTTAAAGTTTTGTTTTGAAAGAATGAAAAATAATTTTAATATTTCATTAATAGATTTTTAGTAGTAGAGTTAAAGTTGCTATCAGAATAATATGACATTGACAAATGTACTATTGAATGCCACTTGTCCTTGTAGCTATTGATGGGTGTGAAATATTCCCCATCATTATATTGGGAGGAAAGGTAGCCTGGCTCATTGCTATTGAATGTCATGCATGGTTTGTATGGAAAAAGGAAATGACTACAAGAAAATCCATAATTGTTGACTATGTTGTCACTTGGATGTTCTTGTGAGTCATTTCTATAGTTTAAGCAATTTCAATTTTTCACTAGAGTAATTTTTTCACTCATCTAAAGTATTGTTATAATTTTTATTTTTTTAACTCCTAAAGGATCAAATTGCGAGTTTTGACAACATAGCAATTTGGGGTAGCTCATTACAAATGGAATCTTTATTTTTTTTCTTTGAAATTTTTGCACAACATGTGCCCAAGGAATAGCTTTAAGACCCAACAATTTGCATAGATTTTGACTACATGATATGTAATCTTCAATGCTTGGTGGACAATCCAAAAATTTCTTTAAAAAATCATTTTTTTCAAAAATAAAAATTTGAAGTTGATTTTCTAAATTTATATATTCATAGAGAGCTTTAAATCATTCTATTTTGATATATGAGACAGAAATTACAAAGTGTTCTAGTTTGCACACATATATGGATTCCCTACTCATAAACCTTGGAGTCCTTCATTTAACTCAATTTTTAAAAAATTAAAAAAATAAATAAAAGCATATGATGTAGATTATTTATTACTACATTACAACTATTGGCATTGGCATTTTTCAATTCCATAATGCAATTCTTAACAATTTAGTGTTTTAAGTCATTTTGTACTTCTTTTTACTTACTATTTTTTTCCTAAATGTTGTGCCATTCCAAATGATCTACAAATTTTCAATCATGTAGCCAACTTGCCTTAAAGAAAGAATCCAAAAGCACCACTATTTTAGACATTTTTTTTAACAAATGTGACCTTGTGAAGTGTAGCTGCCTGTGTTTTTGCTAGTCCAAAAAAAGGATTTTTACCAATTCAAATGCTAATATCTTGCAATCTACATGGTGGAGATTTCTGAAATTTTTTCCACATCTTTTCAAACCAAATTACTACAAGATCCTATAGTTACATGTGTCAAAAAAAAATTTATTTCTAAAATTTGGTACTTATACTAAAAATGGCAGCTCTAGAGCGTTTTTGATGAAAATATAGTCTAAAACATTTAGGGGAAATCAACTTTCTTTTATGACCAATTTGACCAATTTGACAAAGATGTAAGCAAAAATATGTAAAAACTTAAGAGGGGATTTTGGCATTGAGGATTAAGAAAAAATTTGACTAAATATAGTAATTATATGTAACTTGTTAATGGCCTTTGAGAATTGACGTTAAGCACAAGATGAACAAACTGTCAATAATATATACCAAACTACAAAATAGGCTAGAACTTCCCCCTACTTAATATTTAAACCCTCTTTAGAGCAAATAGATTAGAATTGTTTGCATCTTCAATCCAAGCATCAAAGAACCTTCTCTCAATGAAATAGGTTAGAATCACTTCTTTCTATCCGCCAACCTTGGCCTATATTTTATACAATTTCTTTAGAAAGAAAAAAATTTGAAACATTAGAAGAGAAATGAGACCAAAAAAGAGTTGTGAGTTATCTTGGAGCTCCCAAGCTTGAGAGCTTTGTTCCAATGGAATATTCCTATGCTACATAGACTGCTAATGTGGCAAGGATATTGTTGCATCATCAAATTATTAAAAAAACAATTCCTAGAAATATAATTTTTTTGAATATTTTTTTTCCAAAAATAGAATTCCCCCCAAGAAATAGAAATTTACAATTTTTTTTCCAAAAATAGAACCCTCCCTAAAAATAGAAATTTACAAAATATTTTTTCCCAAAAATAGAACTTTTTTTTCAATTTTTTCTCTCAATGATGGGAACGATTTGTTCCCAATCTAGGAAGTAGACCTCAGACGGCCCTTTTTTGGCTTCATTTCTCTTATAATGCTTTGCTCCAAATTTTTTATCTCAAGGAAAATTACATAATCAAATTATTTACATCAAATATTAAGAATTGAAATTTTGAATTCATATTTTGAATCCTAAATCCCAAGTTAGATAGTAGCTAGAGGTCATGAAATACAAAATTGACAGTCCAAATGAGGGTGCACATTTTTACATCCAAGGTAAGCACGGGAAAGGGAAAAAAAGAATCAAAATCTCATCACCCTCCCTTGAAAGGCTCATAGCACTACAATAGTTTCGACCAATCATGACTTTTCTTTGTGATCTATACTAATAGTGAAATTGGGTTGCCTTAACAAATATTTAAGTTGTCTTACCAAGAAAAATTACCTCATGATTCATTGCTTGTCCACGTAGAAGGGCATGCCTCTCTATAGCCCCAGACCATGAACCAATGCACCAACTCATGCAACACACATGGTTCCTACATTAGTCAAGAAATTAGTGTGGGGCAACCTAATTTCACTATTTAGTGCAAGTTATTTCAGCAATCTGTTATTGCCACTTTCAAGAACGCCAATGAGCTTGTCATGTTGAAACTAAGTTAAACAGGCTTTGTGTATGTTACTCCGTAGTTCACATCATCTGACACTCATGCAGTGATCATTTCAAAGTATTAAAAGAACTGAGTATCTTAGTTACAGTAAGTATATATGCATCTGAGTGACGGGGAATGTGCCTGCTTTTGCTGGAAATCACTGTGAATATGCCCAAGTTACTGTGGACATGCCCTGAAGGGAAGGGCCTGGTGGGCCTCATTGGCTTAATTACAATTATGGTCATTTGGTACTATTATCAGTTCAGGGAGTAGTGGTTACTGTAAGTTAAGTGGGGTTGCATTAGGGAATTAAAGTAATAAGGTACGCAATGCGTGCAACCCCACTTCATCGATCGATCAATGAAAACAACAAGCATTCATTCATGTACAGGAAAAGGAAATTTCTTTACTGAAAAACAGAGCTGGCCGGCAAGGTCCAGTTCCCTCACTTACAACAGTTCCAAAGCTAGACTAAGCGTAACTTATCAATGCCGCCTGTTGAAATCTTTTTCTGTTAAAAAAATTCCTCATCGGGCTACAACGTAACAGTTCCAAAGACTAAGCGTAACTTATCAATGCCGCCTGTTGAAATCTTTTCTGTTAAATAAAATTCCTCATCGGGCTACTTCAGTTCCTTTTCTGATATGTACAGTAGAAACTCAAAATAATGTTTCTTGTACTGAATTATCTAAAGATGATTCAGTTGTCAGTCCTTCCATTCTTCGTAAGTTGGTTTCTGGAGTAGTTAACTTAAGCTTTTCGGCTCGATCTCCAACTTCAAGGTGATCTGATCCGATCAGACAGTGAGCCTTGTTTCCTGACCGTAGCTAAGCTAGAAAAGTGTGCAGACTTCTAGCTGCGCCCGGCCGCGCCGCCCATGAAACTGTTTCAATTCCGCTGTGCAGTGCAGCTAGTGGGTTCGATCCGGATTCCCTTGCATTGAATTGAATAAGTTATGTGCGTGTCGTCTGACTGATGCTCCCGTGGATTCCAAGATTCCATCGCTTGCAACTTTGGCCTCCCATTTGGTAGGAGAGTGCTGTCAACGAGGCCTCCAAACTGAGTCGTAGACTGGGGGGGCTCCCTTTCCCAACTAGCTCCGGCAATTGGTTCAATTCGTGTTCGATCATGAAATCAATGGCCGGGGAATATGCCGCCTCGCATTCAGTCCGGATTGGAATCACGGACCTTCAGTTCGCCACGCACGGAGGAATTGGTCGGAATGAGCCAGCAAGCCGGGTCATCGGGAATCAGGGGTCACCACCAGAATCATGCATGACGGAGTTCGGGCCAAATGGAATGTCTGCCTGATTGATTCCCATCGATCTCCACCTTCATCAGCATTGGCTTGTTCAATTGCGTAGGAAGAAAGCCAAATTTCAAACCTGGCATGGACTTCGTGAGAACTAGCTAGCTCGGGAGAATCAACGAAGCGGAAACCCCGCCATATCCGATAAGGGAAAGGAACGTATTGGAAATTAGCGTTAGAAATTAGCATTGGAAATTGGCATGATTGAAGAATAGTGGCATCGTGGATTGATGCAAACTAATCCAATTGGGGAGGGGGGATTGTATTCTATGGTTTGTTATAGAAACCTGCATTCATATTATGGATTACTTATAGTATAATTTAGTGAAGCACGTGAAATTAGGTAGGCAAATACCAAGACATGGTCACATACAAAGATCAAGGTTGTAGATTTGGAGTACTTCCAAAGGATGTCCGAAATCACTAATAATCAATCATTGGATGTTTCATTACCGAGATGAAGGATGCAATACTTCTAAAGGATGTCCGACATTACTAATAATCAATCATTGGATGTTTTGTTACCGGAATCAACATTGTAGTATTTCTAAAGGATGTCCGACATTAGTAATACTCAATCATTGGATGTTTTGTTATCGAGATCAAGGTTGTAGTATTTCTAAAGGATGTCCGACATTACTAATATTGACAATAATACTCAATCATTAGATGTTTTGTTACCCTCTAACCACTTCCATCCCTAAATCCACTCACTATTGTCATATTCTACAAAGAATAAATGTCATTCTACAAAGAATGAAGTACAAGTTGAAGGAAATGGATTCCACACTTTGGGGTGGGGTGGGGTAAAAGTCACCTCCAAATGCCACAATATAACTATTCCCACACATGATCAAGATACACTTTTATACAAATATCATTTTCCTTATATAGACCTAAAGTATGGGGTAATTTCAAATCCAATTATGTATAAACAATTTACTACATTTTTTGCTCCATGTTTCTCATAAAAGAGAAATCATGGTCATTCTCATAAAAGAGAAATCATGGTCATTCTCATAATTGATGAGTCTATACTACTCAAAAATTGACAAGCAATTTGGAAATTCCTTCAACAATCTATGAGTTGACAAAGTGACAATATATGCGAAATTGCACCATTTCCACTTGTTTGTAAATATTTACAATATTTGCATAAATTTGCATAGCATATTCCAAAAATATCATATATTATATACAATACTCATGTTCATACTTTATAAGTTTACAAAAAAATCAAGTCAATTGAAACTTTCTTGCACCTTCAAATACACCTTCAAATGTGTTGAACTTTCGGGGATTAGCATTTGCAGAAAAGAATATAATTCCCCAAGTGGTCCTGCACTCCATTTCCCTTCTTCATGAAAGGCTTAGGTGCTCTATTTGGAGCATTATTTTTTCATGTACCTGAAAGGCATCACTACCAAGGTTGAGGGAAATTTTGCACATCTTTTTGACATATTCTTATGTTTTAGAAATTCAGTATTAATTAGGTCAGGAATGACCCAAAATGTTGGGATCACATGTACATGCTCACTTTCAGGACACGCCTATTCATTAGTAAGTGTCCACATTTTGTGATATTTTTTTTGAGATATGTGCATAAAAAGTCTCTGATTCACAAGTGCAATGCTCTAGTAAAGCATGCATGCTTCTACACACATCAAGAATTCAATGCAGCTCAACAACCCCCCAAAATCCCAAATATGTACACCCTAGGTACATACCCTAGGCCAGAAGTACCCTTGGTACTGCAAACCACAATGGAATTTTGACATCCGTTCTTGGGGGAAATGGAGAGGGACAACCTTATGATTGGAATCACCCACCAAGGTATATTTTAGTCTGCTCTTAAAGCGACCATTTAAGAGCTGATTGCCTTTTCCAGGAAGCTAAACTCCCTGAAACAATTTTCAGTAAATTTTTGTAAGAAGAAAAATAGAATTGGAATGAACCCCCAAGTTGTTTCATATTTTTTGGACCTTCATGGAATTAGTTACAAATTTTTGAAGTTGAAAAGCAACGGTCACTAAAAGCAACCACCTCTTAAAATGTATATTATTGATACATAGAAGAAAGCAAAGTGTACCTTTTATGTTAGTGGAGCAAGGTCACTTTTAGAGCATCCTACCTTACTAATAGTGGTGACTAAGAACATCTTCAATCCTAGCTATACATTGGTCCTTTGAATCTATTTCTAACTTTAAAATGGTGTATAATTAGAACTTGAATTTTGTATCATTAGAAGGACATCCCAAAGTAATTTGATAGGTAAAAGAAAATTCAAATTTGAATATTGGACAACTACTTCAAAAAAAGGTAAAAGTCACAAATTATAGAAGTCTTGGCAAATCGCATGTACCAAAGTTGGCAAAATTTGGCCATTGATACTTCACATTTGGTCACATTTAGAGTGTCAATGGCCAAAGTTCGCTTTGATAATTGAGATTTGCCAAGACCTCTATAATTTGTGGCTTTTATCATGCTCTTGAAGTGGTTGTCCAATGTCCAAATTAAATTTATTTTTGTACATACACAAAGTGCTTTTGGAAGTGCTTTTGAATGATATAAAATTCAAGTTTTAATTTTACACCATTCAAAAGTTAAAAATACATTTGGAGGGCCAATATACAACTAGTATTGAGGATGCCCTAACTCTACATTTCTAACAAGCACAATAGTTTTTAATCCTTAAAAGACATTCCACATTCTCGTTTAGTTAAATATTGTTTTCTATATTAAAACACATCTTTCAAATATTTTATATTTTTTTCATGTAATATTATATATTTCAAATTTAATTTAATTTTTCTACAATTATAAAAATTAAAACTAGATTTACATGAATTTTTCAAGTATTTTTGTTATTACAATCATAGTAATTATAATAAAATTTAAAATAGTAAGAAGTTTTTAATCAAAACTAGAGATAATAGTGATAAAAAATTTGGTGTAATTGATGTACTCTTTGAACTCACACTAAGAGAAACTTGATAGAAAAATTCAAAAGTGATGTATTTTAAGCTTTCAAGATGCTACCTTTAAAGTATTAGAAAAATTACTATTTTAATCATTTTGAAAAAAAATTAAGAAAAAATATTTTTAAATAGATTATTTGAAATACATTTTCTTAGTTAAGCTCCAAGACCTTTAAAATCACTAATTATGTAAAATTCATGTTTGACCTTAAAACTATAGCCTTCTAAAACAAGTTACTAAGCTGTCTTTTAAGGGTTAAGTGTAAAGAAGAGCTGGATTTGAATTTGGAAACATAGTTTTCCCTATAGAGAAGTTATGATTAGAGTATGAACTTAGGACAATTAGCATTTGTGTACTAGAGTATCCAATTGCAAAATCCAACAACATCATATTTGAGAAATCAATAACCAAAATCTACAATTTGCAGTATATGGAGGTGTTAATATGAGATAAGATATAAGGTATGATGATTCATTGTCATTTGTTTAGTTGTTGCCTATATTTAAACCAATTGGATTTACAATTTTTTGGTTGAAATAAAATCACAAATAAAGAATGTTTTTCAAAGGTATTTTAGTCAAATATGTTTTTTTTGTAAAAAAGGCACATTATAGGTGGTCAAAGCAAAAATAAATAGTTTATTATTATTATTATTATTATTTAGGGGGAGGTATCCTAATGTGGTTCTTTGAATTCCTAGGGGTGGGTTTGCAATGCATGATGATCTGAAAGCATGCCTTCAATTTATACAATAATTCAACTTTGGCCATGTGTCTAAACTGCAATGTAATGTTCCTTGGGTTATAAAAGTGTGACTTTCAACCCTAATTCTACTATGAAGTTGTCTAATGCTAGTCCTTTACAATGTTCACAATAATATAATGTGGTCAAAGCAATTTTCTTACTACTTCAAATAGGGTAATTGTCACCTAACTTGTAATAGCAATGATTTATTTTCATCCAAACTTCATATTTTTTAATCTACATTCATCCAATTCTTATCCACATGTTAATATTAAGTAGACCACATTCATTCAAATTAGTGTGAAGGGATCTTGTACTATTCAAACTCACACTAATTGAATTAATTTTGTATACATGTAGAGAAAGCGTCTTTTGTAAAAATAGAAATTAAAAATAAGGAAAAATAGAAATAATAATATAAATAAATGTTAAATTTTTTCAATGATAGAATTTCAAAACTATTTATTTGCTTAATTAGTTAATTATACAACATTTTTTAACTATAAAGTGAGCCTAAATTGATACCATACAATATTATTTTAGCAGACTTTGATAAATTAGTGTAAAAAACATTGACTAATGAGTTGAGGGAGTTGATACCCACAACATTATTAACCAATGCTAGAGTCCTTTTGCTCACTAGAAAGCAAGAACCCCTAGCATTGCAACTTCCCAATCCACTAAAATTATTGGTTCTAATTTAAACACTTATAATCAACAAATCCCCACTAGCATTCTATATAGTATTGTTGACTTTTTGCATTGACCAACCCACCTTGCCAATAGCTCACAAACCCAACAAACAATACATAACTTGGCAACCAATGTCTTCTTTCATATTAAACTAAATTCACTTCCAAGGATTCATGGAGGGATTATCCCAATTTTCCAAAGGAAAAGAATTTATGCTAGTTAATAATGATATGTAGGCTAAGGATGCATGGGGTATGATGTTGGTAGAACCACAATAGCTATGATTATGTGAAAACAAATAATAAAGTTAAAGAATAGGAGGCAAAAAGGATATTCTTGCAACAAATAAATGCAAGCCCATTTGGATTGCTCTTTCCATATTTTTAGGGGTTTTCTTATCAAATTGTTTTAATCAATTTTTTCTTAAGTTTTTGAAGGGTGTGGGTGGGGAATTTTAGGTAGAATTGTCTTAGGGTCCCCCTTCCGCCTATGTTAATATACACCCTACTATATTCTTTGATATATAATAGATGTTAATTATATGTATGTGAAAACTTGAAAATCATACAAAAGGTTCATCACTTTTAACTAAGATGATTATGGCCTCTATAATTTTTTTCATTTAACCTACTTCAAATGGGATCCATTTTGATTATCTAATTTCCAAATTCCAAATTTCATCATTTATCTTTTATGCATTTTTCAATGAACTTCCATTGATAGTATTTCTAATTCTAATTCTACATCATTCAAATAATAGTATTTTGGCCCACTTATTATAACTTGCTTGAGCAAGTGCATTGAGGGTTTGAGGGTACTCTTATAAGAGTTTCATTTTGAGGGAGAATGATGTAAAATGCATCAAAAAGATAAATTGTTGAAGTTCATTGGTTTTGCTTAATGTTGAAAGGATTGTAGAAATCGTATATATAACACCATACTTGACTCCTAACATACAAATTATTTGCTAAAATATAACAAGACATACATTATTAGATTAATAATTCAATGATTAGCATCTTTCATTTGGACATCATTTTAACATCTAAACCATAGCATGCTCAAACGTGTGACTATTTTTTAGCTTCTTGGACATGTAGGAGGTGAATGAATTTATCCAAATTAGGAGTGACATGTATTGTTGGATCCTATTCAGTATGAGATCAAATTTTTGCCACTACTACATACCTCATTTCATGCACCATGTAATTGGCCCCCACCCAAAATGTGCCATCTTCACTTAGTGTACATCTCTGATTTAAAAGAAACTATCTTTGAACCAAATTCTGTTCCTTCATAACTTTTGCATACGGTATCCAAATGTCATGTTCTTTCGTGCATTGGAACCTCCTTACAAATGCTAACAAGAAAATATGAAAATTTGACCACTCTAATAATAGTAATGAACTAGATACAAAGGCAAAAAATGGTGGTTTTGGAGGTACCCACCTAATGCTACATATACTAAAAAAACCCACCATGTTGCAACCACAATTTGCCTACCCAAATTGTTCAGGGTTACCATTTCAATCAAGATATTCAGAATGGACCCCATGGAATTAATTTCAAACTAAGGAGTACTGCCACTGTTGTGCTTGCTAAGACGAATTTGGTGTACATTCAATCATTCAAAGTAGCTCAGTCTTGGGGTTGCAATATTTGATATCTGAACATAACTCTGTTTCCAACATCCTCCAAAAGAGTAGCGAATATTCCGCACACGACCTTCCTCAAACAAACTTAGAAATGTCAACACATGATTGGTTCAAAAAGGATTCCATAATCGTGCATCCATGGTGAGTCCCATGATATAAACGCACTTTGAAAGCAAAGACAAAAAAGAATATTTGCAACTCTCAACGATACAAAGAGATAAGATCAATTCAAGGTTCAAACTACGATATATGAGGGAAAAGGGTGGTAAAGGATGTACATGAAAAAAAATATTAGTAGAAACTACATCCTATAAATGATTGTCCTAAATTATTGGAAGTTGTCCGCAATGACTTTAAATGAATAATTGTCAACACTTTTTAGTCGTAGTGAATAGTCCGACTAGTGAAACAATCTTAAGATAACTAATGATTTTAATTGATATTGATTATCCTTTTAAGTTCAACTATAAATTTTATGTTGTGTTATTCTTTTGATTTTTTTATAATTTAGTATATCAAATTACTAGTGGAGTACATTCTATCTTTTTAACTATTGTAATTGGACTTCTACAAATTTGATTTTTTAAGCAATTCAAACATTGAAGGTACTATGTAATAAGAGCTATAGAAATTAGAAGTTGATAATGAATTCATCTAATTTAGAAGTTTGTATGCAAAATAAGGGGTGAAATAGATCCCACTAAACAAATTCAAATGTTTGAGTTCTAATGTATGTATATTTATATATCTAATGTATGTTTAAGTTCAAAGCTCTCCTAACTTATTGGAGTCTTTTGTAATCCATCTTTAGATTGAAAAAAGAAGATTAAAAATAATAGAGCATGAAATTTAGTTTGGCTTCATTTGATTAGAGTTTTGATTGGATTTATTTCATTTATGTGGGTTGTTCTATCTTTGCATTGACTAATATCACAAATAGTTCTAAAATGGAATTGAAACATGCCAATCTTAATAGTGAGATTGTAGTAGCAAGCAATCTACACCCAATGAACTTTTTTGTTTTGATAAATTGTGAAAATTCAGCTTAGAAATGAATCATGTTCAATATATTTTCATCTTGATGCTTTGATTTCCAGGAAAACAAGACTCTCCATAACTTTCACATGATTGATCCATAGTGAATGAATCTAATCTTTTCATGTAGACATGAATATAATTTGTATGGAAAAAAAATTGAAAAGTTAAAATTTTGAATCTTTGAGTATTTTCCTTGAGCATTGAGCTGAGCATTTTGAGCTTAGGCAGCTCACTGTAATGGAATTTTTATTTATTTTTTATTTTAAATTTTCACACAACATGTACCTGAGGAGTAACTTTAAGGTTCAATAGTTTTCATAATTTTTTACTACATGGTTAAAAATTTCTTGTACGATGTATCATTTTCAACAAAGTGTAGGTAGCTTGGACAACTCAAAAAATTCTTTAAAAATCAAACTTTTAAGAAATAAAAATTTGAAACTAGTTTTATAGATTTCTATATACGTGGAAAGCTTTGAATAATTCCATTTTGATTAATGAGATGAAATTTATTACAAGTTTTAGTTTGTAAATAGTTATAGATTTTCTACTTTATAATAGATTTTGAAGTCCTTTATTTAATTCAATTTTCAACATTTAAAAAAAAATAGTGTCATAGGATGTAGATTGTTTATTACAACATTACAACCATTGGGATTGATATTTTTCAATTCCATAATTCAATTCTTAACAATTTAGTATTTTGAATCATTCTCTATTTTTTTTACTTACTATTTTTTTTTCTATATGTTGTACAATTCCAAATCATCTGAAATTTTTCCAAAATGTAAACAACTTGCCTTAAAGAATAAACCCAAAGAGTAACCACCATTTTTTACATTTTTTCATGCAAATGTGACCTTGTGAAGTGCAATTGCCATTGTTTTCAAAGGCTAGGAAAAGGATTTTTGTCAATTCAAACGCTAATATTTTACAATCTACACAGTGGAAAATTCTAAATTTTTTTTCACATCTTCTTGAACTAACATACTACAAGATCCTATAGTTACATATGTCCAATTTTTTTTCTTCTAAAATTTGATATTTTTATTAAAAATGGTAGTGTTGGAGAGTTTTTGGTGAAAACGTAGTCAAAAACCTTTAAAGGTTAAACAAAGCAAGACATTCAAGTGGTTCTTTGAAGTCTACATTTTAATCCTTGGCAAAAACAAAGGAATTTTTTTTATTTACCATTGATGATGAAATTTGGAAATTTTGATTCAAATTTTCATCTTGAGGCCCCAAATTAGCTTAGAGAAGTGAAGAACACAATAGATAAGGTGAAGAACATAGGGCACTAAGCAACCTCAGATTAGATGTAATTTTTTGATTGATGAATGGCAAAGAATCTTTCTATGCAAGATAGAAGTGCAACTATTCATCCTTTGAATTTTGTGTGAAAAGGGGAGGTTTTCTGTAGTAGTTTGACTTCCAATCAATACTTTTGCATGTTTTTAATCCAACAATTCACACTGTTTCCACGGTGACCACGGTGACCAGCTCGTCCTTTACTGAGGGTTAACTTAACTGAAACCAAGAGCAGCGGAAAGAAAACAAAACAAAAACTCCGTCTGTTCCTCAATTCCAGCAACAACTGTTCCAGAAGTTTCACACCAGTAACAGACGAGTCCAGTGAGAACCCCAAGTCACTACAGGTGGTGGCCTACAACTGGTGACGCCCAATAACAGAAAAATGCGGCACGCACCTTGTCAGTCTTCTCTTTATGACTTTCGACTGCTCCTGCCGTGAACAGTCTGTACCGCAAGTGTAGAAGGGAATGATCCCAGGTCCTGGGCAGCATTGGCAGCATTCAGTTGGCAGCATTGGCGTGCCGGAGCCCTGAGGACCCCGCCTTCACTTCAGCCCCTCCCGAGTCCAACACATGGCAGCCATTTCTAATATTATTCACTAACCGTCTGTTGAGGAAATTCGGCGCTTGAAGGAAGTCAATAATCTTGAGTGATGGGCGGACCTCCATTCACCACCGGATTTCAGGTTAAGTTAAGTCCGTCCGTTCTCCCAGGTTAAGAGTTAGTAGTAACTTCGTCAATCACTACTCTGGAACCATTCTTGGACTGTATGGTGCGGCACTTTCCTCCGCACTCATGGGACTTGTTCATTACAGTCATAAATGTCTGAAGGAGACGGAGAAGAACTCGGCCCCCAAGACCAGCGTGAATGAAGCGTGACTGAAGCATCGGGTGTAGACTCTTGCAGACTTGCAGGAGCCGGACAGGGAGACTCCGTCCTCGTACAGAGTAACCATGTTGTGCACACACAAATCGACTGACCCAAACCTTCAAAACGAAATTCATCATGAACCAATGCTTGGTTTCAGACGAACTGAACCTCAGCGTGAGATATGTGCACCCGGAATCATCGCTGCCCGGAATGCAGCACCTGTTGATTTCAATGAAAAATGCATTACATTAAGACTTACCTTAGGTATCGATGACACGAGATGTAAACATTTTTGGAGACACCCACCCACAATATTCTGAAACCATTCATACAGTGTCCGTATAATGCGTTGGAATCCTCCTTTAATTACCAGTAAGATCCGATGAAAAGAAATTATGTTTTCCAATGATAAGCAGTTGCTATCAGTGTCGATTATAACTGAACTTCGCGGCACTTCCCGTAGCTTACGCCCGATCGATCAATCAAAGCCTCCAACTGTAGATTATATCAGATTATATCGCCACCCTTGAACCATTCCGGCATGCTAATTTAATTCCCAAACTGAACAGTCATTCCAGCACTCATTCCAGTGTGCCAGAGCTCCGCCAATTAGTAATGTCACCAGATTCCAATTGCTAAAACAAATGACCGGCTTGGGCGGTCCGGCGGTACAGGCACAAGGACGGTGGCTGTCGCGGGCCTGGAAACTGACACCCAGTCAGTAATGGCTTTTAAAATCGACCCTGCGGAAAATGCGACTGACACGGACTGACACGAAGAGACGGAGAACGCGGCCAATCACAAGTGGGAATATTGTACCTCAGAATTAGTCTGGCTGTAGTAAAATCAGCCGGATGGAGTCTGCAATTTTCCTCGTGGGAATAGTCTATCAAGAAATCTATTCTAAGCTTTGGAATGCAACATCATAAGTTAGATTTTGGGGACGGAGACTGAGACTTCCATCCGCTGGGTTAAAAATCTTAGAATTCCCAGCGGCCGGAAGTGTTGTATGATTTCTGTGTTTTTCTTCAGGAGCTAATGAAAGAAAAAAACTGCAGTAATTGCAAAATAGGGAGGACTAAAACCATGCGGTCAAGCCTCATTGACCTGAATGGCACCTCTCGCTTAGTTAATATTTTTACCTCCCATCAATACCACCCTTAACAAACACTATTTATACCTTGCCTTCAAATATCTTCTATACTTCTATCCACATTTTAACCCTTCTCCATAAAATTTAGTCTAATATTTTTTTTTGCTTGCTATTTTTTTCATTAAGCTCTTAGACTTATAATATAGAGTCTTTCTTCAAGGCGAGATATGTAGCATTGTCTAGTATTGTTCATCTTGTCCCTTCAAAGGCAATTATGGGACTTACTATCCACAAACTCTTCGCGAACTCTAGGCAATCGTAAACATAGTTGGTTTGGGTTCTTCTCTCTCTAGGTTCCAAGGCTTTAAAGATTTGAAAAAGGCGACAATCACTTGTTTCCTTGAGTGAAAAGCAATTAGTAATCCTAAGAGATCATGTATGGGCTTTCTTTTCATGTTACAAGAATTTGTTATTTTTTTTAACCTTCATAGGAATAAAAACTATCACTAGGATAATTTGCCAAATATGTTCAAATTTTGAACCAATAAGTGCATTCTTCATTTCTACAACATTCTTGAAAGTCATCCATCAACCACTTTTGGGCCTTAAGATCCTTCCAAGGTTAACCCTTAAAACGATAAGCGTGGCCCCATTAGGCTTGGTTATGAGAGAATCATTGCTAGAAAGTGTTTTTTTGGAATTTTTTTGGATTTTTTTGAGTGTTCAAACCTACAAGATCCACTTCTTTAAAGAATATGGCTTGCTAAGCACCACATTTAGGCTACAAAGTCTTAGCATAAGTTATTGTATATGGAATTTCATTAAATTGGCGGTATTCTAAATGCCATTTTCACATCTTGACATCTAGGACAAGTATACATTGCTAATATCTAGGTCAGTTTTAGATTTCAAAAATCTAGGACAAACATAGATATTAGACCAATCAGTTTGAAAAATCTAGGATTGATATAGATTTTAGATATTTAGGAAATATGTAGATTTCAAAAATCTAGAACTACTATAGATTCTAGTATAGAAAAAACACTTCAAACTATATGATTTGAATTGCTAAAACCACCAAATTAACGAAATACCATTGTTTTAACGAAATTTGTCATTTGTTCAATTTAACATGCAATGATTGCATAGACTTTGGGCAAGCAACAAGTCCCATGCCCTAATTCAAGAAGAATTTTGATTGCCTTGTAGATTGCTCATCAGGTAAAGGAATGTTGTTTAACCCTATAAAGATAGGTTAGTTACCTTAGAAATCATCTTGCATGTTACAATATGAAATCAAATTTACTTGAAAACTCCCCAAAGTAAGCATTGGAGGTCAAACTATTGTGCAAGATATTCTTTTTTCACACAAAATTTGAAAGATGAATAAATGCACTTATATATTACATAAAAAGATTTTAAGTCATTCATTGAATTGCCATGGTCCATTGCGTCTTTGCAAGGTTAACCCTTAAACAACCATGAGGTTGAAAATGTCCTATGAATGACTTGATTGTTCAATGTAGAAACAAAGAATACACTGATTAGTTTGATAATTAGAGCATTTTGATGACTACCTAGGTCATTGGGGGCTGCATCCTTCAAGGATTAAGCATTAACCTCCTCTACATGTACTGCGTCGAGTCTGAGCTCTGTCCGCTCTAGAGCGGTTTACACCGAACTCTCCCGCCTTTCCATTTCCACCAAAAATAAAACAAAACCTAAGTTTCCATTTTGACACAGTCACCGATGCCCGCTCTTGCGACGGTGGCCATTGTCGACGCCCGTCAGTCGCGATTCCGCCCCATCCCTCCTCGGGACGCGAAGTGGTGGCCGGGTGCAGTTCGTTACCACCCTTCAATCCGGCGAGCGCCGCGACGGCGCATTTCCGGGAATTACCGACCCGGATGCCCCTCCGTCTCGTGCTCCTTCCGCAAACTGAACTTCCCCTATTTTTCTTCCTGTCAAACAAAACAAAACAAAAATCAAAACTGTAACAGTTTCCTCTAAAACTACTAATTTTAAAACAACAAAAACAACCGACCCAACAATTCTTCGCCCCTCCCCCACGCCCGGCTGACCATCTCACTCACTTAGTAACTTAACTGGCCCCCCGCCACCTAGCTAGCTAGCCACGCTTGGCCTTCGTAATATATAAACCCCCCACCCCCACCTCAATCGTCCTCTCTTCCGTTTCGTCACCCCAGTTCATGAGCTTCACCCACCGTTGATCGATCGCTCGATCCATCCACCCGTACCATACCTTTGTCATTTTTTTCCCTAGTTAGCAGCAGTAGCAGGAGTAGTCATGGGGTTCAGCTTGCCGGAGAGGTTGCGAGAAGACGACGCCGCGTCCAAGGTCGTGGACTTGGATCCTCATCGTGGGGTTCGTGTCGACGAGGAGTGGGATACGAGTGATTGTGGGGCGGTGGAGGATGAGGACGATGATAGAGCTGGGGAGCTTCTGTGTTTTCTGATGGACTTGCAGGCGACTGCGATGGAGAGCTTCGTGGTGTGCGACGGGAGTGGGAGTGGTGACCCTAAGGAGTATGTGGACTTGCCGCTCAAGGGCAACTTGGACGTGACGATGGCGGCGTTCCGCGCGTTACCAAGGGCGCCCAGCACTGGGGCCGTGTCGCCGGGTATATAGAAATTATTTTATATTAGACATACTTTCGATCGTGGTCATACCACCGCCGGCATTTTATTTCGTTAGAGTAACAACAAGTTCGGCCGCGCCGGAGGTTGGAGATTCCGAGGCGAGCGAGTGATTGATAAGTTACAGCACTAGTGGAGTGGAGTGGAGTGGTGGTCGATTGATGGATCCACTAGCTAGCAATTCTGGAGATATGAATCTCGATGCATTGACGGAGGAGTGGGTCGAGATTAGTAGACTAGACTTCTAGAGTCCGTTTTTAGTCGTTTGATGAATCGTTTCTTTTTCTTTCCTTGTCCAACTTTGCATGGAGACCCTGTTTACCGTAGTTCGTTGATGCAACAGTAGTCAGCGTGCGGCGTCACTGGTCGAGCTTGCTCATGGTCAACTAGCTAGTCGGGCCATGTACGCGGCTTCTCGACTTCTACTTCCACTGCCGAGCTCGCTAATGACGGAGCTGTACGAATATGATCGAAGTCGGTTAGTTATGATTTGAGTAAACGAAGAAAGTTGCGGGATCGGAGAATGTCATGAATTCGATCCACTGTACAACGTGCAATTGCGGTCGATCGATCGGCAGTTACGCAAGTCCCGGAACTTATTTCTTGTCTAACTGCTTGGAGAAGCGATCGTGAACTCCCTCCATGAATCCCCTCTGCTGTCTGGTTCTGGCACCTGCATGCGAGTATATCTCGCGGTTGCCACGAGGCGTCTCCAGCTGGGTAGTCCTTACGTTGCAGATAAGAGCGAACCAAGACTCCAGTTGGAGCGACCTAGGACGGCATTAAATGCAGTAGGCATCCACTTTTAGAAACACCGTTCTTCCGGGAACGGAAGAACAGGATGGACGTGGTTCACGATGAAGACGATGCCTTGCTATATTGGGGTCGAAAAATCTCCGGAGCTTGTTTTCCTTCGGTATACAGAATTTTCAGAAACGTGCAGTGATCGTGCTAACTTAGCCGAACTGATCTCATTTGAATCCATATTTGCGAAGATCTCTCAGCTCTGGACCTGCTTTTCCGGGGTTAAGATTTGCGGTGGTGTGCATGGATTATACTAGGCCAACTAGTTTGGCGTTGCAGAGAATCGGTATTTCTTTGGCGCGATCTCTCTGATTCTGAACCTGTTTTCACGGCATTTCGAATTGCGGAGGTGTGCAATAGTCAGTGAAACCGTAATTGCAAAGATCTCTTAGCTCAGGACCTGCTCTTCTGGTTTTCAGATTTGCTGAGCTCTGCATTGATCGTGCTAGGCTTACTAGTTTGACGATGCAGAGTATAGGAAGGACTTTTTTTCAGAGATCTCTCATATTCTGAACCTGTTTTCCTGGCGTTTAGAATTTGCGGAGGTGTGCAGTAATCGTGGTAGCCAGTGGATATGGTTTCATGTTGCAGAGAATCTTAAGGCATTGTGGCGAGATCTCTCACTGTTTCTAAACTTCTTATCCATGGTGTAACTTCGAATTGCGGAAGTATGCAATGATCGTGCTAGCTATTCGAGCTGACTCGCTGGTACAGAGAAGCAGTTGCGAAACAGTGCAGGCTTTAGACAGATTGCGAAGCATTGGTCTTGCTGATCGGACGGCTGATATATTTGATGTTGTTGCAGAGAAGCTCAAGGGGTTTCTCCGCGAGTATTTTTACGAAGCGGGGAGCGACTTGGTGGCGCACACACCAGTGGATTACGACGCCGATCCTTCGGAGTTTCTTCCGGAAGTTAGAAACGCGGCGGCGCGCACCTGGGGCCTGCAAGTGCACTCACTGTGGCCGTCCCTGACGCGCCTCGTCTCGCCCGATGTGGAGCGCGAGCCCGATCGCCACACGTTGCTGCCCCTCAAGCACCCGTTTGTGGTGCCCGGGGAGCGCTTCCGGGAGGTTTACTACTGGGACAGCTACTGGGTCATCAGGTACCGTCTAATGTTCTCAACAAGGTCGCCTTCAAAAGGCTTGCATTCTCCACACATTCGAAATTGCAGAATTCAATGCATTTTGAATTTCGTTCGGCATTGTATGATGGAACGAGGTTCAAAGGAGTTGCTTGTTTCCAGCCAACTAGAATTTGAGGGGTTAGCAACGTTTTGGAACATGCTTGTTCAAATGATGTGGAACATTTTGCTGAAACGTTGCTAGCCCTCCACCCCCACCCCACCCATTTTAAAAGCTCTCGCTCTTCTTTGCTGCCTGCACGTTGCAGTGGGAGCAAACGAGGTGTGCTTAGCGAAGTTTCTGAAACTTCTGAAATTTCAGTTCTTTTCCAATCTTCGTGTTGCTCTCACCACAATGGACTTGCAGTTCTTTGTATGAAATCCCTGAAATTTCAATCGTCGGATTCTGTGGTTGTGTCTGAGGGCTGTTCTGTCCTGGTTGAGAGCAGGGGCTTACTTGCGAGCAAAATGACGGAGACAGCAGCGGGAATGGTGGACAATTTCTTGTCGATAGTGCAAACGCATGGGTTTGTTCCGAATGGCACACGAACTTATTACGAGAATCGCAGGTTGGTAGTGGTCTTGTACCTCATTCTTGGAGAATCCTGGCTCCCAATACAAACAATTGCACTCAACATAGTTTTGGGAAATTGGTGGAGTGTTGATCGAGCATCGTTCTGTGTCTCGACTTGTGGGCGTCTAAGCGTGTTTGTGTGTGTATTTTTGGTATGGATTGTAGCCAGCCTCCATTTCTCAGCAGGATGGTGCGTGCAATCTTTGCCGAAACCGGGGATCTCAGTTTGGCGGCTAGGGCGCTGCCGCTTCTGCTACAAGAGTATGAATTCTGGACCTCGGGTGAGTCGACCTTCGATTTGATTCCCTTCCCCTGTATCGAGTCCTGTCCCGAGCTCTGTACAAGCTTTGATCTAAAATGTCATGCCAGGCTACACTGCAAGTGACACTCGAGAAGTTCGAAAATCCATAGACGTAAATTCCACAGTGCAACTCTGGAATAGAGCCTGAAATTCCACTCTCAAGCTGTGAAATTCCGTAGTTGCACTGTGGATTTCTCCTGTGTGAGCTAGGCTAGCAGACAATGAAGAGGAGATAATTACTTCTGCAAACTAGGGACAAGAAATTATGCCCATGGATAGTTGATTACGTATGTTGATTGCGTAGTACAACCTTTCTGCAAAATCGCACATCAAGGTACCGCCTTAATGTACACTGCACATCGTACACTCTAGGGTGAACTTTGTGTAATGGACTTTGCCATGGTCTCCTGTAGTGAGATTTTGCCGACCTCTCCACTCCTTAATCCTTAAACCTCACAGGTAGACCCTGAGGCCAGCTCTTCAGTGTATTTTCAAAGAAACTGTGACTTTTAAGTTTGAGGAATTTAATTTGGAAACGCGTGGCACACCAAGGGAACGACTTTTAGTTGAAAAAACAAAACAGAAGTATCCTTGAGAAAACGAGTAGAAGCTGTAAGTTGCTGCTTGCTTTTCACTAAGTCTCAAGTGTTGAACACCAGTTGAGTTCAGTCTCAAATTGGGAAGCTGAATTTGGTGTAATTTTTTTTCCCTTCGGGTTTTGATTTTTGGGTATGTGACTTGTGCAGAGCTTCATGAAGTAGTGATTCGAGATGGCCAAGGTCGTGTGCATCGGCTCAGCCGCTACGGGGCTCATTGGGACCAGCCTCGACCGGAATGCTCCACCATTGTAAGACCAAAAGTGATGAACTAAAAATAGAAAGTCTACTATACAAGTCTAGTCAATTACAGTGTCTTTCAAAACAAAATTAAACAAAAATGTAAAACATAGTTCAGGCTCCTTTTTTCTAAGAGTACATATTCTATCGAAGTTTCTTAAATGATAAATTTCGACACCTTTTAGATTTTTAAGCAACCATTCCTGACCATTTACACAATTCGGAGTTTCTCTTGAAGTGGTTAAGCTAAATATAGAAACTTTGCTTTGGAATTTAATACGGTAGTCAATTATATAGTAGCTTTCAAAACGTGTTTTTATTGGTATAAAATGTAGGGCATGATGTTGGTTATTTTCCTTGGAGCTTCCTGAATAATTTCTGTCAACTTCTTTGACCACTTTTTGACCATTAAATCACGGAGGGGTTCATTTCTTGACATGTAGATGATATGAGATATATCGGGCTCCTGACTCCGGGGAATTTCAGATATTTCTAACCCTGATTCAATGTTCACTTGTAGACAGCCCTGCACTGTGTTCTTGGAATCTGCAAATTTATAGGGTTGGGGTCTTGAATGTTCAGGATAAAGGTATTGCAGAAGGCTATAGTAAGATGAAGCAACTGCAGCTGTACCGTGAGATTGCTACTGGCGCTGAGTCCGGGTGGGATTTCAGTTCAAGATGGATGGGGTAAGCATTTGAACTGAAGCTTGTTAAAAATCCCCCTAATTTTGCAACCTGAGCTAGAAAATACTATTTCTGGCATTTTAAGCATTCAACTTCATAGTTTTTTCTGAATCTATAACAGTACTAAATTTAGAAATCTACAAACCTCCTAGATATCTAAAATCTATACCAATCCTAGATTTTTTAGATTACTTGGTCTAATATCTATTCTTGTCCTAGATTTTAGATTTTTAGAATCTAAACTTGACCTAGATGTTAGCAATGTATACTTGTCCTAGATGTCAAGATGTGAAAGGGGCATTTGGAATGCTGCCATTTCAATGAAATTCGCCATTTTAACACATTTAGGGGGGTAATGTTTAGAACATGTACAGTACTATGAAGAGATCACTTTGGGTACAAGAGCCAAATTCTCATGAAATCATTTTCTTATCACTATGAATGAATTTGCTTATACAATAATTCAAACGGGGAAACCACTTTGACCATTATTGAAACCACTAATTCATTAAAATGGTGCAATACTGGGCACCAAAGAATCGTGACGTCCATGTGCATAAAGCTCTTGACTGGTATAGATTAACGTTTCCAATCTTGAGCCCTGAAAACGTGCCAATATCATGGAATTCCGCCAGATTAATGAAATTGATGTTTGAAGGATCAATCTCTCTTGAAGCGAACATTCGTTTTCAAATTTGTGGCATCGTCGGTTTTTGGTGTGCCAGGGATGAGGAGAATTTGTGTACCATGAAGGCGTCTTCAATCATTCCAGTGGATCTCAATGCGTTCCTCCTTCAGGTATGTGAGACTTCTCCCTGGACAGAGACTCTTCAGTGTATGCTTACAATACACTTTATAATGCAGTATGGAAGATAAGCAACGAAGTTGAATGCAATTTGCGTTATATGTTTGAATACATATATCCCCACCAGAACTTATATTATATCATATCATATCATATCATATCATATTCATTTTCATTTGGTGTCGACCGGCACTTTGAGCTTCATTTTGAGCTTAACATAACCCATGCTCGCACGGTGATTGCTTGTGATATACTTCTTTTCTAATAGTGTTGCTCCCTTTCCTCCCTCAGATGGAGTGTGATGTTGCCTTCTTGGCCAAAGCTTTGAGCAATGTTTCAGTATCAAAGCGCTTCATCAGGGCTGCGGATGCTCGAAGACGAGCCTTTGAGGCCATCCTCTGGAACGAAAGCATGGGACAGTGGTTAGACTACTGGCTCCCCTTGCAAAAGGCCGACATGCGAAAGGTAACGGATCTCTTCGTTCGTATAATGTGTCAAGTCCAAGTTTTGATGCAAACTTGTTACTTTCTTGTTGGCTAGCATCCATAACTCTCCTGCTCAAAGAATCCATAGCTCTCCTGCTCGATGTGATCATATCGAGATTTGATAACAGAGCCACAACATCATCTTTTAAGCTTAATGAGCTATCTCATCCAAATGAACTTTTTTGTCCGCCGCTTCTTCTGGTGAATTTATGTAGAATTCTGTCTGTTGCAGAGCTCGTATGTGTGGGACAGCAACAGGTTGAACCAGAATATATATGCATCAAACTTCGTGCCTTTGTGGTGCAGCATATTCCCCCCAGGTCATTTGCCTCCTCCATTCACTTGTTCAGTGTTCACGAAAATTTGAGCCAAACGAGCTAATGGTCTTTTTTATCAACTGATATGTTTCGGTTCTTTTGTGTACATTTATTTTCGAAGACATTTTCTTTCCGAAGTAGTGCTCAGCATTTTGCGTATCATTTCGGGTTGGCGTGTTAGGAAAATAAATTGGCTCATCTTACACTAGCTAGTGGTTCTCCCCTTTCCAGTGTACTTGGTTGTTTATTACTTCATCTTCCAGTGAGATTTCTGTACATCTTTACTGACATCAGATCTGGTGTCAATTCTCTACAGGAGACTTAAGAATTGATCAAGTAGTGGAGGCATTCTCCACCTCAGGCCTACTGCTGCCTGCAGGAATTGCAACTTCGTTAATGGAGACCGGACAGCAATGGTTTGTACCTCCTCTAACCCCAAATATGCCCATCACTGTTGATGAAAATTATAAGTTCAATCGCAAGTGCTCAAATGAATAAACTGAGTGCTGCTTTCCCACATTACAGGAGTTGAAATCAATAATTTAGGAAGCTTCAAGATAGGTAACCAACTGTCCCAATAGAGTAAACTGAAATCATACCCTACATTTCTTTAATGATACGAAAGGTACTACATTCCACAACAAAGTGGAGTTTCTTGAGCACTTAGCGGGTTAACGTCGGGCTCAAATTTCACAAACAAGCACAAATTCCTTGAGTGATTGTTTTGATTTGCGGATGTTGTGGTCAGTCTGTCAGTAGGAGCCCAGTAGCAAATTTCTAAGGTTTTGAAGTTGTGATTGATTTCCAGGGACTTTCCAAATGCGTGGGCTCCAATACAACACATGATCATTGAGGGCCTGGTGATGTCCGGATCGCGGAAAGCAAGAGCCATGGCCATGGCCATAACGCGAGCCTGGTTGCAATCCAATTACGTGGCTTTCCTAAACAGCGGTCACATGCTTGAAAAATACGACGCACGCTATTGCGGAGAGGGTGGTGGTGGAGGAGAGTATACCACCCAGGTAGGGTCTTTACTCCTTTCGCTTGTAGTGTTACCGTTTGCAACTTTTTCCCGGAGATTTTTTCAATGTGATCGATTGTTAATTATGACCCAGTCTAGAATTATTTCAAAGTCAGTTTACGCATGATGTTTTGAATAAAACTAGTTCAACGATTTCTGAACATTCAAACTCTGTTTGGCTGATTCTCTCAGACTGGATTTGGATGGACAAACGGTACGGTCCTAATCCTCCTGAACGATTACGGCTGGCCTGAAGATGTTCCACTGGACTGTGGTTGTACAAGATGATCGATCGACGGGGCTCCGATCGATGGGGCTCCGATCGATCGAACACAGACGACGAGCCATCAATGACTCGGTCTTAACTTTTGTTATATAATTGCGGAGCGATGGAGGACAAGTTGCTTCAAGACTTAACTTAGCCGTGCTCTTACATTGAGACTTTGCTTATTAGTTCATTACGGTACACAAGAAGATGAAGTTAGTGCACCTTCTTCTAGATGCCAGCTTCCTCTTGGACACTGTCTGAGTGTCTGGTGCCATTTTTTACTTCAAATTCCGTCACTTGTTCAGACGAATTTGTTTTTTGGATTAACTTACTACCATTTGATCCCCATTGATGAAGGCCGGGAATCCAAACTCAGTTTTGTTTCACAGCGAAAGTCTGTTCTGGTTTACAGAAGGGGCGCAGTGACAAATAACAGCCAGTTCCATTATTTGGACAGAACAAATATCTCTGTTGATTATTATTATGATGTAGAGATTTATATGTTAGCTTCTAGCTATAAATAGCTTGTATTGTGCTTGCTACTAGGTGCACATGTTATATTATATCACTAAATAATGTTGATATAGAGAATCTACTAGTGCCGGACACCTGGCACGTAGGGGTTTAAAGTACAACCGTGCGTTGGACGTAAAAGTACAAGTTCAAATGAAAAATAAAAATAAAAATAAAATGATATTTACTTTGTAAAAAAAACCATCTTGGATATCGGTGAAAATTCAAGATAATCTTATATGGACTTTAACGTTGAAATGCTTGGGAGGTTCCCAAATGACCTTTGGATGACATTTATTAGTCTCTTTAGAAAATGGATTATTTTTTGTTTTTTAGGGAACTTGGTTGAATGCTTTTGTAAAAAAATGATGATGAACATTTTCTTTCTGTGGCATTCTTTACTTTTCTATTTAAGAAAATGTTCAATCCATGGATCACCATGAAGTATATTTTGACTACTTCAAAGTCCTTGTTCTGATTTCCGAATGTGAATTTGAAGTATAAAAATGAATGTTCTTTTTTGAATTCAAGACCCAATTATTAAAATGAAGTTGATGAAGTTTAATTTCTCCTATTAAAATTTGAACTTTGAGCCTATGACTATGGTCTCTTAATTTACTAATCATAGAATATAGCAAATTATTTTAATCTATGATATACTAAATATTATTCAAATACCTATAGAGAATATTTTAGCTTATTTTTGAGCTAACTTTGAATTAGATATGAATTTTCTTTACTTTTCCCTTTAATAATCTCATTAATTGAAAATTTTCACAAGATAATTTTGAATCTTTTAGGACGTGAAGACACGCAATTACACGTCTGAAAAATAAATATAAAAAGATACAGAAATATATAGTCCCAAAGTGAAAGGACTTGGAAGTGAAAGGAATTGAATCTAACAAAGTTACTATTTTTAGTAGATAATATTTTTGAAAAGTTCTTTTTAAAGTCTAGTTTTAGCATCAAAAATCTGATTTTGAAAATGAATGATTATGATTTTTCTATTCAAAATATTGTGCAAGGGTGTCCATTGAAAATCTTGATTTTTTAGTGTTGTGGGCTTTTGAAAATGAGCCTCAAATACACTAAATATTGGGAGAAAAAATCACATTAAGAACCTATTTTTAAAAATTGTAAAGTAGAATTTGAGAAGCTGTAAATTGATTGGAGTAATGCATGCTATGCCTTTTAACCTCATATTTTTTTGGTGACCAATTTTTCAGATTTGACATGTGATTTGACATGCAGGTGCTTCTAAGGGGATTTGAACCTTGAACCCCATGTATGGAGGTCCAAGGTTCCAACTATTAAACCACCCAAACACTTAAGTGACCACACAAGAACTAGAATTTTATATATTTATTTTTTTCATTGTTTTTTCATGTGTTTTGTATTTTCAGCAAACTTCAGAGGTCATTTAGTTATAGTAAAACACATTTTTTCAAAAAACTTGGAACTAAAAAAAGTTGTAAATTAAAGATAAATTTAACCTCCAAAAATCTTTTTGTGATTTTGAGGCTCCAATAAAAAGTTATGGACAAAAAGTAGAGAAGATGTTTGAAAATGTCAAAATAAATGTTCCTAACTACCCCTCTCTAATTTTTGTCTATAACTTTTGATTGAAGGATTGAAATCACAAACGGGTTTTTGGAGGTGAAAGTTAACTTGAATTTACAACTTTTCTCAATTCTATGTTTTTAAAAAATTGTATTCTACTATGCGAGAATGGACTCCAAAGTTTTCTGAATTGAAAAAAGACTGAATTTTTCATGATTAAATTTTTTTTAAATAATTATACTTAGGTTCTCAAATATTCCCAAAATATTCTTAAAAGATTTCAAATTCAACAAAAATTTATTGATTTGGTCATTGCACTATCCAAATCAACAGAAAGAATTTGTCATTTTGTTGATTTTCATAGAAAGTTATAAAATGGTCATTCTACTGTCCCAAATAACATAAATCAGTTAAATTTGTTGTTTTGGTCGTACATTTCTAGTAGTGATTTTTTTAGCATACTTACCAGCACTAAGTTGCAAGTGTATGTTTAGAGAAGTCTTAAGCTTATTCTTGAAGAAAACATGATAACTAAAACATCTCTCATCCTCTATATAACCCATAACTTGCACAATAGCTACCTTAATTAGCCAACTTGAAGAACTCAAGGAAAGTCTTAATATAAAGAACAAAACATGCATAAGGTCCCTACCTCCCTCTACATGTGAGTTAGAAGGTTTACAATAGATGGAGGGTCCATATATTTGCGTGCATTATTGAATGTCACCATCTTGAGTACAAACTATTGCATTTGGAAGTTTTATCAATCAAGGGTTGGAGGGACCAAGCACTTCACTCCATTGCCAACCACATAGCAAGAAATCGCAATTAATTTTTAGGTGCTTTGCAAAGTTATCTTCACAATTGCCTTGCAATCAATACTGCATTCAAAAATTCAAAATTACTTTTACTTTCATTCTGTCCGTGGCAACGGCACTAGTAGTTTGTTGTGTTAACCTAAAATCATTTTCATAAAAGAAAATGTTAATGTCAAAATGAGGTCACTTGGTGATTGAGGTTGCGGGCACGGTAGTGAACCGCAAGTCCAGCAGTACCCGCAACTGTATTCCCACAGATTGAGGGATCCTCTCTACTTGTGAACTATCTTATGAAGAGGGATTGACGAAGCCGGACATTCAAGCGGGAGTTCACATTCATCTCAGTAGCTCGAAATTTTGAAACACAGAGATTGTACTTCGATGCAAACACCGATTGCTTTTTAATGTCCATGACTTGCGTGCTTGCTCTTAATTTCGCTGCCCTGAACCTGCACGTCGCCATCATCGCTGTGTGAATTCGATCAGCAATTTGAGGCATGAGAGTCACTGTTGACAGTGCCAGGCTAGGCGGGATGAGTACAACTTTTGAAAAAATTGAGGAGCTGGCGGAGGTGTTAGTAAGGATATGCTGGAGATTCTTTGAATGATGCGCATCGTAACCTTTTGGAGATTTCAATTCGTTGTCCGATCTACGACCGGTGGACTAAGAAAGACGATAGACGGCACTGTGTCGTGGTGATGAAGATGATTATTGTACACGGCGCATGGTACATTCCTTGGAATGATGCTTAACCGGTGGTCCCGACCGACGCAAGTCCGGCTGGTTGCGTGTATGTTAGTCGATCGACGTAGCATTCTCGCCGTGGATGTGGTGAAAAGTCCCTGTACGTTTCTCTTTAATTTCACGGCTTTAATTTGACCGGCGTCCGGATTGCACATCATTATGTGTGATACTGATTGTCACGATCAATTGTTGCCGGCATGTAAAAGTGACATTTACAGAAGTACTTTAAGGATTGTAGGATTCAAAATGATGTCTCGAACCCTTTTTTATACTTGTGAAACTCCTCAGTGGTATGCATTGATAAGTGCATTTTTTCTTGCTGGAATCCTTCACAATTACAGCTTCTTGTTATTGAATTCTTGTTATCGCAGTTGTATGCAACTTTTTTGATAATAACCTACAGATTGGTTAAGCTGTTCCGTAGGGTTTGGTGAGAGAACAGGGGATGTTAAATTAGTGATGGTCAGTTTAGAGAGGTTTGGGTGCATACAGTAAATGGAATTGGAATAGTGAAGCCATCTTTCTTTCGACAATGACACGTCTGACTTTGCGTGATTGAATGTCCCGTATTTGATAAATTTCTTTTTAAGACTCGAAACGTCGTGAGGTGGGAGTGAGACGCGCATTTTTAGCGTTGGTCTGTTATTACGATTCTTGAGAATTGCGGATAGCTAGGCTTGCTTCCAAAGCGAATTGCATAGCTGTCTGGTTAGTTCGGTTCCGTTTCAGTGAGACTGTCATAAATGAGAGTCTAAAGGCCGTGAATTGTTTGCTGGTATAAATTAAGCTTGAAAAGGCTTGTAAATTCTTGTTTAATAGATCACCTTCCATAAATCTTGAAAAGACTTCTGAATTCTTGTTCAATAGAATCACCTTCTATAAAGCTTGAGAAGGGTTGCGAATGCTGTTCGATTAAGTCTTCTGTAAAGCTTGGAAAGGCTTGTGGATGCTGCTCGATAGAGTCATCTGCTACGCTCGAGGAGTTCTCAAAGCGATTTCAACACATTCTCAGCCAAGCCGTGATCAAGAATTAAACTGGCGCAATCTTTACTGAAGGATTCATTCTAAGATGGTAGTGTTTGCAATGGCGATCTTGATCCCGTTTTATCTAGTTTGCTGCTTGACCGTCGTGGCTGAGGGCATTCACTGCAGCGATATTGCTTACGTGCGCCCTCCCAGCTCTGCTTTGCCCGACATTCAGCAGCAAATTTCTATTGCCAAGAAGAGCGCCACTGATCCTGACCAGGTATTATTACCTTTCAATCTCTTCTACTAGAACACAAAATCGCATGTCTCGATTCCGTGTTCTCGGAAATTCTTTGAAGTTGCAAATTGACGAGTGCGAGGTTTCTATATTCATGTAGTCTTCTGAAGAATAACAAAAGCACGCAGATGCATGTGTCATTGGCAGGGCCGAATTACATGAAAGTGTCGTGGATGACTTCGAACAAAAGTGTGACGGCAACCGTGCAGTATGGCACTCAGTCAGGCAACCTGTGGCAGACAGCCACAGGCGTGTCCAAGAAGTACACCTTCCTAACTTACCAATCGGACCAAATATATCATGTGAAGCTTGGTCCCTTACTCGACTCCACCACCTACTTCTACCAGTGCGGTGGATTTGGCCCAGAATTCAATTTCACCACTCCTCCTCATTCTGGACCTTCTGTGCCAGTTAAATTTGCTGTGGTCGGTAGGTGCACACTCTTCCGCTCCATGTTTTTTCCACTAGACTTTGCTCTTTCTTTCTTGTGGAATGGCGAATGATTGGATATTAACGCTATGCCCGCTTGGTAATTCGAGCACAGGTGATTTAGGGCAAACAGACTGGACTGCTTCAACCTTGCAGCATGTGTCAGCGCACGGGTACGACGTCCTATTGTTTGCTGGCGATCTCTCATATGCAGATTACGTCCAGCCCCGATGGGACAGTTTCGGCCAGATGATGTCCCCTTACGCCAACTACAAGCCCTGGATGGTGACACAAGGAAACCACGAAGAAGAGATGATTCCATTGCTCGTGAAAAGTTTTCTCGCGTACAACACGCGGTGGGAGATGCCCTATAACGAGAGTGGCTCCACTTCGAATCTATACTACTCTTTTGAAGTTGCCGGTGTCCATGTGCTAATGCTTGGTTCCTACACGGATTTTGACAGCAACTCTGCTCAATACAAATGGCTTCAGGTCGTCTACCCTTCACTGTCCTAAACTGTACGCATATGTTGAGTTTGTTACATGTGGAGCAACAGTCAGCCCAGCCATCCAAAGCATAAACTTTTTGTGTTAAATCCATTTGATCCGTTTTCGCATGTTGGAAGTCTGTCCTAAAATTAGCGGCATGCATGTCTAATATGTTTCTCTGTCTAGTTTCTCAGGCAGATTTGGCGAAAGTGGATAGGGCGAAGACCCCATGGCTGATTGCTATGCTACACGCTCCCTGGTATAACAGCAATACTGCTCATCAAGGAGAGCGCGAGAGCGTAGGCATGATGGCAGCCATGGAGACCTTACTCTACCAACAGAATGTGGATATCTTGTTTGCCGGTCATGTTCATGCCTATGAACGCTCGGTAATAATACAAATTCCACACTTCGAATGCAAATGCTCTCAGTCACTGATACATCTGGCCAGTGCTGCAGCGTTCAGCCACTCAGTCTGCCCAATTGCTGTCTATATTTGTTTCTCTCCTCCACATTGCGATCCATGATTCTTGACGATACCTTCCATTTCCTGTCGGTCACTGATTGTTTCTTATGATCGAAATTGAACAGCTTCGAGTGTATCAAAACAAGTTGAACGACTGCGGCATCGTGCATATCACTATTGGCGACGGCGGCAACCGGGAGGGGCTTGCAACGGCGTAAGCCTCTGACACAATTGAATGTGCATTGCATGACACAATTGTACTCGTTAACGAGTGTGCATTTTCTTTCTTTACTGTGCATTATATCACTTGACTAATCTGGGACCTACAAGCTCTTTTTTCTCGTCTTAACCGCTCATCTCTCTTCAGTTGGAAGAATCCACAACCCTCTTGGTCAGTCAAGCGGGAGTCGAGCTTCGGATTCGGACAGCTCAGCATTGTGAATGCTACCCATGCACTGTGGAGCTGGCACAGGAACCAAGACGTGGAAGCAGTAATGGCAGATGAAGTCTGGTTAACGAATCTAAGAGCCATGCCGCAGTGTACCCAAAAAGCATGATTCGGAACGTCAAGGACGGGATAATGAATTGTAGATATTTCATTTTTTTTATACTCAGCTTCAGAACCTCACAGAGCAGTGGTGCAGCAGATTGTAGCATATCTGCACGAAGGCCATTAGCAACTCCGCCCACATGAGAATCCTGACATCACAGCTCCCATACCACTGAGTCGACGTAAGCCTTCATGACTCCTAGCCGTTCTGGGCTTTGTATCCAACTCTGTGGGCAATTGGGTATAGGTTAGCAAGCCTAGAAGAAACGAACCAGTCATGCCGTCTTCCCACTTCCCAGAAGACGAGCACCATGACCTGATGTTATTTGCCACACTCGATAGCGCATCTATGGACATCAATAGCTGTAATTCTTCCAGCTTCAGTTGAACTTGTAATAAGAATTTCGCTGCTACTGCACCGCTCCAGGACATGCATTGTTCAAGCAATGGAGAGGATGATTGGACGTCGTCTGCTGTCTACAGCATTAAATGCATTGAGCGTTCTCGGCCATTTCACTTTCTACGTGCAGTGTGATAGAATATATTCTCAGTTTGGTTTGCCTAAGTACACAATTTAGGATCTCAAGCACTAGCATACATAACGAAATCGTAGTGTCTAGTAATGCACCGTCGCACAGCTGGACAATCCATCTCAGTAAACCGTGAGACACAACTTCAAAGAGAGAAACGTGAGGCGTAATGCTACTGCAAAACTCAGCAAGATTATCTGCCAATAGCAATGATTGAATGTCAGAAGTCCAAGCTTCCAAGTGCCAGAGTAACGCTAACGTCTTGGCATTCAGTTGTAACTTGACCTTCAAGAGATCCAAGTGCTTCCGTCATCTACCTTGACCGCAAAACCAACTCGAACAATATGAAGTTCTCGGTAGAAACCACGCATGATGTGCCTAGAAATATTAACGATGTGAAGGCCAATTGTGGTGTGCGACCCACCATGCATGATTCAGAAGACGTGGAGGCAGGTCCGATGCTGTGCTAGCTGGGGTAGCAAGTATTTCTGCATGACATCGTTTCCTTCTGTTGAGACTTGAGAGATTTCTGTCAGCTTCAGAAATTGGACAGCGCTAGAGCTTGCTTCAACCAGACCTTGCAATGGGGTCAGTCTACCGGGGGCCATGAATCTGTTGCCCGAAGGAATAAGAAGTGCATACAGGTCTTGCGAAAGCAGATTCTTTGGGTCACCCTGTAAACTCCTCCAACAGGCCCTGAATAATGAAAGATTCCACGTGCAAGTCAGTAAGAGTGTGGAGAAGAGAATTGAAGGAAAGCTTCTATATAGTTGACGACGGAATTTCAGTAAAACCCGTACCTTCTTTCTACAGTTTAAGGGAAAGACTCGAGTAGTACAATGACAAGCTTTCATGTACCAAATGGAACGCTTGTGAGCATAGATAAGACGATAATTGCACCTAGAATTCCAGATACTGTAAAGGCTATGGTAACAAGTATCTAGAAACTTGCAGAAGTACATTCAAATATGCACTACATAACTGGTCGACGGTTGGGACATTGATCCCATATAATCCTCTCTTTCGGACTATATCATAACCGCTTAGATCTTGGGTGAAGATCGACAGCCCTCTAAGAGCACAGGGAGAACCGGAGTAATAAGACTGTGAACCCTCCTGTTTTCCAATCGCACTGCCAGTCCATGTGACAATGAAAGCAACAGGAAAGGGTTTATGTGAAAGCACCTGAGAAATAAGAGTCTCGGCTTCGCTTCGTTTGACAAAATGGATGGAGTTGCGCAACAAAGATGTGGATTGGTCGCCCAACAGAACCTCTCCGATGTCGTCTAATACTCTTATTTGAATGTAAGGGTCCTTCGGTGGTGTCATATCCTAAACAGAAACGACATCAACGAGTTCAATCCAAGTGGACTGTCAACGAAGCTGCTCAACTGCATATTGTTAATGCATCACAGACCGTCGTCGCTAATGGGGTGCAAGGTTACGAAGAACAAGAACAGGTTTTAAAACACTAAAGCAGAACAGAGTAAAACATGGAACAACATAGAAAAATATGGACTAAGCGCAGGAATTGCACTAAGAAAACCAATATGTTAGAACAATGTATTACTGAGAAAATGTTCTAATACTGTTCTAATAAGTTTTAAAACGAGAACAGTAAATTAAAACGAGTCTTCTACTGTATTCTAAAACCTGTTCTGAAACCCAAAAAAACTCTGTTTTCGGGAACTCTCGTGAGGTGAGCTTACCACTGTGAGATCAATGTCCAATTTTGTCATGTAAGAGCTCAAGGCTTCAGAGTAGCTTTTCACAAATTCCTTCTCGGATGGATGCAGGAGCCCTTTCACATCCTCTGGAAGTACGGCGCCCAGCTGCCATCTAAGGCCCTGCAACCTATGCGCTCGGTGATACCTGGTCAACAAAGCAACTCCAGATTCCTTAGAACCTACATGAAATGTTTAAACAAATGTGCAAATATATGCAATGAGTGATTATTGCAGTAACTACCCTTAGCAGTCTGTATGTCGAAATTTCTAGAATGGGACGGGAGCAGTAAAGCGGATCCCTCTGTGCAGACCCGGCGATCAATGGCGCATTGAAGGTGATGAAGTCCTACCCAAAGTATAGAGGATCCTAATGTATCTACAAAAATCAAAGATCAATGACATCAACCCCTAAGAGACATTAATAAAAAATTGTTAAATTCTGATTAGACCCTAAGTTAGATAGCCATTCTAGCTTTATCACAAAACCTACTAGCTCCACTTCGTGGGGTTTATGTTTTACGAGGGCCTTCAAACAGCAACCTGAAGGCGGGATCAAGGGTCTTCAACGGAGGGAAGAAACCCTTCAGTACGTTGGGTTTTCTACTCCTGGCCCTCTGAAATACAAACTAGCCCTCTAGAATTATTATTATTCTAGTTTAAATTCCTCAATCCAGTGTTAGAACCTCAACTTACATGTCTCGATAACCATCTAAGTTACCAGTTCCACAGATCGTGACACAGTACAGTTAAATTAGAACTGCAAAATGTTGCTTGACACAACAGACTAAGATGGCGTGAAAAGCGTTTCGTACATGTAAGCCAAGAGGCATCGCTTGTTTCGAAGGATACTTTGATGATGAATGAGAGCTCCATTGTAATTTTCATCTGCTGGCGTTATCTCCCTACCATCGTTGTCTTCCTGCATTTTTCTGTGGCAACGTTCAGTTTTCATGAATGCCAGAACTTCTCGTCAGGGTAATCACTAAACTGCTCAGGGCCACTTAGATTGCATAGATCTAAACCTGAGATAACATACCTACAATTTGCACCAACATCATGTGCAATTCGACATCAAGAATCGGAAATAGATTGAGCAAAATACAAATCCAATGACAACTCAAACCCCCAAATAAAAAGGACAATATATGGAAACACTTATGTCCAGATTTCGGAGTAACATTTGCGAAAGCCTTGAATCTACATACAATGCACATAGAGACCCAAATACTCACTCCATGATCGACGTCACTTGCTGGAAGTGTTCTTGAATTTCCGCAATGACCTTGTCGAACAAATCATACTGCAACTCACAATCCCACCACATTTGTTATTCTCACATGCAGGTAATAGAGCAAAATGAAGAACAGATTATCGCCCCCTTCAAAAACAATCTTCAGCGTAGAACAAGTCAGAATTTTGCTCTTCAACCAAATAAAGCCTTAAACCCTAACCATGGACCACCAGAAATCGAACCGCACATGTCAAAATCTCGCGACAATCAAGTGACGCAGAAACATCTCCATATCAACCCAATCAATACCAACCAGGATACAAAACCTCGACAACTCAAAATCCCAGAAATCCCACGTCAACTACACTCCACCCTCTATAACAAGAACCTTCACTGAAACAGCATTTTAGAACATCCTGCACACTTATTACAGTATCACCGACTCTAGCACAATTTCCACACATCCAAACAAAACAATAGTCATTTGGGGGGGATCACACGCATTTCAGATCAGGGTGAAAAAGGTCAGGTCATACTCGTGCAAAGACATTGCTGTGAACATAATTGTTGGCAGTGCATCCCCTAAGGCTACGATTCCAAATACAACGAAAGACAGCAAACGACCCATTAAGTTCACGGAATCTCCTACATCCATAATGGGAGAGAAATCCACAGAAGTACAAAAGAAAAAAAGAATGAATTGACTACAAGAAAGGGTGTTGCTTGAGTACGTTGAAGCGGCGAATGTGGTTGTCGTCATTGTTAACCTCGCGGACCAGTTGGGCTGCCGTCCTTCCATACATGGTGCGACTAATCCTTGGTCCGATTCCACCAAGGAAGGCACAACAAGAGTTTGTGGATCGGGAGTCTGTCCTGTGGAATGGCGAAATGAGACATCACGGGGAAATTATGGCGGGAAGATGGGTTCGTGCCAAGAGGGCAAGTCCACGTCGTCGGATTACCGACGTGGCGATGCCACGACGACTTTTTGCCTGGTACGGAGTACACCTCCCTGGATGCCTGTTCAGGAAGCCCTAAAAGATTAGTTCCATTGTCATATGGTCAAACTTCATTTTTGAGCTTAAATTAGCCTTTTAAATTATATTCAAATTTCAATGAAATATTTTTGTTACAAGAGACAATGTGTTAATTATCAATGGGAAAAAATTCTATGAGTTTCACAATAGGTGGAATCACAATTGCAGTTAAAATTTCCCTCGACTCGATTATACTTGATCATGGCATGCACAACCAAATGCATGAGTAACCTTTCCTTAAACTTGATTTTGGTTACAAAATGTTACCACCACATGGTAATGGAACAATGAAATTCTATCCAAATTAGGTTTGATTTAAGCAAAGTTACAACACTAAAATTTATCCCCTAAAGTTTTTTGACTATGTTTTCACCAAAAACGCTCTAAAACTGCCATTTCTAGCCTAAGTAGCAAATTTTAGAAGAAAAATATTTCTGGACATATATAACTATAGGATCTTGTAGTACACTAGTTTTAGAAGATGTAAAAAAAAATTCAGAAATTTCCACCATGTAGATTACAAGATATTAGCATTTCAATCATCAAAAATCATTTTTTTGGCCTTGCAAAAAATTGAGCAGCTATACTTCACAAGGTCACATTTGTATGAAAAAATGTCCAAAATGGTTGTGTTTCTTGGGATTCATTTTTCAAGGCAAATTGGCTATATGGTTGAAAAAATTCAAATCATTGGGAATTGTACAACATATAGGGAAAAAAAATAGTAAGTAGAAAGAAGTAGAGAATGATTCAAAATACTAAATTGTTAAGAATTTAGTTATGGAATTAAAAAATGCCAATTCTTATGGTTGAAATGTTATAGTAAACAACCTACATCTACATTTTTATTTATTTTCAAAAACATTGAAAATTGAATTAAATAAAGGAGTTAAGAGTTTTTTTAAGAATAAGGATTCCATACTACTACTTGCAAAATAAAACTCCTTATAACTTTCATCTCATTAGTCACAATGGAATGATTCAATTTTTTCCACGTATATATAAATCTAGAAAACCAATTTCAAATTTTTACTTCTAAAACAAGTAAATTTTTAAGAAATTTTTGAGTTGCTGAAGTTGCCCACAATTCATTGAAAATTACATAACATACAATAATTTTTTATCCACATAGTCAAAAATTATGAAAATTGTTGAGCTGGCTTAATCCCTAAAGGACCATTGTCCCTTTGGGGGACAAATGGGATTTTAGGCAGGTACCTATGAGCTGAATTTTTGTCATGATTTTTTTATACTTTTTCTAAAGATAGAAAAATTGATAAGCTTTATGAGAGCATAATTTTTTTCACAATTGTTGCCTAGAAACAATAGTTATGACCAAATAAGCTCAACCAAGGGGATTGGGGGCAATCCAGGCAGCAACAAAAAGGTTGCAAAAATTTGAATTTTTTTTTTAAATATTTTTTTTCACATATATTATATTTTTTTCTATCCAAAAAGCTTTGATTCATTTCATTTGGATCTGTTTTGAGAAAGTTATGGACATTCTTGTTTTTTGGGAAGTTAGAGCATCTTCTTGATAAAAATAACTTGTATGATTCATTTCTAAATGCAATTTTTCAAATTTTTTTATTTTTCAAGGTTAAGTTTACTTGCTACAACAATCTCACAATTGGAATTAATGCATTTTAATTCCATCTAAAATATACGAATATTTTAAATTTTCCTTCTATTTCGCACCTACTTCTACTTAACAATTTTTTTAAGAATGAAAATTAAGTTTTTTTGAATTTCTTTTTTTTCCCAAGACTCTCAACTCAATTCTCTACTATAAAGATTTAAAGCTCAAAATTCTATGGTGCAAAAAGTTTGAACTAAAAATGTTCAAAGTCAAAAAATCTAGTCCCACAATGTACTGAAAAACTTGCTTTTTCCACTTTAAACGCAAATATCTTGCAATTTGTGCAGTGAAAAATTCTGAAATTTTTTCCACACTTTTTCATACTAGTGAGGTGTAAGATCCTATGGTTAAATGTGAAGAAAAAAAAATTAAGTTTTTTTTCACTCTTTGCTATAGAAATGGTAGTTTTCAGTGTTTTTTGGCAGAAAAAAGGCCTCGGTCCTTCAAAGGTTAAAGCTACTCCTTTGGCACATGTTGTATGAAAATTTGAAAGAAAAAAAATCCATTGCAATAAGCTAGCTAAAATCACTACATTGCCAAAAAAAATGCCATTTAGTCCTTTAGGGGTTAAAGTAATCTTTAAAAGTTCATTAAAGATAATTCAACTACTCATGAAATGTGGAGAACCATTTATTCATCATAATGGATGGGAGTTGGCTCTAGAAGAAAAGCACTTCTCAAATAGTGATGTTTAAGGCAATATTTAATGTACTATACAACAAAAAAAGTAAAGGCAAATTAGTCCCTATATTTAAAAGTTCAATGAAAAAATTAAGACAATACTACTTTAGGTACATTGTAACAAATATTAATACAAATAGCCCAAAACATTGCCTTAGTTGTGATAGAAATAATTTACATTCTATGACAAAGATAAAAGTTCAAAATGGAGCTAGTGATTTTTTTGTAGTGTTAATTGCTTTAGTAGAAAGTTTATTTTCTTTAGAAAATTCATAATAAAGGTGGGTAAATTCTTTTGTCCTCTAGTGGGTTCTAAATACATTCAAATATTGCCACATAATGTGAATGACCTCAAATTTAAGCACAAAGTTTGAGTAGTGGACAAAATTCATAAAGCTTAGAAGTTACTATTCTTCAACTTCTTTATGGTTTTATTATAATTTCTACCATTATAAACTCCAATTATAATCATACTAAAACCTATATAAAAAAAGATGGCTATAAATCATTTCTAATTATCTTTTTCAAATCAATACAAAAAAATTATATATGTATATAATATTTAACCTTAACAACTCTTACTTTATTTATTAAAGGATACCCTTTAAAATTTTCAAACTCTTTACTAATGTTTAAGTTTAATTTTTGCTAAATTTATTAAGAAATGTATAAATTCTACAAAATTAAAAAACCTTCAAATTCAATTTTTATAAAATTCAGTAAATATAAATTGGTTTAAAATGACAAAAAAATTAAACAACTCATAAATCAAGTATAGAAATAAAAATAGTCATCTATACTTTCATAATGTTGTAATAAGAAATTTGTACCAAATTTCTTTAATTTCTTTCAAAATTTGTTGAAATTTGGACTCAAAAAAGAAATTATAGTGTCTTTTTTTAATTGGAATTCCATAATTACTTGTAAAATTAAACTAGTCCCTATTAGTTTTATCTTACTAATGAAAATTGAATAATTCAAATCTTGTTTAATTCTTTTGGAATAAATAAATAAATAAATTTAGTGAGCTAAAATATTAGTGTCAAATAGTACTTGTAATACAATAACTCTTAGACATATAGTCAAATCCATCTTATATTTTATGTTTACCTTTGTCAAAAACTTACTTTCCTACAAATCATCCAAAGGTTTGTCTAATTTGATACACTTAAGATACTCTAGGAATTAATTAGACCATTCAAATTTATTCAATATTTTAAATTATTTGATTTGTTGCTCTTTGTGCTAGTAGTGGTGATCGACTAAAAGTTTCGACCTTTATTTTGAAAATTTCAAGTTTGCATTGCATTGCTAGATGGAAATTAAAGTATAGAAAGAATCATGCATATAAACAATTTTGGAGAATAGGATACATACATATATGTCCATCATTATATATAAAACTACATTTTGGGCATGAATTCAATGTATATGATCTATTGTATCATAAAGATTTAATGTAAGAGTTTCATTCATGACATTTTGTTTGGTTGTTGAAGATTGGGTTGTTGCATGATGAGTAGAGCCTTGCATTGGACAATTATTGTCATGGAAATGTGATCAAAGCAACAAAATTTTAACATACACTCCAAAGAGTGCCAAAGAGAAGTTGTGGTGACAAATCAAATTCACAATGGATAAAATTTATGTTAGTTTTTTCAAGGTTTCAACTTTCATTCTATAACTTCAACTTCATCAAAATAAAATATTTAGCAATATTTTATAATTTCTATAGCAAATGATCTTCTAAACTTTGAAAATTTAATTTAAAAGTGAGTGAGTTGGTAATTCACCCTCGGTATCAGAATTTCACACCTTTGATTTATTAGGATCATAATTCACATTTTGTTAGGTGTAAATCATCCTTTTGTTCTCACTGACCAATTTATTTTATAGCATTGTGGCCTTTTTACTATCCACTCAAAAGATGGCTCCCCAGCTATTTTGCATTGGTTGCTCTTCCCTCTCTCAAAAAATTTACAAGTCGTTGATTTTTTTTTAAGAAAAAATACACACTCTTGAAATTGCCGTTGATTTCTCAAAAAATCACAAGCCATTGATCTTCTGAGATTTAATCTGACCCATCCAAATATGAAATATGAAATGAATACCGGATACATATACAATATTGGATATAGATATGAGATGAATATTGAATATGGGATACCAGATACAAATGCAATATCAAATACGGATATGGATGAATACTAAATATGGATATCACATATGGATATGGGAGGAATTATTCCATATTGATTGTCACTGTGTTGGTTTCTGAAAATTACAAGAGGGAGGAGGGGAAGGGGGGTTGCAAATGAAAATTTTAAAATCTTTAAAATCCAAAAATGAGCTCCAAAATTTAGTCAATTTTGGGTGGATAGTGAGTACCACTCATTATCCACCAATTCATTTTTTAACATTACAATCTTGAGTCTAAACATGGTCGATTGACTTTATGCCAAGAGCCATGATGGTATCTAATACCATGTTTAATAAAGATTTTGTTGGAGTAGTTCTACTAGCTATAGCACAAAGATATATGGTAGGTTGGATTAACATCATAAACTGGTACACTAATTTATTATATTAGTGAGATTATAAAGTTAATTTCACTTGCAAAAGTAGGGTCTACTTAAAAGTCTTTTTCTGAAAATTCTGATGACAATCTTTATTGTAGGTCAAAACTCATATAGCTGGTATTTGGTGATGTATATTTACATATTCACAAATATATTTTGCATTAGGTATAAAGAAACAAGTAGACAATACTTGGCTCTACAAATTTGTATTTGCATTCAATATTTATTGCCAATAGTAAGAATACTATATTGCAAATGGTAATGCTTTCCACACTATTAATGATACTCAATTTAAGGTTTAAATTTAGAATTGAAAATATTATGGTGTAAAAATTGCCATGCAATGTTACAAGTATTTAACTTTTTTTGTGTGAAAAGTACAAATAATCAATCTATAATCAATTTTAGAAAGAAATCCTTCCATATTCTTGACCCCCAAAGTCTAAAGGCCATTTTATCATTAAAAAAATACTTAAAACTACCATTTTCAATGCAAAAATCAAAATTTATAAATATATGACTTTTGCATATCCGAACATGGGATCTTTTACTAGACTTGTTTGAAAATGTGTGAAAGAAATTTTGGAAACTTTAAGCAAGTAGATTGTAAATATTTGCATTTAAAGAGAAGAAATCTTGTTTTTTTTGTACCGTGCTACACAAGATCATAAGACTTTGAATACTTGTAACTTAAATTTCTTCATTAAAATTTTTGAATTATAAATAACTTATGTAGACGAATTGCATTAGAAGATTTTTAGGGGGCTAGGAAGGCTATGAGTTCCCTAATGTTTTGACTCGGCAAACTCGCCAAATCTGTTGCCTAATGTGGTAGAACGACTGCCACGTCATTTTCCAAAAAAAATGAAAATGAAAATTTTTGTCAACTTTCTTTTCAATTTCAGAATTTTAATTTTTTTTTTCGAATGTTTTTTTTTTTTGACAACATGGCATTCTTTCACTACGGGGGGGAATTGTGGGGAATGAAGGCCTGAAATAGACCTCCTACCCCTCCCCCCCCAAACTCTTCTAATGAATTGAGAATTTAAGAAAACATAATTCCTAAGGAAAAAACTTGATTTCCATTCTTTAAAAAATTCTTAGGTAGAAGTAGGTACTAGATTGAAGGAAAAACTAAATTGATAATAGTTTTAAGTTGGACTTGAAGCACACTAATCCTAGAGGCCATGAGGTTATTTTAACAAATAAACTAATTTTTTTTTAATTATGAAAATTGAATAAAAAAATGAATCCAATATGTTATTTAAAAAAAAATATGCTATGACTACCTACAAAACAAGATGTTCCATAACTTTTACAATACTAATCTAAATTTAAAAATTAACCTTTCTATATATATAGAGAGAAATATAATCTATAAAAAATAAAAATATATATTTTAATTTCAAGTTAAAAAAATGGTGCCAAAGTTTAACTATTTTGAGCTTCTATGGTATAAATTTTGTTCCTACACATCAATTTAAATAAAAATAAATAAAAAGATAGGATAATAATTGCTTGATATAACATTAAAATTAAGAATTTTCAATTTTTTGTAATAGTTATTAGGAAATTCATTTTTTCTTTCATTTATTAATATCCACTTAAAAAAAACTTAAAACATAAATATGAAAGTATTTTTGTTTAAAATATTATATCTCTCTCTTTATATATATATATATTTTCAACATACTTTTCAACATACTGACTAAAATGCACAAGTTATAGGACATATGGGTTTTTTTCTAAAAATGTTGAAAGATAAAACTTTACCTTTTGGAAAGACTAGAAAAGCCTACATTTTGATGTTTAGGGACATTGAACTTGCAATCGGTGGAGATGTTCATTCTAAAATTTTGTGACAATGTACATGAGCAAGTTAACCAAAAGATCACGTGGTTGGATTTGTTAAAATATAGAAATTGATGAAGATATTGACCTTGCATTGGAGATGAATATTTTGAAGTAGTTTAGGGCCTGTAAACACCGTGTTCACTTAGGAAATAACAAGGAGAATCTAATTCTAAATTGCTTAGGTACAAGGTACTCTACTCTAATTGCATCCGTGCTCTAGCAACAATCATGACACAAATGTACATTTTGCTTTTTTCAATCTACCCAAAGTCTATACTTGAGGATGTAGTTGCTTATATATAATGACCATTGCGTTTCAACTTCAAAAATTCGTAACTAATTCCATGAAGGTCCAAAAAATACTAAAACAACTTTAATTCAATGTCAATTCCGTTATTTTCTTCCTACAAAAAATTTACTGAAAATTGTTTCAAGGAGTTTAGCTTCCTGAAAAAAGACAATGAGCTCTTACATGGTTGCCTTTTAGAGCAGACTACTGTAGTTACTTTACAATACCAATGGATGACTCACTGTAGAATTAATGAATGCACCAGTAGGTTCAATAATCAAAGCATTTTGATGACTACGTTGGTCATGGGGGTACGTCCTTCAAGAGTTAGGAGATCTTCAAACCTGAAGATTTCAAGGATCCCAAATTCCCACCACCACACCCGGGGGGTACTATGTACTACATTTGGACAGAGCCGAATCAGCAGATATTTTCTTTCCTAGACGCAACTGATTTTCCACTGCAGCCAGGGCTCTGGACTGGCAACCGCCCAACACACTTCAACATCCCCCAACCCCAAGCCAGTTGGCCCCTTGTCCTTTGCCAAGTGCTTCTCAAGTCTCAACAGCCTGGAAGCCTGCCTGCTTCCCCATTCCAAGTACGACAACACAACTTCTCATCCATCCATAAAACCCCACAGAATCCATCCACACCCCTCATCCCAAATCTACCCACATTCATCCAACACATCCTCGAAATTCATTCATCTACTATCTATTTGGTTCAACATGCATCGACATCCATGAATAAGCGGATTGATGGCGGATGTCTCCGTTCTTCATCCATCCACCGTCCTTCGCGGCGCGAGTGCAGGGACGCAGGCGACGAGCGCTTCTGACACAAGGCTTCTTTCTGACGCCCCTCGCTCTCGCGACGACGAAGACGATGAGTGACCAAATCGAGCTTTTTGCGGCTCCTCAGTTGCTGCAGGCTGCCAGCGAGCCCCACCATCCGTCGCCACCATCGCCATCCCCAGCTCCTCCTGCTTTCACGGGATTGAACTCATCGAACGCACCCGAATTTTTCTCTCATCTCCTAATTGCCATGTTTCCCGATTTCTAACTCGGAAGCTCGGCGCTTCCTCCGCCTCGCACCTCCAGATCTGCACCTCTCGCGCCTCGCGCTTTTTCTTTCTTCCTTCACCGACCTCGCGGTGTCCTTGCCGAACCATCCCAAACAACGACTCTGCTCTTCAAACATTAGCTTTGTATACCGAACATTGGCTCTGTTTCCCCAACATTGGATTCCAAGGAGGGCCTCTGTTGCGTCTCGAACGTCTACTTTGGGTGTAATGCATTGCGGAGTGGTTTTGGCTTGGCATTGTGTGCATTTGGCGTAGTTGGTGGTGGGGTAGCGCGCTTGTAGCTTGGCCGTTTTGTGTGAGCTTGGAAGTGGGCAGCGGGCAGCGGGCAGTGACGGGGGCCCAAGCTGACTGACTTGCGTGCGAGCTGTATCAGTGACAGTGCGAGTGCAGTGGCGTTGACTGAATGGGAAGCTCCAATGCGGGTTTGGGAGGAGATCTGAGCTAGCGGGTTGTTGTTTGATACCTTTTCGTGGAGATGACGGAAGGGAAAGCTTGTTGAGAATAGCGAAGCTCGTGGTCTTCTTGGCGGCTCTTGGGGCTCGTGGTGAAGCTCGTGGTGAGCAGCATGCGAAGGAGCGTTCAGGAGTCGGAGGTGGAGTCTATGATGGAATCCGTGCGGTGGAAAGGCTAGGGAAGGCTACATTCCCGTGTCTGTGCAGTAGATCTGAGCCTGCTAGTGGTAGAGGCGCGTCGCACTCATCATGAAGGGCTGAACGGTCTCGTCTCTTGTAAGACATGCAATTGGGACCTTCTTCTGTAGGTACGTGCGTGGCTCCGTGGTTCCGTAACTGTAGTACAGGCGTGGAGCTCAGGTCTTCGTGGCCGATCGTGTTGAGAGTCTACGTCGTTGTATTGTGTATTTTCGGGTTCAGTCGTCGTTGGTTTGTAGTGCATTTTTTCAGGGCGGCGAACTGTAACGATCGTTTCGACGGTGTTGAGATCTTGTGGGTTTCGTGATGTTTTGGGCGCCGAGTGTTGATGTGTGATGGTGAATTGAATGTTTCAGGAATGACGTTGAGCTCAATGTGGTGAGGAGTGGTGCTAAGATGGCACGGCTTGAGATTCTAGTGGCATGAAAGCGTTGCTGGCCTGCATTTCACGTTCGTTTCGTTTAGGGTGAAGGCATTGGTAGCGGAGACGAGATGGGACCGCAGGTGGCGTTGTGTCTCCTAGGGTTGTCGACATTGTGGACATGTCTCCATGCGCAGTCGACCTGGAGCCCGGTGGACAATTTCTTCATAGCCTGCGGTTCGCTTTCCAATGTGACCGCCGAGGGACGCTTGTTCGTGGGCGATGGCGGGTCGGCCGCTTTGCCCAACCCTAAATTGTCCGCACCCGGAGGTGTCTTGGCCTCTACCACCGTCCCCAATGCGAATCTCCTCAACCCTAAGCTCTACCAGCAATCGCGCATCTTCACAGCGAACTCCTCCTACACATTCTCCGTCACACCCGGGCGCCACTTCGTGAGACTGCACTTCTTCCCGTTCGTCTTCACCAACTTCACCCCCAACATGTCGACGTTCTCTGTCACTGCGAATCAGTACATGCTCCTGGACGACTTCCGGCCTTCGTTGTACTCCACGGATGCGCGGCCACTCGTGTTTCGGGAATACTCCTTGAATGCTTCTGGAAGCTCGCTGGAGATCACCTTCACTCCCGCACCGAGTTCGTACGCGTTCATCAATGCGATTGAAGTCTCGTCCATGCCAGATGACGTGGTGCCGAATTTGGCGGTGTCGATTGACAAGTCTGAGGCGGAGCTGCAGTTGAGCGCGGCCACGACTGCGGTGGAGATGATGTATCATGTGAATGTGGGTGGGGCTGCCATTGCTCCAGCTGACGACTCCGCCGGCATGTGGCGCAATTGGCAAGCAGACGACGGCTACCTCTTCGCTGCCACGACGGGACAAGCGCAGACACTCGCTGACGCAGTGATCTCGTACCCTCCTCCAATCCAAGAATACATTGCACCCCAGAGTGTGTACAAGTCCGCGCGGACCATGGGCGTCTCGGTGACTGTGAACGCCGTCTTCAACATCACATGGATCTTCCCGATTGACCTCGGATTCACGTACCTAGTCCGCTTGCACTTCTGTGAGCTTTTCGTCAACGCCATAGGACAGCGCGTCTTCAACATCTACGTGAACAACCAAACCGCGGAGACAGGTGTGGACATCATCCAGCTCACGGGACAAGCGAACGCCGCCAAGTACCTGGACTACGTCGTGAATATGGAAACCGGGGCGAGCAAGCTGTGGGTGCAAATCGGTCCTGCGCCAGCGTCTGTGTCGGCGTTACGCGATGCCATTCTGAATGGGGTCGAGATTTGGAAGCTGAACTCAACCGAAGGAAGCTTGAGTGGCGGCGTGGGGGTGAAGCCCAATGGCGGCTCCGGCAAGAGTGAGGGTCTCAGCGTTGGTGTCATTGCAGGCGCGGGCGTCGCGGGTGTCGTGGCTGTCGCATTGGTAGCCGTTCTCATCTTCTTCTGCTGCCGGCGAAAATCTTCAACCAAGCTCCTCCCTGCCAAGAGCCGCAAACACGCACCCCCAGCGTGGCTACCCCTCCCCGGCCACCACGCGAACTCTGATCACAGCAAGATGTCTGCCGCGTCGGGGAAGAGTGGAACAGGAAGCTATGTGTCCACAGTGCAAGGCTCCAACCTCGGCCGCTACTTCACATTCGCGGAGCTTCAAGAAGCCACCAACAACTTCGACGAGTCTCTGATTCTCGGCGTTGGCGGTTTCGGGAAAGTATTCAAAGGCGAGATTGACGACGGCACCAAAGTCGCAGTTAAACGTGGCAACCCATGCTCGGAACAAGGCTTAACCGAGTTTCAAACAGAAATTGAGCTTCTCTCAAAGCTCCGTCACCGTCACCTCGTCTCCCTGATCGGCTACTGCGAGGAGCATTGCGAGATGATTCTCGTCTACGACTACATGGCGGAAGGCCCTCTCCGCGGCCACTTATACGGCACCGATCTCCCCGCTCTTGGATGGAAGCAACGCCTGGAGATTTGCATCGGCGCCGCGCGCGGGCTCCACTACTTACACACGGGCGCCGCGCAAGGCATCATCCACCGCGACGTCAAAACCACCAACATCCTCCTCGACGAAAATCTCGTCGCGAAGGTCGCGGATTTCGGGCTCTCCAAAACTGGACCAAGCTTAGAGCAAACCCACATCAGCACGGCTGTGAAAGGAAGCTTTGGATACTTGGATCCCGAGTATTTCCGCAGACAGCAACTCACTGAGAAATCAGACGTGTACTCCTTTGGGGTTGTGCTCATGGAAGTTCTGTGTGCGCGTCCCGCAATCAACCCTGCTCTCTCGCGTGACCAAGTCAACCTCGCAGAATGGGCATTGCAGAAGCAAAAACAAGGATTGCTTGAAACTATTATGGATCCCATGCTGGTGGACATGTGCAACCCGGCTTCGATTCGCAAGTTCGGTGAGACGGCGGAAAAGTGTTTGCAGGAGCAAGGGATTGACCGACCGGCTATGGGCGATGTGTTGTGGAACTTGGAGCACGCGTTGCAATTGCATGAAGCTTCTTTAGCTTCCCCGCAGCCGAATTTGATGGACGCCAGTGCGCCCATGGTGTCGCTGATGCCGCAGCCCATGACGTCGCACCCACTTGACGACGACGACTCGTCGGTTTCCAGTGAGAGACACATCTTGGCTGAGAATGACGACGATATTGACTTGGAAGACGCATCTGCGAGTGCCGTGTTCTCGCAGCTTGTCAACCCGAAAGGAAGGTGACGGAGAAGGCTAAACCCAAAACCCTCAACCGTCACCGTACCCGCGAATCAGGGCAGAGGCAGGGACAGGTTGAATTTCCCATTGTTCAGGTGCCTTTAGTTTCCTGCTGCCTGGTGTTTCATTATTTGATGAAGAATTCTCAATTGCCGCACTCTTGGAATGTGCTACGATAGGTCTTGTAGGTGGTCAGTCTTCTTTTAGGATTAGGTGCGCTGCTTTAGGAATTTTTGCTTGTTTCTTCGTCGTCGTCATTTGATTTTTGGCTACATTTTGTTGGAGCAGCGGTGGGGAACCAGTCTGTAATCCGGTAATTTTATCCATTTGGGGCTCATTTGTGTACGACCTTTGTTCGATCAACAGGGTTTGTAATATATCACTTATCAAGTTCTATGGTGGGTGAGTTTGGGGGCGTGGAAGGGTGATTCTTTTTTTGAATGAGCAAGTTCTTGTTGTCTTCATACTGCGGTCTTGTTTGTGTGAGGTAGAAGTACCGATTTCGGATAACTTAAGCTTTTCAGACTGGATGATGTGGGAGATTCACGGGGAACTGAATTCAGTGTGCGCAAAAATAAGGCTGTGGAAGAATGCCAAAACAACCGAAATTTTTTCACCAAAAATGAATATTTTATTGAATTTAAAAGTGGATTTTGCACCCAGACCCATTCCAGTTCCATAGACTCACCTGTTGTGGTCAGCTTCGGCACTTCTCCCTAGGCCAAGAAAGAAGAGAGATTAATGGAAGAGAAAGTACAAACCAAGAGTATCTTTTGATAACCATTGCATCCAGCAATTGTCCACAATAGGTTAGTCTATGACGCAATTTCAGGGGGCCTGTCCGAAATAGGTACTTGTACCTTACTGCAGCTTTTCTTATACGCATACGCTAGGCAGAAGATATGAGAGGGTACAGTGATGACCGGACTGAGCTACCGTCTCGTCTCCAATGAGTGGGTTTGGTTATTTAACGAGGGAGAGCATTAGATTGGGCATCAAAGTCTTTGCATTCATTTTGTAAGCCTCGAGTGGCCATGCTACTTACATGTGTGATTTTGATAAATTATTATGCGCCACGCTTTCTACATGTGGATTGGTAGAACATTGTGATATGTTCATTAATTGGTTAAAGGTGGCCATGCTTCCTACGTGCTACAAAATCACTCCCTCTGTTTCTGGAAAAGACTTGTGTTTCCTTTGTAAAAATACAAAGGAAACACAAGTCTTTTCCAGAAACAGAGGGAGTATCGTTATCCATGTGAGTCAGTAATCTGACCTCACTGTGGTTACTTACTTAAAGCAGCGACTAACCGTTTCTTAAGGCACTTGAAATGAGTAGAGGAGAGTGGAATTCTACTTTTTCCCCCGAATCAAGCATAGATCTGTTGTGAAATTCTCAAGTGTACTGAGCTATTAGTCCACAATGGTCATCTCGGCCATTCATACAGAAAAATTGGCAGCCAACTATTGCAGCTCATGTAAATTTTTTAAGTAAATGCCAGACTCCATTCATCCACTCATATTGAAGTCTGAACACCCTTTTGCAGATGCCCAAACACTGTGAGCTAATAATGAGGCCCCAAAGTTGCACATGTAAGGTGATCAGAGTCTTCATCAATTGTCACGAGAGTTTTATTTTTCCGATTCCCCCAGGCTCTGCCAAATTGAACCACGATGTCACCCCACTTCAGGAAAATCTATAATGCACTCAAAATCTTGTGTGGTTTAGATACTTCGGCATTTAAATTGATGGATTCCGTGTGAGACCGTTAACTGTCCCCTATTTCGAAGCTAACTGCACTACTGTAGCGCCCTTATTCACTCAAATTCTATGTGATGACTAGCAATCATCAAATTCACCACTCTACAAGAGGCAGGCATGCGTCACTTCCACTGGGCCCAAAGCATGAACTTCTAAGCAATAGTGCCCGGAAGACTACATGCTTTTTCATTATCATGTCATCTTTCATCTTTCAGTCATCTTCATATAGGATGCCCTAAACACGCCTGAATGAAAAAGGAACTCAATATTTCTCGTTATGCCTCTAGTATAATAGCCAGTTCCTCTAATAGAACAATGACTTGCGTCCAATTCATTGCCTTTCTTGTAGTTGTGGTAGGTCTCTAAACAGCATACACTCTTATGACTTGCTCAATAGCAGCCCGGCAAACAGGACAACCCCAACCCTTGGTCTTGATCATTCCCAAACATTCCATGCAACCAGCCAAATGACCACAAGGGATACACACACCTTGTGCCGCAGCATTCCAGCAAACAACACACTGGCTTCCCTTTTCCTCTCCCATAGACGCTGGTTCTTCTTGCGACCGATAGTGATCAGGAAGGGGAGGAGCAGAAGGGAGAGCCATCGGTGGTGCAGGGAGTTTTTCACTTTCAGGGACTGGTTCGGGAACTGGCAATGCTGCTGAAATCTGACTGGGCCCTGCTTCATTGGCACAAGTGGAATGAACAGTTCCACACTTCGTAGCAGCGTTATTACCATCATTTAGATCTTCTTTACGGTTCCTGAGCTTTTCAGAGGTTGCTGGAGGACCTGGTGGCTCTTCATCAAACGATTGGGTGTGAAGTTGAGCTGCAGCTTGTAAAAATCTTGAGTGAAAGTCTTGTAAAACGGCTTTCTTGGATAGAGGAACTTGACCTGCACCAGGAGCAGTCTGTAGGGCGAAAAACAGAGCATAAGCCCTCGGTAGCAACGATTAAAAGATGATAAAAAGAGAACATGAACTTGTAACAAACAGCAAGTGACTCTACCCAAAAAGAAATGTATAATTATCACTTATCTTTCCTTGTAATCCTTAGGACAATCCTCAAGACAATCCTCAGTATATGGTCCTTAACCCCTAAAAGCCCAAGGTCTGTTTTGAGCCTCTAGAAATTTGCTCTAAATTGAACAAAAAGCTAACATTTTGATAAGTTGTATCATTTAAAAGAAAATTGTAATCATACAAATTCAATCTAGACATGTTAGAGATCACATAGGAAAAAAAAACACAACAATATCACTTATAAGTTGGAAAATTATAACGTTTGACCATGAGGGTGTTAAAACTATGAAAAATTTTCAATTCACTTTTCACAAGTCAAACTTAAAAAGTTGGTGACCAAAAAAATATGAGGTTTAAGGGCCTAACATAAATAACCCCAATCAATTTATGGCTTCTCAAAATCTACTCTACATTTTTTTTAAATGAGCTTTGAATGTGATTTTTTCTTCAAGTCCTAGTGTATTTGAGGCTCATTTCCAAGAGCTCTCAACACTACGGGAAGTCAAGATTTCAATGGGTACCTTGCACAAAATCTTGAATAGAAAAATCACTATCATTTATTTTCAAGATCAGATTTTTGATATGAAAACTAGACTTTAGAAGAATCTTTCAAAAATATAAATTACTAAAAATCAAAATAGCAATTTGGTTAGGTTTTATTTAACTTCAAAATATTGTCCACACCATATTTTGGTGCCTCGGGCATTTAGGGGTTAAGCAATCGTCAGTTAAATCCTCAATATTATGCTCATTGATATTTTGAAAATTTTCTAAATCATATTTGACAATCTTTGAATGACACTATTCCTACACCAATATGTTGCAATTATGCGAGACATAAAAAATTCAATCTTTAAAATGATTGGACCCACAATGCTACTATTGCTTTAAAAAGATGTTACTTTTCATTAGGTTTAATAACTTTCTAAATTTTTGAACCTTTGCTTAATTAGTCTCTTCCTAATGGTTGAAATAATATGGATATCAACAAGGCAAGGCGCTGATTTAGATTACACCTCCTGCACATAATAGAAATTCATACCTGCGAGATGCCTTTGCAGGACTTATAAAACCGTTCCAGTTGTGCCTTGTCACCTTCCGACTCCGCTAAGAACTTGTACTTCGATTCTGTTGCAATACAGAGTGTCAATTACCAAACATTCATCGAGATCCTAACATCGGAATAGATGTTAATAAGTCCATTAAAAGGCACATGACTTGTGGCAGGCTTTGGTATTTCTCCCATAACACTCGCAGCACAATCTGAAGTCACTCGCTGCTCAACATGAAGTATAATTCAAACCCGAAAATTTAACTCAGTACGCACGTCTAGAGCTGCCTCAACGCACAAGGAGAGCTTACTCGTATTTCTATCCAAAATGACTACAACTGGGTCCGGAACGCTTAATTTAGGTTCCTCCACTTCAGCCTTTGATAGGGAGATGATTGTGCGTGGCAAGGGAACCTGCACAAGGAAAAACCAAATAGACCTTCTTAGCTCAATAACTGATACCTTGAATATCCTTGTCTTGTACCTTACCTTAACGCTCTCTAATAACTTTACTCATTCTCTGATTCCGTGTTTACGGACGATGAGCACAAGTGTTCTACCAATCATCTCACCATATTCCTAAACAGCTACGACCATTGCAGACTACTCCTGGAGGGTCTTCCCCAATGGCAAAATTGATGTTCAATATTTACTTAAGGCCATAGCCATTGCTTCCCTTGATGACTCTTAATGATATGTAGATTATCGTGACACACCGGAGTTTGTAACTAACCAGTTACAAGTAGTTTGAATCACTACACCACTATCGAATGCCAGTCATAGCATTTCGATGGGCCCTCACAACTAGCTCCCAGGCTAGACTAAATTAATCCACAATTTTCATGCACTCATGTTAATTAAGACCACATGCACCATCACACAGTTCACCCGCTATTCCAAAGAATGGATTGTCGCCCCTTGAACTCACCTTTGGTGCCTGGTATATAACCAGTTCAAATTTTGGAACTCGTCTGGGATCGGTCTCTGTCGGTAAAATTACAGCCCAACTATCAAATCCACAAGTACTGGGATCAGTCCCACTACTCTTGTACATATCAAACTGTAGCCAATCAAAGTGCTGAGTTCAAGTCAAAAGATGCTGAGACAAATCTGAATACAAGGCTGCAAATTAGATGCAGGCAGTAGATGCTGAAGTCAGATCAGGCTTACATTTTCTTGGTCATCCACTGAGGTGCAATAGCTTCCAAAAAACCAGGTCCAGACAGCTCCCGCAATACTCCGCCGAATATACAAATGCGATCCTGCCACTCACATCACTCTGTCAAATTCGGGATAGCGCACATCCTCAGAAGCTTGCAAATTCCACAGTTGAACTGATCCACATGCAGAGAGTACATTCTACAATTGATGTTTGTGGAGATGTTCTCTGTAGCAGAATCCACTACTCTAAAAAACCCACATACTATGGACCACAGCATTACGAGAGGCCACAATAACATAAATATTTTCAAATTTAGTGCGGCGAATGTGACCACCTCGGAAGCTGCAAAATAAGTATTTTACCCATTCATTTGAATATCCACAGTAAGTGGTGTTTTAAGTGCTAATCACCATGTATAATAACCTCAAAATTGAGCAAGAGACTTCATAGGAGATAACCTCAATCATGCGAATCACAGCCACATGACCTCGGCTGCGAGCCATGTGCAATGGTGTAAGAGAGTCATCATTAACAGCCAACGGATCAGCTGCATCACAATAGCGCCATATGATGAGAATAACGTCACGTAGCAAATGCAAAATTTTCACCCTAGCAATTCAATAGTGACAGGAACTAGCAACGTACCACCACGGGATAAAAGGAGCAGTACTGTCTTATCAAGACCACGCTTTGCTGCATGGTGCAGAGGATACCCTCCATAAGTCCCTGCATCACGATCAACGTCAATCCAGGATGCAACTTCTATTAAAGAAGTTGTATGCAAAAGAAATTCAGCAAGAGAAAGTGCAGATAATAAAAGGAAACCCTAATGTCCATTTTTTTATTACTTTGAACCCCTCAAAATAAGTTCATCTGATAATTCAATTGAGTACACCCTAAAAAAAACTCTAGACTAAATGAACCAGTACAAACTCAATTGTTTAACCGACTCAAATGTTGCAGGTATTCAATAAGGAGTTACAAGTTGATAATGAGTTCATCAAACTTCTCAAGTTGATTAAGAAACATAGTGAAATGTATCCCACTAAACTAATTGCAACCTCGTAAATCATAATACTTATTCAATTTCGGAACTCTCCAAAGTGACTAGAATTCCCCATCCGTTTTGTGACCCAAAAGAGAAAGATCAAATTGAATAGAGGATGAAGCTCATTTAATTAGAGATTTGAGAGTTTTCTCCATAAAGTGGGAAACCAACCAAATCGATAAGCTTTTATGTTGGCTCCAAGGTTGAGAAGCGTCAGGGCCATCTCAAACAAGTCTCCTCGTGTGCAAGCTAGAATCAGCGGTGTACGTCCCTCTTTGTCCACAAACTGTATTTCCAAGCAGCATAACGACATTACAACAGCAAGCAAGACCACATTATATAATGAGACATGCAGACCCAAAACCGTAGCTACACCATTCATTCTGTTAAGTGTCATGCAATTATTAATGGGTCATAAAAAAGCATTAAACATACAAAATAGTGTATCATACAGTAAATAAACTAATCTGTGCAGTGAACGGTGATGGCATCATGCATACACCCCACCAATTCTGAGATTCTGCAACATGATGCCAAGCAATGGCAGACCACTTCCATAAACCTCACAATAGCTTCCAAAAACGTACCTCCAAGGACGCTCCATCACGGCGAAGGGCCTTGACAGCGTTATGGTTTGAATTCACAACGGCCTGGTAGAGCTGCTCCTCTTTGCTTGTCCCATTGCCCATCTGACACAATGCCACTGTCCTGCGAAAATCAAATCTACGAAATCTAAATCCATGAGGGCGAGTGCTGCTCAGGGAATACCGCCCTTAAAAATGTCTACCCCTGGGACATTCTCTCTATAGAACATACTCTGAGGGGTAATCCATCCAATTTACGAAGATCGAAGACACCGTCGATTCACACAAGCAAAGACAATTGACAAATGAACCTCCCAAATCCACAGTCGCCACGATCTTCACAATCGTCAAGGAAATTGCAAACCCTAAAACACCTTCAATCTGGTCTTAACGTATGTAACCACACCACCAAAACAGATCTCGAAGACAATCCCAGCAACTCACCAACAGCAAAACCAAAATAAAAACTCTCTAAAATTAAAAAAATCCGCAGACACCTGCATTTCAAACCTCCCAATTCCTACATGCTCAATCCACCCACAAATTCCATCACTAATCGAATGCCGAATACTACTTCACATCCGCTATCCGCTAACTTCGAAACTAGATTCTTCAACCCCAATCCCGAACCCTAACCTTCAAGAGCTTCCCTGCATCTTGCATCCCCTAACAACCAACAAACCTGATGGCAATGGACCTCGCTCGGCTACCGCTCAAAGCTTCCCCCAAAGCGCTTGCAATTCCAAGACAAAGGTCGCATAGAAGCATGCCACAGGAACAACCCCTGTACCTCACCAACAGCAAAACCAAAATAAAAAATCTCCAAACTAAAAAAATCCTCTGGCACCTGCATTTTAAACCTCCCAAATCCTACATGCTTAATCCACCCCCAAATTCCATTGCTGATAGAATGCCAGAATGCCCTGATAAATCAATCGTCACCTTGAATCACATCGATCCCCTGCAAAATCGTAACCCAAGCCTTCAACCCCAATTAACCCCGAACACTTAACCCTCCGGACAGAGCTTGCCTACACCCTGCATCCACTAACCACCAACCAACCTGATGGCAACGGGCTTCGATCGGCTACCGCTCAAAGCTTCCCCCAAAGCGCTTGCGACACCGAAACAAAATTAAAAGCCTCCGGTCTGCTCCCATAGCCTAGACTTCGTTCTGCTGCTGCCTGATTCAATTCCCCTCCAATAATTCTGCCATGGAGACATGCATCAGTGGGCAATAAGAACGTGCGAGCGAGTGAGCTCAAACGCAATGATCATGTCACGAGTCCCAGTGGGAGGAGGAATTGATATGATGTTAGGTTGCAGCCAGAGTTGAAAGTTGAACCCCAACTATGCGGACTGCGATGGAAATTCAATCAATGCATTGATTGAAGGTAACGCAACTGGAGATGATGAGCGGGACTGACAATGTGATGATGGTGAGCAGTATTGCGCTTGCGATGATGATGATGATGGCGAAGGAGCTGGGTGAGAATATGCATTCTGGGAGCTCTGGGAACTCTGGCAATTCTGCCCATCTGCTCTCATCTGCTGATCTGCTGTAGGTTAGGACTGGCAGCAGGCTACGAGGGGCGGGAATAGGCGGGGGGGGGAGGGTGCACGCGAGTGTGGGTGACCGTGGCATGCCAGCTGACACTGGCGTCGTGGTTGTCAGTTGGTTGCTGTTGGGCCTGGTGGCGACCAGCGCTGCTGCTGCTGGCTCGCTTGTGGATCAGGAAGGACCCAAGGACGACAAAGGCAAGCACGACTGGTCCTGCCTGAAGTGAAAAGTTTCACCTGGGGGGGAACATAACATTGTAGAGGGTAGAACCACCCATAGTCCACAATTATCCACAATTCTTTTTGAGAATGTTGTGTTTGCTTGCTTAAACAATCTCACCATTGGGATTTTTGTCTTTCAATCCCATCTTGGAGTTGTTAACAATTTAGTTTATTTTCCAATCTTGGACCTACTTCTACTTAGCATTTTTTTAGAGAATGAAAATCAAGTATTTTTTTTTTTTGAATTTTTTTCCTAGACTTTCAACTCAATTCTTCAACATAAATTTTTTTTTAATTCAAAGTCTGTAGTGCAAAAGAATTCCACAAATGGCCGTTAAAGTCATCTGAAATTGTAGGCCAATGTTAAAAAAAACTTTCTTTTTCAACTTTGAATGCTAATATCTTCCAATTTATACGGTCAAACTTCATGAAATTTTTACCACATGAGCTAAGACAAGTGAAGTAGAAGATCCTATGGTTAGATTTATTAAAAATAATTTCTTTTGTTTTCTTGGGTGAACGCAACAAAAATGGCAGTTTTGAGTGGTTTTTGACAAAAAAACGGTTTGGGGACTTCAGGGTTAAGGGCTGGTCAGCCTTTAAGATGGATTTTAGATGCCCAAAATTATTTTCCCTTGTTTTTACTCCAAGAAAAATTGATGCAGAATCTAACACAAGTAGTTTCATATCTTTCTGAGCATTTATGAGTTACTTGTGAATTTCCAAAGAATTTTGTAATATGCACCTATTTGTGATCCTAGACCTTGCAAAATCCACATAAGTACAGTCTAAAAAAAGATATGGCTAGACCAAAAACAAACAGTGAGGCATTCAGAAAGTAATACACAAAGTTCTCAAATGTGACCCTTACTAAACTTAAATGAACCCTACATTCTTTTAACATATGTAAGAAGGCAATTGGAAAATCAATTTCCATTTAGAAAAATTAAGTGGACACACTTTGGCTTTGAAATGGACCCTCCCCTACTCTTATTCCATTCATTAAAGAAGTATGAACAAATCTCATTAATGTTCAGACATTATAAGCATTCCAACTCACATTCAATGATTATTGCTTTTAAAGCCATCTATGGGATAGTTTAAAGAAGAGGGTTTGAATTAGAGCCATTGACTATAAGGCAATGTAAATTTGCATAACTGGATTAGTCCCAACTTTGAAAAGGAAGGAAAAAAAACATTCTACATTTTGACTAGAAATTTGTTCCGGCCTTGGTTGCAACTACTTTCAGCCATATAGGTTGGATATGGGTCCATAGTTGGTAATGGGTAGTTCTACCATAACTACACCAGACAATATTCCTTCCTATATTGGGAAGGTATTAAGGTATAAACATCTATTTCCATCCTTGACCCCATTCCTATAGTCTAGACTATGACTAAATCTGTCTATGACCATCTATTAAGGTGTCATTCTAATGTTTGATTTTAATTCGCTAATGCATTTGTAAAACACATATTTACTTTTCATTCACTAATACATGATTTTCTCAGATTTCAATTTTGGGTGCACTTAAGGGATTGTTTCAATGGGCCAGAAAGCTAACACTTTGAAAATTTATAGAAATTACATATCATATCTGAAAAATCTATTTTTTTTTTTAAATTCATGATTTTTACTTACTAATACAACAAAAATATTATTTTAAAGAAAAAGTGCTTCCAACTATGTTGAATTGCTTAAATTGTATGCCTCTCTAAATGCCTAGGAGAGATTTTCAATATAATTAAACCCCTCAACGTCCAAACTATGTTTTGGGCAATATAGAAATTCTGGGTAGCTTAGTACTAATTAAGTTTTTATTTATCTTCTTTGAAATTTTGACACGACATGTGCCCAAGGAATAGCTTTAAAGCCCAACAATTTTCATAACTTTTGCCTATATGGTTAAAAAGTTATTGTATGATATGTACTTTTCATTGCTAGACAGGCAACCTGAATAACAAAAAAACTTCTTTAAAAATCATTTTTTTAAGAAATTAAGAAATTTGAAAATAGTTCTCTAGATTTATGTATACTTGAAAAGCTTTGAATCATTCCATTTTGATCAATGAATCAGAAGTTATAAGGAGTTTTAGTTTGTGGGACTTTATGAGTCATTATTGAATCTCTACTCTAAGACAAACATGGAAGTCTTTTATTTCTCAATTTTCAATATTTTTAGAAAAAAATAAAAACATTTGGTATAGATTATTTATTACAGAATACAACATTACAACCATTGGGATTAGAATTTTTTAATTTCATAAATAAATTGTTAACAATTTAGTATTTTGAAACATTTACTACTCTTTTCTACTTACTATTTTGTTCCTATATGTTGTATAATTCCAAATGATCTAAAAGTTTTCAAGCATGTAGCCAACTTGACTTGAAAAATGAATCCAAAGAGTTGCAACTAGTTGGACATTTTTTCATACAAATGTGACCTGCTGAAGTGTAGCTACCTGGATTTTTGCAAGGCCAAAACAAAGAAATTTGTCTCTTCAAATACCAATATCTTGCAATCTACATGGTGGAAATTTCTGAAATTTTTTCCACATGTTCTCAAACAAACTTACTAAAAGATTCTATGGTTACATATGTCAAAAAACTTTTTTTTTTCTAAAATTTGGTACATGTACTAGAAATGGCACTTAGGAAGTGGTTTTGGTGAAAACATAGTCAAAATCATTTAGGGGTTAAAGATTTGAGTTGGCTAACAAGCCATCAATGAGACAATTTTGTTCATTGGAGGAATCTCCTTTTCAAGGATGCAAAAAAAAAACCTTGCCTCATTGGTAAGCATTGCTATGAATAAGCAAGATGCTAAACCCATCTCACAAAATGTGCCATGCAAGGTGAAAATGCAAGAATTTTACCCTTGGAAAAATGTAGGAAATTTTTATTTTTTATACATGATGAAATTTGCAAATTTTGAATTCATATTTGCAAGAAAAGGCCCTAGGTCAACCAAAAGAGGTGTAGAATATAGATTTAAGATGGCATAAAATTGGGGGGTCTTTTTAATAATTGCCCAACATTTACTCTATACGACCTACTACTTGTATTATGGATTTAGAGTCCTATAGGGATTGGAGGAACTAGTGAATGGGAAGTTTATGGTGTGTCTTAGCTTTTTGACCTTCTTTTCACATGTCATTTGGTAATTCTTCATAGTCATTTGATTGTTGCCTAAGCTTAATCATTTAATTCGGTAAAAAAACTAATTTATTTTTGGCATACTGGTCATTTTCTTTAAGTTTGCAAAAGCAATTGCTTAAATTGGCAAATAAAACTACAACTCAATTCAATATTAAGTTTAAAGCAATTCATCAGTTTAAGGCAACTTGCACATTAATTCAATAGTAATTACTATGTATGATAAAGAATCATTTTCAAATCATACTTTGAAAGCAACCACAAGCATTAAAGCAAAAAAAAATGAATATATGACTGAAGAATATGAAAACAACTCCTCCAAACATCAAATCAACACTCCAAAACATCAAAGTAGTACCCTTGGAACATTAAAGCAACACTCAAAGACATCAAATCAATACCTTAGAATGTCAAATCAACACTCAAAAACATCAAATGAGCACCCTTAAACACCAAAGCCATGGTAGCTATCCTAATCCTTGAAAACTAAATTTTGAATATGAGAAATGGTTCTACACACCTATGACCTCATGCTACTCAACTAAAAACCAATAAGAACTTGTGAAAGCCACTACTAAAGATTTGCTTATTCTTAATGGTGAAAGGATGAAAAAACATCATTTTTTTTCCATAAGTAGTTGATATTCCTAGTTTTCTATTTGGTTATATGATCTAAAATACAAAAATTAAAAAGGTAATTTTCAAATTTCACTCAACTAATTTTATTCTAGCTATTAGATATCTCCATATGTTGGAAGGAACTAATTAAGGAAACTCCCAAGGTAAACCAACTTTTGACATGCAAAAGACCCATCATAGACTCCTCAGAAATAAATCATTAAAGTCTTGCATCAACCCATGATAAGCTTTTTCATAATTAAATGAGATTGGGAATACATTGGGTTGAATTAGTGGCTACAACCATTGTCTTGGATGATGGTGATAGAATGGTCAAGAACTACAATAGAAACGTCCACCTTTTGAGTGTAAATTTATAAGAAGAAGTTACCTTTTTAGGCCTTTATGTTGTGACTATATTAGAAGATATTATAATTGCTTTAGGTGAGTAAGATGACCATCATCTTTACAAATTTTGTTAGTTTTGGGATAGTTTAGAGATTCTTTTGGGCCAATTGGGCAACATATTTAAAAAATCCATAACAAATTTGTACTTTGTCAAAAAAATAAAAATTTCTATTATTCTCTTCATTTCTCACATTGTCTTTATGTAGAAAACAATTTAAAATTTTTCAACAATGCTAATAGGGCAAACCAATCATCCTACCTATCATAGATTTGCTTACCTTTGATGCATCTAAAGAAGGTTTTTAGTGTGATCCTTATTAGTAAACTATTATTTTTTTGTTGGTTTTTTTTGGTAGTTGAAAGGGGATTTTTGATTCTATTAAAATTCATTTTTGAATTTTGTATGAATAAACAACAAATATTCAAAGTGTTGAAAATAGATGAATTTGAAATCAATCCTAAGTTCTTGTATATGGAGGTTGTGCATTTTAGACAAGAATCTAAATGAGATGGTGTCTATGATGGATCAAGATGAGTCATAATTAGATGTTGTTACCTTATTTACTGTCATATGATCAAATTTAAAGTCATTTTTGAAAATCAAGGTCTCCAATTATTGTAGGGGGTAGATAAAATAACCATATACCAATTGATACTTGATTTGAAAGAAATTGGCCTATTGACATAATTTTCTAGAAATTCTTTTAGAAAGATAGATGGAATTTGTATCTTATCCAAGTCATTTCATATTTTTGAACTTTAATGGAATTAGTTATAAATTTTGAAGTTGGTTTCACACAAGACTCTACAAATTTATACTCCCTGATATATTTACTATTGGGACATAAAGGCAATTGATGCATTGAGCAATATTTATGTATCTTTGTGTTAGAAAATGTTTTTAAAGCTTAGTTGCTTTATAGACCTCCTACTTAGCTTAAAGAATTCACAAAATACAAAATTAACCTCTTCAAAATAAGAGAGAGGTTTACATTATCATCTATTCATCCCCATGTGGTGAAAATGTTACAAGATTAGACAAGCTCTAGCCTTAGCCCTCACTATACACTGAAACTCGCCTGCCACCCCATAAGTTCCCCCCCTCCTCTCTCAAAAAATTTGTGAGCTGTTGATTTTTTTGAAAAAAAATGCTTACCCTCAAAATTGACGTTGATTTTTCAAAAAATCACAAGATGTTGATCTTGTGAAATTTAATCTGAGTTGTTCAAATATAAAATATGGAATACGGAATACGAATATGAATACGGGTACGGGTATAGGATATGAGTACTAAATACATATACTGAATACGGATATTGAAGACGGGTATTGAATACGTGTACTAGATATGCGTATTGAATACGGGTACTAAATACGGATATTGTATTGGATACGGGATCAATTGTCCCATATTGTTTGTCAAGAACTTTGATTCTGAAGATTACAAGAGGGGGTGGGGGTGAGGGAAGTGAGATAAAAAAATTTAAATCAAATTCTAAATGATAGGTGGGGTGATTGGGGGTGGTAAAATAAAAATTGATGGGGGGAGTGCATAGTGACACTTTGTGTCACTATACACCTTGAGTGCCTAATTCACAAAACCTAAGATGTAACTAAAGCATGGGCTAAGGTAACAATACCTAAATTCATATGAATATGGTTTTGAAAATGATTCCTATTATTGAACTATAAATTTTGTATTAGGAGTCAAAATGAAATTTTAGATTCTTTTTTAATACACATTTTGTAGACCGTATGAAGAAACTATGAATTTTTTATTTGTTGAATATAGATGTAGGTAAATTCAGCCAAAGACTCACATGATTGCCAAATTTATGTTTTAGATTTTTTGGATTTAGAAACACGTTACAATTAAATACATTGTTTTTAATTTAGAAAAATTTGAAATCCCATATTTTTGATAAATTAAGAAAAATATGGAAATCATATGGCCAAAAGTATTTTCAAAATTTCAAAATTTTATTTTTCTATATGAACTAGATCAAATTTTTTCTCTATTTTTATTTTCAAAACTTTCAAAATTTTATTTTTCTATATGGATTAGATCAAATTTATTCTCTATTTTTATATTCAAAACTATGATTACTAAGATAAATAACAAACTACGAGGAAAATAATGCAAAGAGTTTAGCATTTGCATAGTGTAGTAAAGTTTACTATTTGAAAAAAATATTGATGTTTTTGTTGTTAAATTTAATGCCTTTTTTTTACAAATCAATTGAAATTGTAATTTTACCAATCATAATTGATAATAATCAAATGTTAAAGATAGAAATTGCATTTTTGTGAGCTTTTGAAGTTAAAGCTTTAAAATCCATTTGAAGAAAATCTACAAATTGTTTTGAAATTTTGACATTATATATATTTACTACTATTGATACTTAATATTGTCTCTTTTTATACAAACTTTAAAAATTTTAGAACTCCTATTTTATGACACATTTGTATACTATCCAAAACCTTTGGGCTTTGGAGGCTTAACAAGTCCAATGAAAGTGTTGCTTCTACTTTGTCATGTTCGGACCTCTAAATTTTGACACCAATAAAAAGCAATATCTTTCAAGATTTAGGTACTCTCATATGAAGACTTTCTTTGAAAACTACTACGTTCAACATGCTTACATGCTTTGTCATCCCTTTTTACCTAATGTACTTACTCTAGCTATAATGTTGCAACAACATATATATTGTTATCAACGTCAATAGAAGTAAGAAATTCACTTTATAAAAATATATATGTTCATGTCTAACCATTGACAACAACAACTTCTATCTTGACAAGAATGAAGATTGGTCTATCATGTTGTTCTTAACATCATTGGTTAAGATTTCACAATGTCAAAAATCATCCTATAATTAGTACATTCCATGTCACTCAAGCAAGTGAAAAAACAATTGTTAGTCTTTTCTAAAATGATGCAAATTTTTTTTAATTTAATTTAATTTCAAAAATTGTGAAGACAAGCAAGTATAATTGCTATTGAATTAAACCACGTAAATTTAAAAAAAGGAATCATAAACTATGGTAGCATTCATGTCATAGAGAAAAGCTACGAAAGACATTGTGATTATACTAGAAGTTGATTACATATGAAAGAAGTAATAAATCTTAGCAATTGGCAAATTGAATGTTGATATGATTTTCTTTATTCAAGTAATATTGCTAAAGATCTTTAATTTTCTATGTACTGTACATCAATCAAGCTATGAAGGTTCAAAATACATGGGCCGGCTCTAATTTATGAAATTAAAGATCCACTAAGCATTGTTAAATACACCTTATAAACATTAAGGTTTTTACAATTTTGTAAGGTTTTAGGAAAAGGCAAGTCCACTTCACTTCTATTTGATAAATGATTACCTACCAATTCTATTCATGAGCATCCAATACTAGTGGAAGTAGAAGGCTAGCCAATCTTTTGAGCAAATATTGGTTGTACGTCTTGCCTCAATATCATGGTAAGTTGTGTAGCTTGTCCACTTGGTCAACTTCATTACTACTATAACTACAAATGCAAGTTATTCATTTCTATATGTAGATGTGGTGTCAAATTGTAGGGTTACAATTTGATTCTCGGGTAGCAAGGAAGATTTCGTTAATAATGTTTTTGGCAACTTGATTTTCTTGAATCTTCATTAATTGGTTCTTATTCATATTTGACATGGATTGCAACTCAATGCAAATTGTCATTTTTGTCTAGAATTCTCTAATTTGGTTGGTTGTATTCTATTTTCCTTTGCTTGTTGAGATACATTTGGAACTTCAAGTATGTAATTTGCTACACATTGCCTTAATTGAAACATAACAAAAATCTCAATAAAAATTATTTTAAAATGTAAAAAAGCACATTTAATAAAGCTTTGAAGTTTAAGTTCAACAAACCTCTAACAAATACTACAAATAGAGGTTCTAAATTTTCTTTCAAACACAAGGATTTGTATACTTACAACCAAAAAGTGTACCTAGAAATCTTGAAATACAAATATTGATATTGTTCACAAGTTAGTGTCTCCCTCTATGATCTAAAAATGTCCATGCTTCTACCTCTAAAATACACCCTATACTGCAAGAGTGTAGAATAACTTCACCATTGCTCCAAAGATGGAAAGTTGGATGTATTAATGAACATGTATTGCAATAATTATATTTGTGGTTATTTTCTATTGTTGAATGGATAAAAACTATCATTAAAAGTTCTCTAAGTTTTTCTAACCATATTGCTAATTCACAATACTTTACAGAGTCAATTTTGACCTCAAACTAGTTTTAAGATCTCAAGTAACCAAAAGGACATCATTTCAAATCCTAAGCCCAATCTTAGCATTTTTTACCCTGACAATAACAAACAATTGTTTGAAATGGTTAGCTAGAAAAACCAATACATTAGTAACCTATCCAAAAGATCATAATTGTAAGCTAGTACATGGCTAACCAAAATGAAAAGACCGTTCTAGATCGGTAAGTAGGAGATTTTTTTAAGCAAAATTGTTTTACCATGGATTTCTTAGTTATATATGAAAACTTGTGAAGAGTTCCTAGAAGATGTAGTAGAAGATGTTGCCTTACTTTGGTTTTACTACACGTGTTTGCAATATGAGAATTGAATTTGTGCAAAAAGAAAGAAGTATTGTGGTTTACCATCTTTGAATATATGTGTCAAAGTAATAAGCTTTCCAATCATTTAATGCCACAATCAAGTGGTAAGCCCTATACATGATGAAATATATAGAATGAAACAACTACAATTTGCACATTGATGAATAATAATAGTAATTAAGAATTGCAATGGATTTTTCTTCCTCTAAAATTTAGAAGAGATTTATAATGTGATTTATGAGTTGGTAAAAGGTACAAGTAGAGATGTTTTAGACGAGTCCATTAAAAATGTTGTATATTCAATTATGTTATTTAATTATGTCAAAAATATATATTGCACAAATATTCATAAAGTTATAGGCAAATTTAAATATTTTATGTTGAATTGTAAGATTTTGATGGTGATTTAATATTTTGATGTATAGCAATTGTTTGCTTTCAATGTTATTTGCATGCTATGTGGTAAATTTGGTCATTAAGTGTGAAAATGAAAGTCTTATTCTTGTATATGAATACATTAAGCTTTTAAAGAAGATCATTTTTAAATATAGAATTCTTCATCATTAAAATATAAATATCTTTAAGTATGCAATATAATACTATTTGTTATAATTGGTTTTATTTTTCAATTTTGCATAATACCCCCCTAAATGTCTAGATCCTTCTCCAAAATTAACAACTTCGAAAAAATCTTTATAAAGTATTATTTGGAAAAATATTTTGGAATTGATATACAAATAAAATTTGTAGATTTTGAATTGAAGATTCCATTCCTATAGTTATACTCACCAGTGCTATCATGTACCAATATTTTATTTATAAATTTTGAAAGAATTTTTTTTGAATTCCTTTATCCAATTACAAGCAAAATGTTATCATTTTTTTGAGTAAAACTTGTTGGAATGGATTTGAAAAGAGATTCTCTTGACATAGTGAAATTTTGAAATTTTTTTGTTCTTCAAATCTATAATGACCTCATTTTTGCAAATCTAATTTTGAATTAGAGTCAATGTAATTTAGGATTGGTCAATCACTTGACACACTTTTACATTTGTAATTTTAGAAAAATATGTACTCTAGTAACACCAAATTCAACCATTAGATAGGACAAGAGCTCAATAGAGTATCTCCACAAATTAGGATGACTTTCATTCAAGCAGTAATGAGAAACTGAAACTTGGATATGAATCTATTCATTGTCAATAAATTGGAAGCCGGAACATGTAATGGTTAATCCTTTGGAGACCAAGTGTTCAAATTTTGAAGAACAAATGCACAAATACATTCTAAGTATATAAAAATGTCTACTTTCATCCATCAATTTTCTTAAAAATTCCTAAGAAAAATTCATATGTTAGTTCTTAAACATTTATAAGGTATAGATTTTGAAGAATTTACTTTATAAATATTCTACAATTCAAAGGATGTTAGTAATTTTGACCTCTAAAAATAAGCACTTTTAGCTCAAAAATGACCCTTCAAAAACAACTTGAATAAAATAATAGAAATAAAATATTAAAAAATCACTATAATTATAATTTAATATTTTGAACCAAAAAGAAAAAAGCTCTTGTAAAAATTACAAAAGACAAAATATCTCAAAAAAATCTTTATATCCCCCATATATTATATACATATAAAAAATGCCCTTGAAACTCCTAGGTGAATGTATGTATATATGTAAATAATATGAGGATCACAAAATCAATCTTTGTACTGAATGTACATATTCTAGTATATGATATTCTAGTATATACTCCAAAACAAAAGCATATATGAAATAATATCTATTACAAATAAAATGAGACAAAACAAATTTTGTTACATAATCTAATTGTAGTATTAAAAACAAAAGTAAAATTATAATAGTACATTATTACAAAATCATTGTCAAAAAATTACAATATGAGGTAATAAAAAATAAAGATACCAATAAAATTTAGAAGGTGATCACCTTCACTTGCTAATAGTTCTAAAACCAAAATTTGATTTTAATTATATTACAATATTATGATATTATAATTAAATTGATATTTAAAAAAATTGCTAACTGATGGCATCAACAAATAATAATTCATAAAAGGTAATACCTACTAAGCCAAAACAATTAATGTATTTCACATTTCAAGAAAGGATGTCAAATATTTTATTTATTTTTTAAGATTCAATTTCAATAATAATAAAATAATTATTATATATTTTATTAAAATTTTATTCAATTGTACATGTTTTATATATTCAAACATCTAAAGTCTCATTGTCCATGTAAGGGACAAAATGGATTTCGGATAGGCTCATGTAACCTCAAATTTTTATGTGATTTCTTGAAATTTTTTGGTAATATAGAAAAACACTTTATCTTTGAGGAAATATATCTATTTTTTCAATTAGTGCCCAAGAGCAAAAGTTATGCCACAAAAATATTCAAAAAAGGGAGACTAGGTTGTAATAAAATCCAAATAAAAACTTTAATTTTTTTTTTCCATAAATCATTATTTTTGTTTGAATGAAAAACTTTTATTCATTCCATTTGGATTACTGATGTGAAAGTTATGGAGTTTCTTGTTTTGTAGGCAATCATAGCATGTTCTTATAAAAATAATGTATAAGATTTGTTTTTGAACTCAATTTTTACATTTTTTTCAAAACAAAACTTTCTATAAGATTGACTTTAATTTTTTTAACAATCTTACCTTTAGACTATTCTAATTCCATCTTAGAGCTATTAACATTTTATTTTTTCCTCTATCTTATACCTACTTCTACTTAATAATTTTTTAAGGAATGAAAACTACTTTATTTATTTTTGGATTATTTATCCCCAAAATGCCTAAATTATTTTTTTCCACAACACAACCATTTTGGATAGCTCACTACAAATGAAATTTTTATTTTTTTCTTTGAAATTTTTACACAATATGTGTCCAAAGAGTACCTTTGAGGCCCATTAATTTTCATAACTTTTGACTACATACTTAAAAAGTTATTGCATGATATGTAATTTTAATGCTCATTGGATAGTTTATGCAACTAAAAAAATGAATATTTTAAGAAATAAAAATTTGAACTTGGCTTCCTAGATTTATGTTTATGTGGAAAGCTTTAAATGATTCCATTTTGATTAATGAGATGAAAATTACGAGGAATTTTAGTTTGCGGGTAGTTATGGAATATGTATTCTATGATAAACTTTGAAGTCCTTTATTTTATTTGATGTTTTGTATCCTTGAAAAGAAATAGAAAAAATGGGTGTAGATTGTTTATTACAACATTACAACCATTGGAATTAGTAATTTTCAATTCCATGACTAAATGCTTAGCAATATAGTAATTTAAATCAAACTACATTTTTTTCTACTTACTATTTTTTTCAAGTATGAATATGAAATATTTTTTTGTTGGAAATTTTGTATATGTGTTTCCAACTTATTTCTTCAACATATTTTGGAGAGTAATAAGTTGTAGGATCTACACATTCTTGTGCAAAAAGTTTGAAAGATGAAATCTAACCATTTGGGAAGAGTTGAAAATATATCTTTTTGAAATTTAAGCAACTTGATTTTGCAATTGGTAAGGTTTTTAATCTGAAATTTTAGGAGGGTGTATTTTAATAATTTAATGAAAGGATCCTACAATTGAATTTGTTAACAAATAAATATAGATGAAGATTTTTGTCTTACTTTGAGTTTCAGTATTTTGAAGCAATTTTTGGCCTAAAAATACCCTCTACCCTATAGGAATTATCCTACATTCTCAACTCAAATATCTTATGATCTACATGGTAAAAGTTTATAAAATTTCTTCCACACATTCTCATACTAATTTAGTCCAATATCCTCTGAGTAAATATGCAAAAAATTCATTTGTAAAGTTTTTTTTCCTCTGTGCAAATGACAGTTTGATAGGCTTTTCAACATTGTTGACTACTCCAGGTTCCCAATGGGGAACATTGGGAACTATTTATTTTGGGGGATAGTCTTCCAGAATTTTTGGAAATTCAAGGGGTGTCTTGTAGAAGAAGAAATCTTGACTATGTACACTTTTTGTAAATATAGATATAAAAAATAATTACATTGCATTTGGACAATTTGTGCAAAGTTACAACAACCTAAAGTCCCTGTATGTGAATTTTTTTTTGGCAATTATACATGTTGTGGCATATAGAGAATTCTTTAAAAGAATTGAAAATTGAAAGTTTTTAATGTGATAGTTATAAAAAAAAATTGAAAATTTTATGTTACCTTAGTACATATGTATTCTTGTTTCCCAAACAATAAAATTATTTGGAGCATTTGACTCCATGTGCAAATCAACGTGCATTCAATTACTCAATCATATGTCAAGAAGCAAAATTTAGTAAAGATCACTTTGGGGATAACTTAGTTTTGTCTCTAGTTTTGAGTTCATGGTGTGAAGGAGCAATTGATTTCAATTGGTTTGTTCTAACATTTAGTTTTGGTGGTTTGAGAGTTCTTTGGCGACCTTTTTCTTTCTCTTTGCTTCTTAATCCCTAAAGTTCCTTGACTATGTTTTCATCAAAAATACTCCAAATTGCCATTCCTTGTAAAAATTTCAAATTTTAGAAAAGGACCATTTTTAAACACATATAACTATAGTACTATACAATCTTGTAGTATATTGGTTTGAAAAGATGTGTAGAAAATTTCAAAAATTTCCATTGTGTAGATTGCAAGATATTAGCATTTGAAGTGCCAAAATCATTTTTTTGTCCTTGCCAAAAAAACAGGTAGTTGCACTTCACAAGGTCACATTTGTATGAAAAAATGATCAAAATGGTGGTGTTTCTTTGGATTCATTTTTCAAGGCATATTGGCTACATGCTTGAAATTTTTTAGATCATTTGAAATTGTACAACAATAGGAAAAAAATAGTAAGTAGAAAGAAGTAGAGAATGATTCAAAATACTAAACTATTAACAATTTATTTATGGAATTGAAAAATGCCAATTCCAATGGTTGTAATGTTGTAATAAGCAATGTTCACCTAATGTTTTATTTTTTTCTAAAAATAATGAAAATAGAGTTCAGTAAAAGACTTCAAAGTTTATTTTGGAGTAGAAAATCCATAACTACCTGCAAACTAAAATACCTTATAACTTTTGACTAAATGATCAAAATGGAAAGATTCAAACCAATTTCATAATTTGGGTTTTTTTTTTAAATGATTTTTTCAAATCTGCCCGAACTGCTCGAGTTGGGAAACAAACTACATATTAAGCCATAACTTCTGACTTATATTTCCAAATGTCTTGAAATTTAGTGTACTTGAAAGATATTCCTCATCCACACCTTCTATTAAAATTTGGACCCAAACTATGAAAATCTCTAGTCACACGCACTTGCCCAAAATTTCTATGTTGCCAAAAAATGTAGCTTGGTCCTTTAGGGATTAATCCAATTTGTAAGAGTAGTTTCTACTTAATGCTTAAGGTGTTAACTATAAGAAATCTTGGGGGGATGCAATTTAAGTGACATTCATGTGTTTTTATATGAACAATAACATTGTGGCTAGCTTTTACATGTATAATTTGGTGGTTTTCAAGTTTAGTGAGTTGCTCTAGACATTATTATTGTCATTTTTTTGTTATATTGAATATATTAAGGATTTCAAAAATATTTTAAAAATCTTATATGAATAGAATTTGATTTGGGAAACAGTTGTCAAAAATCTTGTCTTTAAGAAGTTGCAAATTAGTGGCAACTTGGGAATGAAGAAAGGAAGCCATTGAAGTTAAATTGTGCAAAGTGGCATGAAACTTTAAATTGAATATAAAAAATTACAAAAAATAACCATTATCTACATGTTTCTATCTAGGAACTTAGTTGCTATCAGAGCTACCAATGACAAACAATTATGTAATTTTTTATATTCAAAATTTTAAAATCTATGAATATTATAATTTTATAAATCCACTATCATATGTTCAAGTTAGTGTCATAAATAATTATTAAAAATTGGAATTTTTTTATAATATGGAAAATTGTACATCTATTTCTAAAAATCTGAGAAAATTTATTATTCTCAAGAAAATTTAGAAAGAAAAACACATTTAGGCATGTTTCATCGAAGTGAATTCAAAAATTCAAAAGATTCAAAAATATTAGAAGACTAATGTCTCATGTGTCGAAAGTTAGAAAAAATGAATTCAAGGGATGAAATTGTTGAAATCTTGAAATTAAAATATTTCAACACCTTGTGCAAAATTTGATTTGAACATATGGTAGCTTCAAATTTGCAAATGAATAAACTTATAAACTTTTGGTCAATATTCTTTTTATCACCATATTGTTTCTAAAAAAATCATTTTCCTACAATTTTGTCATCTTTTTTTAGAATTAATGTTTGCCAACCTTGTCCTATAACATGGCACTATGGATATCTAATAAGTTTTTTGTAAAAATGTTTCTCAAGTACTTCACTAGTGGTTATAGTTCAGATTTTAGAAACAACCTATGACCTACTATAGGATACATTTTGAATGTTGGAGCTAATAATTTAGAAACTATTTAAGTTATTATAGCATCTCTATGTTTAAAGTATACTATATTACAACTATTAAGTAGTACATAGTAATGATCCATATATAGTATATCATTTGTAAATCTATCTAAGGGCCGAAGAATAACCATCTAAGAAAGAGGGAAAGAATTTGCATGTGGAGCTTCCATTTTTCATCTACGAATGGACAAATTAATAAACATCTCATTTTAGATTGTTATCTATTCATTCACTCCAACTCAGATCTACAACGGGTGATTTTCAAAGACACGTTGCATAAGTCAAGCTTAGCTACTATAATACCACTCATGGAATATGCAATTTTAGTGGTTTTTACTCTTATTATACGTGTTTAATTCATTTGTATGACTTGTTTGATATATGATGTCTATATGTGTACTCTTTGTATAGGTTGTATTCGATAATAGTTACAGTGTACATATTGTATTAATCAACCCTAAAACCACATATAAATTTTTGATTTATTGTAGGGACATGTTTAAATGCTTCAAATTTCAATTTCATCTTATATAAGATATAAGAAAATGGGTGGAAAATAAAAGTAGAAAAAAAATAGGGGCTTATTTATTGTGAAATAATAGCTAAGTAGCCCCCCAATAAAAAGTTCTAGTGCACATATTTGTAGATTACAAGGTACGGTGAAGGCTCACCTAATAAATATTTATAATGAATGAATTTTTTTTGCTTTTAAAAACCAAGCCGTAGTGTAGGTAATAGTAGATATCATTATTATCGTGCTACTAGTAAAGTCGATATGGGTATTGCTACAAATTTCTACGAAAACAAACATTGTACGTTAGAAAAGATTTGAGGCCAAAAGAAGATTGTGAGTTCCCTAGCCCCGATAACACTGTGAACGCAACCAAGAATGCAGTTTGATGTGGCCAAGAGAGTGCCATGTCATTTCCCCCCAAAAAAATTAAAAAATTTTCAACTTTTTTTGCATTTCAAAAACCAATTAATTACCCTTTTTTTGTGGGAATTTTTTTTTTTTGACAGTGGGCCGTAGTTTTCATTGTGGGGGAACAATGACGGGAACAAAAACAAAAAATGGGCTGTTATCGCCCTCAAATCTTCACTACTGATGAAAGTGTCGAAATTGAATTTCCATGTTAGATTCTCACGGGTCCATGTCAACCTCACACCATTTACAAGATGACACATAGTACTTTGTTTCACGAAAATGACTTTGATTTAAGTTATGCCGAAACTGACGGACCTTCACGAAAGTACGGCACCTTAGACAGATGCTCCCGGCGAATCTCAAAGCACGCAGACCGACTTGAGACAAACGGGAGGAGGTTCACGGTATTTGCTCCGCTGCCGAGTTTAGTTCGTAGCAGCTGCTTTTTCTTATATTTAGAGGGTACTATTCTCAGTCCAGTTCTCTCCAATTCTCCAATATTCTCTGAAAGGGTGATTTCTTATTATACAGTTCCTCCATATTTAGCAAATCCCGCCACTCACTCTCCATAGCAAACATGAGAAAATCTGAAACAACTTGGCTCTGACTTATGGTAAAACTTTCCTAATTTCTCTCGGTCTTGTCTGCTAGCTTAGTACTCCGTACCCTTGCAGGATTTTTTTCTCTCTCTTTTTTTAACAAATGGAAGAACTACTGCATTAAAAAAAAACCACAGTACATGAGAGCCAAGCCCAAAGGCTGGACAATGAAGAGAAATGAGCAAAGACAAAAAACAAAAACAAAAAAACATAGAACCTAGGTGAACAAAGATGAAGGGGGTGTTCTTGTTCCAAACAACAAGATCACCATCTCTAAGAGCAAGAACCAGCGAATGAATCCAAATACTATCCAAATTCCGTTAAATATCATCGGCTTGTTGAGGACGTTGACATGCTACCAACTTCGCCTTCAACTGCACTGCGTGTCCAGAGTCCAACAAAGCATTCCAAAGAGTTTTCTGAGAAAACTCAGGAGACCACCGATGTTGATTGAAGACCAAACTGTTCCATACCCTTGTAGGATTGATTGTAGTTAACATTCTCCAACAAAGGAAAAGGAAAATTCACATCGTTCGCCTCACTGGAGGTGGAGTGAATTTGGAGTTGCATCTGGGAATGTTGAACAAAGTATGAATGAACGCGACTGATGAACCTCAGGTTATCATTTTCTGGCTACGGGGAAATGTGTGAGTCGTCAAATCAATGACAGTTGCAACTCTTTTGCAAGGAAAGGAGAAAATTTCCTTCCCGTATAGTCTTAGCTTGATCCGCCTCGGGCTGGTTTTCTTACTTCCTTTTTGATCACTAGCATGCTATCCGGAGATCTTCCAAAATCTCGCCAGGAACTGGTTCCCTTGGTTCATTGTACTTTTTCCTCTGTCAATGGAATTTGTCCCTGTGTTTAAGAAAAAAGAGAGAGAATTTTTTGAAGTCTCATATAATAAGTCTAGGCATAAATTAGAACTCGGCTTCCACAGCATGTGTAATAACTCATTATTTCAGGTCGAGGGCGGAAGTAGGGAATGCAAGTCACTCGTCGCGATGTATTGAAGAATCGTTTCTAATTTGGGTAGCAGAGCCACTCGATACAACGTCAACCTTTCCCGCATTGTTGGAGCTTCACTCCAAAACTCATGAAAATCACTTCAGATCACCAGCTACTTGGAATTTCACTCACTGGTTGCACCGGAGTTCAAGGAGTAGTCAACAAAAGGTAACTGACAAAACGAGTGCGGCTCGCTCCTTTGCTAAAGTGAACAAAATGCATGTTCACTCACTGGCTTGTTGACTGGTTGTAACTCGACACTTAATATAAAATAACCGCTCCTCACATTGTGAAACTTCTATACTGGTAAGGTAGAAGTATCCAATTGTAACACTAGTCATTTAGCTACAATTAGAAAAAAACCTAAATCCAAGGGCAAGTGGACCCAAAGAAGACATGCGGGATTTCGAGAAGTTGTCACTCTTCCAAGAAGTGGCCAATCATCTGCATGAAATCTAAGGTAAAAAAAAGGGGTTGCATTTGGGTGTTATCGTGTCAATTTTGGTCTTGGTCTAGTGTCCATAGTAGTTGCGTCCACGTAGTTGTTTTCAAAAATTAATATTAAATTCATACAAGCTCAGAAAAATACGAAACTCATTTTGTTGGGTTCCTAATCCGTTTCCTAAGAAACTCACATCATTTTATTTTGTAGCTACCCTCACAATTTGGAATAAGTGTTGCATTTGGGTGCTTCTACCTTACCCTTCACGAAGTCTTGCAACCCCCATTATGAGGCCCATCAAACTTTTCATTTTTAACTTTATTTTCAGAATATTCTATCAAAACTATCCTATTAAATCTATTGCTTTATGAAACCTTACCTAGTATATGAAATTTCCATCAATGTCTAAAAATAAGGACTTCATTTTTGGTGAATTATTATTATTTTTTGTCACAGTTTCATAAAATAATTAATTGAAAAATATAAGTTATAATTCCTTAGATTTGATTGCACCATTAATTTTCATGTGTATTTAGGAAACATCATTGTTCACATCTTTCATATTACAAAGATTCACACAAGTTCAACGACTTCCAAAACTGAGTACAAATCTAAAATGGTTTCATTTGAACAACCATACCATAACCATCAATGTACAAAGTTCAAAATTAGATATATAGAAGTTGTAGTATGTGACATATCCGACATTAACATGGAAGTTTGAAGAAAAATTATTTATTGTTTGAAAGAAAATTAATTTCAAGTTAGCCATGTCTAAAACTCAATTTGCTGACCATGATTTGAAATTATTTTATCTTTTGTCAATTTTTTCTTATAACTTCAAAAAAACTTTTTGTACCTTGGCATGTTGGAATACATCATTTCAGATTGTTGTACACATAAAATTGAAGGAAATTGACATTTATAGAAATTAAAATATTAACAACTTGACAAATATGCAAATGATGTTGGTTCTCATAATATTTGAATTTTTTTTGGAATTGAGAGCATAGCATAATATTAGCCATTCTAGAGAGAGTATGGGTTGCAATATAGATCATTATTATACTTTAGTGATGTTGCATTTGAAATATTTGTTGACATGGACAATGTGTTCAATTTTATTATTTTATATTTTATAGTTATATAATGCATTTTTAGGTTCAATTTTTTGTGTAAAGACTACGATTCATGATGCACATAATTGATCCAAAAATTCCTCCCAAAATAGATTATGATTTTTTAATTCATCAAAAAACTGAAAATTGCCAAAAATTACATTAGCCTTTCAAAAAAAATCAGCAAAGGGAAGGGATTCCATTTTTGGCAAAACCTATTAGACCTTCAAACTTTGGTGCTCCAAGCAACCACTTGAAGGTCCATAGAAATGTTCTTAGTGTGGTGACATTAATTGTTGAAGCCACACTATTTTGAATTACTATCAATTGAAATATTGTTTTTCCATATCAATTTCTAAAGCATATTTTTTTTAGTGATGCTAATTTTGTAGGTGACACTAGTTTTTCCCCTCACTATAATATTGGTACAAATTAGTGCAATTGTGTATACACTCCTAAATGCTTTAATTTCAAAGTGGTATTATATACAATAACAAAGTCAATATCTTTGCAAATGGTCACAACATTAGAACTTTTCATGGCAAATACCTCAAAACCAAAATTGTTACAATTCCTAGAGGTCAAGAACATATAGTGGTGTCCTATAATTTGGCCTCAATTGTATTCACTACTTCCATCCAAATTTGTCTAGAAAAGATCCTAAACCATTTAAGATTCTAACAAAATCTCACAAGATTTTGGCTTTAATGTCAACATGGGATAATGTGTCCACCCTTGATTAGTGGATTCTTAAGTGCTAATAGATACATAGAAAGGCGGTTATAAGTTGTTGATAGGGTATTTATGCTCTAATCTATGGACGGTTTTGTAATTTCAAGTTGATTATTTCAAAAATTCACAGAAATTCAAATTTAATTGGGAAATTATAATTCCACTTGGGTTTGATTTGTGAAACAAGCACACACCTCTGAAAAATAAGTGCCCCTCTTGGAATTGGCCCCAAAATATTCAAGTTGCAAATCAGGGTGGGCATAGGCTTGTCTACCTTAGTGCAAATGAGTGCTTCTGATTTTGGCACTCTAAATGATGCCAATACAACAATCCTAAACCCCTCCAGCTCTAGTCTCTCAATTCTCAAACAAAAAAACCAATTCAATTGGATTTGAGAATTCAACTGAAAAATGCAGAAAATGCAACACTGAAAGCTCCACTTGATTCAACATGAGAATTCCACATTATGTCCAACACCCTTCTTCAACGTTTCATCAAAGACTATTAAACCCTTAATTTGCTTTAATTAATTTGGACCCTACTGATTGCTTGTTGTGATAGCAACCGAATTTCTCACTATTCAATCCAACTACATATATCCAAAGTCAGTCATTCTCACATCATTTTTTTAATGTCTTTTTCGACACAAATAGTTCTTAATCTTCCTTTTTTTTATTTCCCCTCCTCTTTTTTTGGCCCACAGTGTCCTTTATTTTTTTTCACATGATCAAGTCAGTAACCACCCCCTCTGGCTCCAAATCACATCACCGAGTCGTCACATAACCCAACAGCCCCAACCGCATCACAACTGAAAACTCCGAAGGGGTTTCTGTGTGCCAAAAAACACAAAAAACACAAACAACACCAAAAAAATAAGTGCCCTCCAGTCTAAAAACACCATCTCCCAGCCCATAGCTCCTTATAAAACCATATTCCCAGGAATGTGCAGTAAGCGCCGATGCCCAGCGTGTCTCCCTACTGAGCTCTTGAGGCTTCGACTCTCCACTTCACACACACGATGCTCCGACCTCCGAAGAATCTCACATGCCTCCCATTCGCCTTTTTCTGTACATTTTCACATCCCAAAATCTAGATTCCGGGTTACATATCATCCAGTTTTCGGGATCCATGATGTGAAGAGTTTGTATTCGGTGGAAGGCTTCAACAGTCGAATTGAACCGCGGCGCGTGGGAGCAGCAGCGTCTGTAGTTTTTCAGTGTCCTGAAACTCCGCGTTTGATTCCTATCGATAAATCAGGTCATGGAGGACAAAGTGGTGGAGGTTATGTCAGGATACAGGGACAGATTCAAGTACTGTTGTGTCAGATTCAAGTACTGTGTCCATGCACCAGCTAGTGTCTGCGGCGAAGGGAATGCGCGCTCGATCAGACACGGCGGTGCATGGCGAGTCTTGTGACGCGCTAGCTAGTGCGATGGCTGGTGGGTTGGACGATTTCTGATCTGATGCGAATTTGGTAGTTGAAGAAGAAGAAGAAGAAGAAGAAGCTTGAAGTGGGAAGGATTGAAGTTGCATAAGGGGTGCTGTTTTGTTGGTGGCGATGACAGAGCTTCAGAAGCGTCCGGTGATGGAGAGCGACATGTACGACGAGGTGGATGCTACAGCTACGTTTGATCTTCCCGTGGACTCCGAGCATAAGGCGATGGCGGTGAAAATCATCAATGTTGCGCAACCCCACATGCGCGCGTTTCATTTGGCGTGGATCTCGTTTTTCACTTGCTTCATGTCTACGTTCGCGGCGCCGCCGCTGATTCCCGTCATTCGGGATAATCTCAACCTCACCAAGCCGGACATTGGGCAAGCCGCCATCGCGTCCGTGACGGGTAAGCTCGCCTTACCTTATTTCCAATGCAGCGGCCGGACTTGTCATGCGTCTTTGTCACTCAGAATGCGTATTAGAGAATAATTAATGTACCCGAATAATGGTGTCATGTACTCTTCCTGTCCCCAAATTAGATGTCCATAAAATTCTCAGATGATATCTGAATGCGGAAGAGTTGCGCGATCGCAACAGTTGATCAATGCCTGAATGTAGTTCCAATTTCGGTGACTGTAGGCGATTGTTGAAAAATTTCTGACTGGTAGCGAGTTCTGGAGCTTTGATTTTGAGAGGCTGACGAGTTTGAATGTGGAATGTTGGCGAGTTCGAACGTTGAATGCTGATGAGTTCGAACGTGGAATGCTGCCGATTTTGAATGCGGAATGCTGAATGCTGTCGAGTTCGAATGTTGAATGCTGACGATTTTGGATGCTCGATCGACTGCAGGTTCGATCTTGTCGCGTTTGATAATGGGCGCCGTCTGCGACGTCATCGGCCCCCGCTACGGCTCCTCCTTCCTCGTCATGATGATCGCGCCGGCCGTCTTCTGCATGGCTCTCGTCGAAGACCCCCAAGGCTTCATGATCTGCCGCTTCTTCATCGGCTACTCCCTGGCCACTTTCGTCTCCTGCGAGTACTGGGTGAGCTCCATGTTCAGTACCAGGATCGTTGGCACGGCTAACGGCCTCGCTGCAGGCTGGGGCAACCTCGGCGGTGGCGCCACCCAAATCATCATGCCTCTCTTCTTCTCCCTCATCCGCGACACTTTCAACCACCCGGACTACACAGCCTGGCGGATCGCCTTCTTCCTCCCGGGATGCATGCACATCGTCATGGGCTTACTCATCCTTTTCTACGGACAAGACCTCCCCGATGGGAACTTCTCGAAGCTCCGCGCCGTCCAAAACGGCGACATCAAGGAAGCGTTGACGAAAGCGATTTGGATCGCGATGAAGAATCCGCGAGCCTGGATCTTCTTCGTGCTTTACGGGTACTGCTTTGGGGTTGAGCTTACTGTCGACAACATCATCGCCGAGTATTTCTACGATCGTTTTGACCTGAATCTTCACACGGCGGGTGTGATCGCCGCGACTTCGGGACTCATGAACATCTTCTCACGTCCTGTTGGGGGTTACCTCTCCGACGCGTGCTCCAACCGCGCGGGGATGCGCGGCAGGTTATGGTACCTCTGGTTCGTGCAAACCATGGGCGGCGTCTTCTGCATCGCTTTGGGGAAAATGAACCACCTCTCGGGAGCCGTGGGCATCATGATCATCTTCTCGATTTTTGTGCAAGCAGCGTGTGGGGCTACCTTCGGGATTGTGCCGTTCATCTCCAGGCGGTCCTTGGGTGGGATTATCGGCATGACGGCCGCGGGAGGGAACTTGGGGTCTGTCGTCACGCAGGCGCTGTTCTTCACGAGTACCAGCTATCATACGGAAGTGGGGTTGGTGTACATGGGGTTGATGATCATCGCATGCACATTGTTAGTGGGACTGATATACTTTCCGATGTGGGGAGGGATGTTCTTCCCGCCGAACCAGTCGGTGTCCGAGGAGGATTTCTACATTGCGGAGTGGTCGGAGTTGGAGCAAGAGCAAGGGATGCATCTACAGAGCATGAAATTCGCTTTGAATTCGAGGAGTGAGAGGTGGGGGAAAACGGGAGCGGCGAGCGAGGCGGATCCAGAGGGAGACAATGATTCGGGGGATCGATCCGGGCTGTCCATGTTCAAATCTTACGCGCACTGATCAAGCGTTTCCCGTCGCATGGACCCATCCACTCGATTTCAATCACAAAATGGATCCATGAAAAAACATAGCAATCACAAGACGTAACAATCACAAGACGTAACGATCACATTCCCTGATTCTATTCATGACGCCATGGCTCGATGCATGCGACTTGAATTTGATTTTTCTAGAGCTTGTCAACGAGCTTCGATCTGCTATGGCGGTTTCATGGATGAGCTTCATCGACCTTCCCATCATGATGGAGTGACCATGTTTGAACCGTGTTTTATTGGGGTAGGGATCGCTTTGTAGAATAGGGTCCTTCATCTGGGACTTACAGAGCAGGGTTTTGTTGTAGTTATACCATCCATGTACCAGAAACCATACGAATTGCCAATTGCATATTCTTTCATCAAAAGCTTGAATGAGCGCTGTTTGTTTTCAACATTGGATTGAGTGTTTGGACTTGGATCGATGCATTGGACTTTTGAGTTGTCCTCGAGCTTCGATCTGCCATGGCGGTTTCATGCATGAGCTTCATCGATCTCTGCTTCATGGTGGGAGTGACGATGTTTGGACCGTAAGTGCATATTATCATGAAATCCTGTCATGATTTCATACCAGTTTTCTTCCCAATGGATGGTCACATTCTCATCCAAATTTTGGAAGCGCTCTTGAATTTATCACCAAAAATTTTTACAAACAAAAGGGAACATGCAAGAGGAGTGTTGTGTAAAATTTTGCAACGTTCGGTTGTACGACTAGTGTGTTTTGAGTTGCTCAACTGAAATCTCGAAACTCTTTACACCAGGACTGTCATAGATCTGAGATTTAAGAAGAGTGTCTCAAAATGCTCCAGTTTCAGAGAGGCATCAAATAACCGCTCCTCTTCCTAATTGGGGGTCCCTTTTTCGCATGCGTGAATTTTGTGAAATTATGCAGATGTAACTAATATTTCCACTGCGGTCATATTCGTTATTTTGGAGAATTTCGGAGTACCAGAATATGATTTCCATGTGTTGAGAGTTAGAATCTTTACATGCTCAGTAACCTCAGTTAGAATTTTCATTAGTCTGAATTTTCATTTTTCACCTGTATTTCGAACAATGTGAAGATGTTATATTATATTTCTACTTTACTGTTTCGGGAACATTATTTGAAAGCTTATCGAATCAATCCGACAACTGAATCTTGCATGCATTTACCTTGGTACGTGGTGGCCACATCTCTTATTAACCTGGGATTTTACTTGTGGTGACATTTTTTTTGGCAGAGTAGCGATTTTGGACCAAAAAATTTGAATACTTTGCAAGATAATTCTTCAACTTTGAATGAATGATATTGCCACATTAGCATAAATGCACATAATTTCATATGAATAATAGGTGTTTCATCCAATGCTTAGCACACATTTATGAATGTAAATAGCTTCATCACTCCGGTCAATATTGCAAGTTACAGCTCCAGTCAATATTGCAAGGTACACCGTCTTAGACAGTTGAACACAATATTCGATCCTGTTGTAAAGAAGCATGCATACTTTATGATGCGGCGAGTACAATCATTGTCCTTGCCGGACGTTCGTACGACTTGGTACAACACATCATTCAACACATTGACTCAATTCGGCAAGATAGCAACATTCCTTTAAAGAAAATGAAAACAGGTCATGGTTAGACTCAGACAGTGAGTGGAAAATCACAGTTGCTTGTTGCCTATTGCTTGAATAGGATTCCATTCAGGAAAGTTCCGAGTCACCAGGACTTCAAAGTATGTACTTTACAGTACAATTATTGCCAGTCGTCTTTGCATGTATCGACCACGCACAACCAACCTTGAATTCAGTGGAGAGGTTTACGATTACTTAACACTCTCGAATTGAAGCATTGAATCATAATTATATTGGAATTTGCAATTCAGAGGCGATTGGAGGGCTTTTAAAAACAATTCGAGAGTGTGGATGATCTTTTCTCCTAACGTAATAGTGTGTGTTACGTATGGCAGTAAACCCTGACCTCTTTAATCAAAGTCAACCTTGTTATATTGGTTGAAATTCACAACATTGGCACTTTCTAACTGAGCATCTGGAAACATAAATCTATACCATTGTTAGCCACCAGAGCTCGTAACTATGCCAATATAATGAAAATTCACGTTGATATGACTGCTTGGAATCCTAAAAGAAAAACCTTGACTGTAAGATATCATAAGTGGACTGTAGTCTGAAATCAATGTGTGCGGGATATTCCAAATGTCAATTTAGAGGTCCGAGTGTACGTGACTGTGGCACATTAATAATTGATAGTCGTTTTGAGTCTTTTGACTACGTTAAGGTAGAAACACCCAAAACCGGCCCTTTTAAGGAATTCAGCATATTTGGAGGCATTTTTTTCTCTTAAATAATATTTTTTTAGTGTTAGCGAGTGAAAATCATGAATATTAAATAAAAAAATTAGATTTTTCGGATGTGATATGTAATTCCTATGATTTTTGAAAGTTGTGAGTCTCTAGAGTAGTGGATCTATCCAGTAGGTGCACCCAAATCTGAACCTGCAAAAATCAACTCTTAACAAATCAGAATTCATAATGTGTTTTTCAAATGCCTCAGCCAATAAGAATCAAACATTTGGAGGACACATTCATGTAACTCGAGGGACGCTTTAATGGCACTCTATGGACAAAGAATAGGTACAGGACCGGTTTTGGATGTTTCTACCTTAGTGCTGTCCCTATGCTTAGGAATGTTTTCCTCTGGCTTTAGTGGCTGCATAAATTTCTAAGAAAAAGAAGGATCGCATCGTCATATTTGCTAAAATGTTGAAAGTAGGAGAATTGACTCATTTCCAGTTGTCTGTCTGGAACCCCCAGAAACATACCTTCACAGCTGTGAGTCTGTACGTGCACTTCAATATCACAAGTTTTTTTTACCTTCGAGGAACCTTTGGTCATATTTTTTTAAATGGAAGATCATTCATGTAACAGAAAGACAGAACAGAGCATAAAACGTGGGTTTCACTCAATTGGCAGGTATTCATGACATTGGCATTTTTCACGGCGACGCTGACGTTTTGTTTGCATAAACTAGTTTACTCACTGGTATTTTGACAACATTCACATGATGTTTTCTTGAGTATTAATTCCGGAAGCTACTAGTTGCACAATTCACTACTTTACTCGAGAGTCAAGTCATCACTCTCAAGTCTCGTAATTCGCCAAACTGGAAATCTCTCAAGTGCTTACGTATTCAAATTGTAGTCTCTCGATCAGGAATGTCTCTTAAGTATGTCTCCTTGGTCATCAAACTCACCGCCGTGAAGCCATCACACTCAAGACCACACTATCAAGTAATGCATCTGGTTAATATGTAAAGTAATTTTAGGTTCTGCGTACTCAGTCTTTAGCGCTAATTACTTGTAGACTGAGAGTCTACACATCAATTCAGCGAAGTCACTCAAAGCTGACAGCGACATATAATTACGTGCCTTGCCAATTTCATAGTCCGAGCTGGATCCTACGTCATTAACAGCTGGACATCTGAACAACTAGAAGAAAATTTCCTGACACAAACCTGTACACAGTTTTATTGGCAGAATCCAAAGCTTACATACGAAATAGTATATTTCGTGCCATCCCAAAGAACGATGCAATCAACGAATCAGTCTCAGCACCAGGTACGAAATTAGCTCCGAGCTCTGCAAAATTTCTGGCTCTCACCCTACCAAAATTGATCACAATCTCCGAACAGACAATTCCAAACCGACTGATTGATCCCTCCAGAAGAATTGAACACACCTCCGCCGCAGTTGTGTTCAATGCCAATTGAAACAAAAAACGGTGGAAGTTCGGTCTAACCCCTGAGTGTTACCAACATCAACGCATCTGTTCATATACCTAACCTCCAATAGCAAGTTCGGTGTTAGCATGACTTGGCTAAATGTCTGTAGCCACTGATCGTTGAATGGAAATGCTCAAGGTTGTCTTCAAGTCCTTCAAGTCGATCTCAAGAGGGTTTGGCTCTTGTTGTACCCAAAGAAATCTCTCCAGTGATCTCTACTAAGATTTCTCAAGGAAAGCACGCTGTCTCCCAATACTTGAGTTGAAGAGTATCCCACCTCTACATTGTGTACAAACCCGACTCTGCTGTGTCACCGTGTGAGCTTGCACGTTTTCTCAATCACGCTGCTTGGATCCGTCCCCTGCGGCGGCTTCACCCCAACCTCGCAATCCACAAACACCTTCGCTGCAAACGAAGTCACCACCCCCACTTTCACCCTCACCTTAGCACTCGCACGCACATGAATCCCCACTCTCGCCTTTTTCACATCCGCCGCGAGCCTCTCTCCTAGCGTCCCAGGCGTAAACACATAATCCTCCACAACCAGCTTCGACTCCAGCTTCGTGACCTCCCCGTGCCCCAGTGAAAATTTCGCCACTTAGCTATGGCCGAAGACATGCCCGCGGTAGGAGCTCTCAATCCCAATACTTTCGTACTTGAAGCCCAGTCTCCTGTTCGGATTCTCAGCTGCAATAATGAACACCACGTCTGCAGTCAAACTGAAACTCGGTGCAGTGACATTCAAGGTCCGAAACTCAACATTCTCCACAGAGTATCGTGGCGCGTGAATGGGTCGTAAGATTAACCACGTGATGAGCGCAGATAGACCTAAGAGAATGCTTGCTGTGATGAGTACCGAGAAAATGGAGCAGCAGCAACAACAGAAAGTTGGGAAGGAGCCACAGCAACGACGGCTACGGGGTTTAGGGTCACTGTGACACGGGAGAGAGGATGGCATGAAGTAGGCGGTGCTGGGGTTAGGCGAGTTTAAGTGGTGGAAGTGTAAGGGGGAGGGTGGTCGGACGTACTGGTAGGATTGTGAACGAGAGCATGTGTCGAGAATGAAACTGGTGCTGCTGGTGCGAGATGAGAGGCTCTCCTGGAACTCGGGGTCATGGGATTGATCAGGCTTGCAAATGGGTTTGGAGTCGTTGCGGTCTATCATGTCGAAATACTCTCTTATTTCGCCCATGTAAGCAATCTTCGGGGGAGCTCTAGCTAGGTCCTCCCCAAGTCGATCAAATATAGTCGTGCAATCTGGCCTGGCTAGATCGAATACATCAATCTCGCAACGGGAGTCGATCTCCCAACTGCGAGCTAGCTAACCAGTAAGAGAAAATTCGTGCAGCCCGAAGGAATTTGAATCCCTGCCGGAGCACCCAAGTTGTGCATATATCGCCCGTACAGTAACAAGGGTTTTCAATCTGCAGAAAGTCGGCTAGTAATAGCAAATCCGCTGAAGAACTGCGAGCTAGTGACAGAAATTCCGGTAGCAAATTCCTGCAACTGGAATTGGTTGAACCCCGTTGCAGAACTGCAACCTAGCAACAACAGATTCGGGACCTAGAATTGATCTAATCCCGTTGCGAAACTGCCCAACAATCAACAATTTCAGGCCCAGATTTCAGCAGCAAGCTAGACGACTTGATCGAATTGAATCCCATAGTGATTCCGAAACTGCAAACTAGCTAGCTAGCAACAACAAATTCTCACTGACACCTGTTCAAGAATGAATTGAATCCCGTAGTGAAACTTTGAATTTACAGCACTTGGAGCTAGAAATTCCTTGAATCTCGAGGAACGCTAGCTGGAATTATTAAAGTTTTTTTTTTTTTGTCGAGATTCAATAACGGGGGTTGACTGGAGCCTCTCCCCGTCCGAGGACGACAGAATCTTGAGGCGATTTTCCACGCGCGTGGTGAATCTTCAATCAACGAAGTTGAATTTTCATTTGAATCTTCATTGAATCTGGATTGAATCTTCTGGAAGTGGAATCAGTTGTACAATGGTCGAATGGATGGGTTGAGAATCTGGATTGCGGGTTGGGGGGAGTATGATTGGGGGGTGGAAAGGACTTTTTCTTTGGGAGCAGAGTTCATGTGGACGGAGTAGTTCATTTGTATTGGACCCTGGATTCCAGCGACCTACTGCCGTTAGGTGGCGTCAAGGCAGGTGCCTGGAAGATTCTGGCCACGAGCTTTTTTTAGGCGGAATTGTTACGCATAACATTATTACTGAATAGTGTCACTGAGACAGGTGTCGCTTCATGGACTAATAAGGTGACTACACCTAAATGAGCTACACTCCTATTTAACCCCTAACTGCCCACGGCACCAGATTCTGGTGTTGACAATAATTTGAAGTTACATAAAATTCAACCAAATTGCTATTTTTAGTAGTTTGCATTTTTGGAAAACTCTATTCAAAGTCTAGTTCTAGCGTCAAAAATCCGATCTTGAAAATGATCTGCACCAGATTCTGGTGTTTACAATCATTTGAAATTAAATAAAATCCAACCAAATTGCTATTTTCAGTAGTTTGTATTTTTGGAAAACTCTATTCAAAGTCTAGTTCTAGCATCAAAAATCCGATCTTGAAAATGATTCATTATGATTTTTCTATTCAAGATTTTGTGCAAGGGTACCCATTGCAATCTTGGCTTCCCATAGTGTTGCAGGCTCTTTGAAATGAGCCTCAAATACACTAGGCCATGCAAGAAAAATCATATTAGAAATTCATTGAAGAAAATTGTAGAGTAGATTTTAGAAAGCTGTAAATTGATTGGGGTTGTGCATGTTGGGCCCTATAACCTCATATTTTTTTGGTTACCAACTATTTAGATCTCACATGTGAAAAGAGGCTTGAAAGATTTTTGTAGTTTTAACACCCTTGTGAACAAACATTATAATCTTTCAATCCATAAGTGATATTGTTGTGTTTTTTTTTCCTATGTGATCTCTAACATCTCTAGTTTGAATTTGTACAGTTACATTTTTTTTTAAATGACACAACTTATCAAAATATTGGCTTTTTGTTGGATTTCAAGCAAATTTCAAGAGCCTGAAAACAAGCCTTGGGCAATTAGGGGTTAAAAAAATCACTTAATATTTGTTGGTGGATTGTATTGGAAGTCATAAGGGAATTATGGTAGCCAACCCATTTCCAACTAGGGACCCATTCCTGTCATATAGACAACACTCTTTCCAATCAACAGGAGAAAAGCAAGAAATTAATTATGGCACAATTTACAATGTAGTCATGGCGCATTATGATTGGCTACAATCTTTGTTAATTTAAAAACCAACCTATGGTTGGAAATAGGAAGGCCTACATGACAAGAATAGGTTGAACAGAATCTTCAATTTCAAAATTTGTAGTAATAAAATTCTGAAAAAATATAGAATTCTTCTAAATCATGTTTCCATACATGGGAAAATTCCTGCACTCAAGAAACCTATACTCCAGATACGTAGAATTATTTAAGTGATAAAAAATGGATTGGCTACTATAGAAATTCCTCTTGTGCATTTTTTGAACAACATATCGATGAAATATGAATTTTCAAACTACTGGAAATAGTTATCATCCAAAAGCAACCCTAGGCTCTCATAAATAGAGGCAATATATTTTAGATAAGACTAATTTCAGACTTTAGTTTGGGGTTTTAATAACTTCCTCATTAGGATTCCGTTTGGGGTGTTCAAGGAGTCCATTTAAACTAATTTGAAGAGAGCTTACAATGGTATGTGGCACCTAGAAGGGCCATTCCTAGATTAAAAGTTATAGGTGAACTAAGGTGGTTGTCCCAAAGTTCAGACTTTAGTTTGGGGTTTTAACCTTGTAAGGCCGTTGCAGACACTAAGTGTCCGATGGATGATGGAGAATTCCTCTATATAGGACAGAAGTGTAACTATTCATCCTCCATGTTTTGTTGTGAAAAGGAAACTTTTTCTACAGTAGTTTGACTTCCAATGAATACTTTTCCATTTTTTGAAGTGATTGATTCCCACAATATTAGAAAATGATGATTTTAGTAGAGACTGGCCCGTCCTTATAGGGTTACTAACTTCTTCATCTGGATTCCATTTGGGGTGTTCAAGGAGTCTATTGAGATTGAGGGTCGTTTCACACATGGGCCCAAGGTTGAGAGTTCGTCGGCCTTCACCAATCAAATTTCAGAAAACCCCGACTTTGGCCTCTCAACCCTTTACACAAGGCAGCACAATCCAAAGTCTGTCACCCTCCAAAGTGCCTACATGGAAGCCCAAGCTCCTACTTGGCAATGGTCTCACGATGGACTTTTGACCAAAGTTTGGGTTGCTACTTTGTAGCAACCCAAACTTTAGTTGAGAGTTTGTCAATTTGCTCATTTATTGCCCAGTTATTGCCCATTTCTTTGGACTCTTGCCCAAAGTTTGGCCATGAATACCCACGGCCTCTCGACTTGGTCGGCCCATGTGTGAAGCGCCCCTGATTTGAAGAGAGCTTTACAATGGTATGCGGCACGTAGAAGGGCGCTTCCCGAATCAAAAGTTATAGGCCAAAGAAGTTGGCTGTCCCAAAGTTCAGGCTTTAGTTTCAGGTTTCAATAACTTACTCATTAGGATTCCATTTGGGGTGTTTAAGGATTCCATTAAGATTGATTTGAAGAGAGATTTTTAATGGTATGTGGCATATAGAAGGGCCCTTCCCGAATCAAAAGTTATAGTCATCAGGTAAAGAACTTTTAAAAAAAAAAAATACTATCACTTCTTTATATTTTTGTATTTTTATCTTTTATTTTTCAATTTGTTTTATCTCTTACTTTTAAGATTACTATATAAACAAATGTTCACAATGTTCATAGTCATTGTTTGTTTGAGTGTTTATATATTTTGAAGTTTACAACTTATCTTTTAAACCCCTTTCACTTTTGTAGTCATTTTAAATTCAAAATGTGGAGTGAGGAGGAGGCCCGAAGACTTTTAAATGCTTGTTGTCTTGACCCTGTGGATGGGATGTGAAGTAATATTGATAACTTGGAAATGGATATAGTTGATAGTCTCTTTTGTTCCCGATATTCCAATAAATTCAAGATCTTTCTCTCCACCACCTTAGATTTCACATTCACATCTAATTCCTTCCCTCCAATTTAGATATGTGAACTCTACAACTGTCACTAATTCCAATTTCACTATCGTAAACCATACATATGATCATATTGGCAACTGAAAGAGATTCTAGAGCACGTCACCATGCATTATTCAGGGTTGACAAGACGGTCGGACGTTCGGACGCGAATGCTGACATTCGCAAGTCTAGCGGACGCAGCGTCCGTCGCGCCCGCTTGACTGCTCCGACCGCTGACCATCTCCCCCGTCTGCTTCCCCCACCGCCTTATTCTAACCGTCCCGCTGTCGCCCGTCTGCCTCGCCCGTCCGCCCATCTCGTCCGCCGCGGCTGAGGCATCCACTTTCCGACAGCGGAAAGGACGCTGCGTCTGTGCGGATGGACGTCCGGGTTACGGACGCCTTTTCAGGTGGACGTAGAGATTCGTCAACCGTGGCATTATTTAGTAAAGCATGACACCATATGAAAAAAAATTCAGAATTTTTCAAAGCAATCTATTTGTCTCCAGGTTCACTAAAACCAACAATACACTCTCCTACCCTCTCATGTTTTGATCGTGCACGGCATGTGTATATCTAAGAGGTTTTTGTGTAGCTCTTTGGTCCAAATGTAGGTAAGTACCGCATTTTGAACAGTGTTGATTCTAGGTGCACATCCATAACACCAGAATGCTCCTCAAATCCTCATATAAATCCACCCAAACTCCAGAAACCAACCCCCCCTGTCGCACCTCCCTTCGCCACGAAACCCTTAAACCCAATCCACCGTCCACATCCCCAACTAAACCCCTTCAAAACCCACACAACCAATTCCAATTCACGACCAATTCCACCCAATTCAAATACAGGAGGAAGGCAAAGGGAAGGAAACTATGAAGCTATGACAACGGTATTGAAGCTATGACAATAGTATTGCATGATGTAATAACAAGAGAGTGTAGGGTTCTAAGTTTCAAGATGAAGTGGAAGATTCCAATGGTTGAGCCTAAAATAGATTATTTTATAAATCAATATTTTGCAATTATAGCTTGAGATGAAAACAACCCTCCAAATACTTTCGATTATGGAGTAGTAAATCATCAAGTCAACAAAGACGAGTTCAATTCATTTTGCTTTAGGAATATCCAAATAATAGAAAATGGTAGGCAAAATCGTTATTTCAGGCATTCAGGCAACATTAAGTTTATGAAATGTTTGAGCACACAAGTTTGGGTTCAATTACTTTTAAACCAACTTTCCATGAAGCATTTGAGGAAGTGAAAATATATAGTTCATGAAGTTTTGTCTGTTTTGAAAAGACAAACATTAGATGATATGACAAAGATAATTCAAACAATCCAAATTCGACTTTCACAACTCAAAAAGTTATTGGAATATTGGGAACAAAAGAGACTATCAACTATATCCATTTTCAAGTTATCAATATTACTTCGCATTCCTTCTACAAGGTCAAGACATCAAGCATTTAAAAGTCTCTGGACCTCCTCCTCACTTCACATTTTGAATTTAAGATGACTACAAAAGTGAATGGGGTTTAAAAGATAAGTTATAAACTTCAAAATATATAAACACTCAAACAAATAATGACTACGAACACTGTGAACACTTGTTTATATAGTAATCTTAAAAGTAAGAGATAAAACAAATTGAAAAATAAAAGATAAAAATACAAAAATATAAAGAATTGACAATATTTAGAAAAAAAGAAAAGTTCTTTACTTGATGATTATAACTTTTGATTTGGGAAGCGCCCTTCTACATGCCACATAGCATTAGAAATCTCTCTTCAAATCAATCTCAATGGACTCCTTGAACACCCCCAAACGGAATCCAAATGAGGAAGTTATTAAAACCCCAAACTAAAATCTGAACTTTGGGACAGCCACCTTCTTTCTAAAATATTCGTGCCAAAATTATAATTAAAATCATAATTTACAATGAAGGTATTGCCTAAGCAGCAGAGATAATCAGGCCTGTTTCCAGTCTGAAGGAACAGTCCGCCAGATTCCCCTTCATTTTCAAATGAGTCACTGATTGAATTATCTATGGTTCAATTTGAGACAAGGGTCACAATTACTGAATTGCCTGTCTACTTCCTTTCAGTTCCTTGGCAGTAACTACCTACTGGAGGATCTCTGAGACACCGAACTGAAGCTTTTTCTGTTACATTAAATTTACGATCACAATCACTGTCTAGCCACTCCGAATTTACGAAAAAGGAGTGGACTATGCTTGCTGAGCAGATGATCCATATGAAATTTTTATAAATGATCGGACAAGGCAGTGCATAAGATCGAGCGGTACAAAAAATCTAACTTACATGTTCACGGAATTTCAATTCACTGCAAGTGACACCTCGGAATCTCAAGCTGCTGTGCAAGCCATGCATTTGTCATCCTAGCTCTGCACTCAACCCCCTCTAATGGCACTCTGAAATTGCACATGCATACCCCGGCTTCTTGCAATCTGTCATGTTGTGTACACATCTAACTGATTCGACAATTTCCCAAGAAATGAAAACCTGTCATGAACAAGTCAGGAGAGTGCAATTCGAAATCTATTATAGGATCACTCAGCAGTGTCACTAGAGGGATTAAAGCTTAGAAGGTACTTGGATCACTCACTTGTACTTCATCCCACCGATCGATATTTGTGCTTGAAATTCATGCTTTCAATCGCATCAGGTTTGCAAACTCTCTCATGTACCCTCAACTTTTCTTTACGCTGTTGACACGCACAGTTATAAACTGCACCACCTTCCAGGACTTTGATAGTATAATTCTGACTTGGGCGTGATTGATATTGAAAGCATAACAATGAAAACTATAGTTACATTGTGGATTCGGAACGAATCAGAGGGATTGGAGATTGCTGTATATATGAATTTTTACTCCGATATTTGAATCTTCAGTTACGAGTTGCGCAAGATGTCTCGACACTAGAAGCTAAGATAACTGGCCCAATTGATGTGCGAAAATTCTTACGTACTTCTTCAAGCGGGAGTCAGTCAATAAACCCAAATTCAAATGAAATCATGTATGCCATCCCATGAGGTTTGCGGTACTACTGAGGGGTATGCAATGGTTATATAAACCCTAGGCTTCTGCGGTGAAGGTATCCCTTTCTCGGCCTTTTGGCTAAGATCAAGTGTAGTATCTGTTCTTATCAGTTTAATATCTGATACGGGGTTCATCGAATCCTATGATATTAATCTAATTTTTTAGTGGGTGCGGGTCCATTTGGCAGCTTGCTGCTGGGACTCGTGAGTGTCGCCTTGGTATTGCACTACCTCCAGGCTGGCGCAGCCCTTCTCCCTTTCCCAAGGGATCTAAATCAAACTCTAAACCGGACTACGTCTTAACCAACAACACGACAAAGTTCTGTATCTTCATGAGAATGTCATGTTGACACAACATGATGGTCTAATTCTCGCAAATTGAATAGAACAGAGGAACAAAATGAATCTCCAAAGTTATTACAATGGATGTAATGATTCTGCTGACGAAGGATTTGCTTCCTACTCCGAAGAGGTAGTAACACTCTTCGAGTTCGAATCACTAAGTGCACCGACAATGCTTGCTGATAGTGGAAACTTGCAACCCTGAGGTGGAAACTAGTAACAATCCTGGCATTGATTATCGCTAGGGCTTTGTACTATCGTCATAATTGTTAAAATTACGGCGAAATTTCAAGAGAATAGCACATTCCAGACTGGATTCTTTAACCTATATATTACAGGTTGTCAAAGTTTTGGAGGCCTGTGCACTTTGAAAATCAGAGTTTCGGTGCTTTGAAGTAAGCCTTTCTATCGACAATTTCGTTATTCTGGACTCCTGACTGCACATTCAAGGCTCGGAAGATTAGAATTGGTGTAGGGTAGAACAGGTTTCAAGGCGCCTGCCTTGGGGAGTGTCAATGTCGTGAATATCCGCCAATATAGCGAAAATTGATGTTGTCAAATTCTGATGAGAGGCGCCAACAGTGCGCTACCATTGCTGATTGATAAAAACAAAGTGACTGAGTGGAAATAAGCTTGAAATTACCTTATCAGCATTGGTTCAATTTGAGACACGAGTCACACTCTATTGCCTGCTTCCTTCAGTTCCTTCAGTTCCTTGTCAGAGGGCAGCCTGGCTTCACACTGGAGAATCTTTGAGACTCCGAACTGAAGGCTCTCTGTACGCAAATTATATTTATGATCACAAATTCACAACATCAGCTAAGTGAATCGAATTACTCGAAAATGAACTGGAGGTTCATGCTGGCAATGAAGTGCTGAACAGAAGGTCCTTTTTTGAAAATTTTACAAATTATCAGCTCAGTCAGTCGGCAGAAGTGTGGCTCACAGATATCTTCATGCTCAACAAATTTCATTGCAAGAGACATCACGGCCGTATTAGCCATTTGTTTTTCCCTGCGCTACAATTCAAACATCAACCCTCTCGAGCGACACTCTGAACTTATTGAACATACCCTGTATATCTAGAGAATCTGTCTTGTTGTTTGCACATCTAATTCAACAACTTCCACAAGTCAAGAAAAATCTATCATGTTGTGTTCACGAGTGAGAGTGCATTCAGTCCCTTCTAAGCAGTGTCACGAGAGTGGGTTCTATGTGCAGTACTTGGATCACTCAGCTTCACATTATACTACCGACGTTAAGTTTACGCTTGATATCCAGGCTTCAATCTCATCAAGTTTGTGAACTCACACAGGGAGACCGGCAGGCCTTCACCCCCCGGTCTCGCAAGGAGCGTAGATATTTAACCCCGCTCATGTCGGACCAGCGCGAGGGGGGTATTCCGAAATGTGGTCTTGAAACACTCGGAAGGGTGGATGCAGGTTGCTAAGACCGGTGCTAAAAATAAAACCTGAAGACTGTTTTTTTTCCCAATACCTTTGCTTTGCTCCTCGCTAGGGTTTGCATTCTGCGTCCCCTGCAGCAAGTCGTTTTTCTCGCACGCTGGTGCTCCGCCGTCACTTTCACGCTCGTCGCCAAGCTCTCCTCGAGCCTTACTTACCGTCAGTGCTCTCAACCTTCTCGCCGTCTTCTCACTTTTAGCCCTGTCCGCATAGGATTTTCTAGCCGATCATTGTAATGCTGTCGCCCTTCGTTGGCTTCTTCTCACTCTTTGCACTCTCCGCATAAAAAGAAAAAAAAGACTTGTTCCTTCAACCTGCACAACGTAAGTGAAAAGTGTAACTTACAGACAGAGTGCTGACAATTGTGTGTTGCCTTGTTTTCAGCACTGGCCAATTCAAGCCGAGGGGCGACAATCTCCAATCTCCAACTGCATTCTGAACTCGTGTGGCAACTTTGTTGTTGTTCGGTAATGAGCAGTACTCACCACTTCCAAAATTAAGGAAACCACAGAATTGGGTGCGGCCGGAGTGGGCTTAGGCCTTGGCTTTGGCATTGGTTCGTTTCTATGTTTTATCTAGTTTTTGCTTCATCAAGTCACTGATAGTTATGTTGTGTTCAGAATGAAAATTAGCGCTTTGTAATCACTAGAAGAGACAAAATCTAAAACTGATGAGCTTACTTCAAGTGGTTTCATTTGTAATTTTATTGTATTTCCACTCTAGCGGTGATTATCAATCTCGCATATTGATTGCATGTGTGTTAATTTTCTGTCAAGATTGGCACTGAAACCAGGAGTATCACAAACATTCCTGCACATGCTTCATGTGCACATCAACCACCTGCGTGATCACAAAGCTTTAAAGCTTTAGTTTTGTGTTCTAGATGCGTTTTCTCTGCGTTCTTTGGTATACTAATAGTTGAAGTCGTGGAAGATATCTAACGGGCTTGAGTAAAATTATATTGTTTCAAGAAATTTTAGACGACTTGAATCTTTCGTGGGGACATTTCTCTATTGTGAAAGTAATGACCTCTTTATGATGTCAATGAAGACACTATTTTTCTGCATGATGTGACATGGTTTTGTGAAGAGAGTACAAGATAAGGGTGTGTGTCTTGCATCTATGATGATGCTCTTCTCGTTTTGCCTTTACTTGACTTGATTTTGTGTGGTGTGTATAGTGGGGTCCATTAAACTTATAAATTTTTGGATCCCATTGAGATTAGGAAAACTTCAAGAGGTTCATGTATGCTAAAAATGAATGGACTAATTTTGAATTGTAAATTGCATTGGAATCACATTCAAATCACTAGAAGAAACTTGTATTTTTTTGGACAACCTCGGATTTTTCTTGATATCTAACTGTATTTATGTTTTTCATGATATTCATTGCATGTTATTTTTGACATAAAACAACTAGATGTTAACATAGATGTAAAAGAAAATGGTTCCAAAAAATTCAAGCTCATCACCTAAAACATGCGTTTTTTATAGTGAGTCTACTTCATTATCATTACACATTTACACATATGTAATTGAAAATCACATAAAGAGTTTGATGTTTTGTATACACTATCTACCATTTGGTGTTGCCACCATTTGTGAAAATTACAACTTATATGTAATGGTACATATTAAAAAAAAGCCTTCACAATTGCTTCAGAGATATTGGACTCCTACAACCACTTGAATTGCTTATATGATTTCTTGCTTATTCTCCACCTCATTGCAAAGAATCTTTGACTATCTTCCCAAGGTTCTCTATGAAATGGTAGATAGTATATAAAAGAAACCCAAATTGTTGTATGATTTTAAATTATTCATTTTTCACTTGCTATGAAGTTGAAATGCAGTTCATTGCAATTCCAATGCAATTTGTGGCTTCAAAATTGGTTCATATTTTAGCATGCTTGAGCTTCTTGAAGTTGTTGAACTTTTTAGTGAAAACTAACCAAAAAAATTTATAAGCTATTGGATCCTATTATACAATGCTACCAATTTTTGGTGTAGGGGGTTGTGTGTTTTGAATTTGTGATTTGCTCTTCTAGTTTTGCGCTACTTTTTATTGCCTTGCTTTGGTTTGGAGATTACATATTAACTACTAATTAAATTTCAGTTGTTTTAGTTTTCATTGACTTGAATTTGTGTGCAATTTAGAGTACTACCAATTTTTTGATTAGCTACAGATAGGTGTTTTGTCTTTATAATTCGTTCCCAATTGTCACCCTTGTGTGAATGCATTTATTTAAATTGTGTCATGTTAGGGCTAACTTGATTTTGAACCCAATCATCACATGTTGGAACACCTTGTCTTCCCACTTGCCCTCTCATTCATCGACATTTTTTAGAATGTAAATGTTGATAGAGCATAGATTTAGCTTTTAAAAGACCAACTACACAAAATAGTGAAATTAGGTTGCCTTCCCAATTAGGTTGCCTTACCTCAGATTAATTATCTCATGGATCAATGCTTGTACATATGAAAGGGCATGCAACTCTATGAATCATGCCTTGAATTGGTGCACTAATCTATGCTATACACATGGTTGTGAATTAAATGCATCATTGTACAATAGCAAAGAATGTTTATATAGTGTAGATTGTCAAGAAATTAGTGTGGGGTAACCTAATTTCACTATTTTGTGTAGCTATTCTTGGTAACATAATATTTTTGAGGGAGATTACAATAAACATTATTGATAAAAGTATTCATTGAAAGTAAAAATTTATAACATTTTCAAATCAATTAGTATGGTACCAAAAAATTTCATTATGAGTGTACTTTCCATTTAAATTGAAAAGAACTTTGCAGTGACTTGATCTTTGAGTTCCAATCAATTTGCAAAAATTAGACCAATCATGTACGGAGTACATGTCAAGCATTCACATTCAAGGGTATGATATTTTTGACAAGTTGTTCAATCGCTTTTGATGTTGCAAAAAAAACAATTCCCCAGGAGTTCTTGAGCAGTAGGTTTAAAAGAAACAAGTTGTTTCGTTCAATTCAGAGATTGATTCGGTTACCCGTTCAGCTGTAGGCTTAGGACAATTTAGAGATTGAATTGGTTCCCTGTAGAGGGTGTAAGGCTGCGCCAGCCTGGAAGGTAGTGCAATACCAAGGCGACACGCGCGAGTCCTTGCAGCAAGCTGCTAGATGGACCCGCACCCACCGAAAAATTATATTAATATCATGGGATTCGATGAACCCCATATCAGATATTAAACTGATAAGAACAGATACTACACTTGATCTTAGCCAAAAGGCCGAGAAAGGTATGTCGAAAAGGTTGAAGCCCGGAGTTTAGATAACCCATGCATCCTCATCGGCACAGCAAACCTCATGGGACAACAAAAAGCTCGAGGAAAAGTCTAGAAATGGCACAGCAATCCTCACGCCTCACAAACGCTGATGAGCACCAAATTAGTTTTCAGGCAGAAGGACTCACCACGAAGTCACTGCAATTGTATGATTAGTTTCTTCATTATCAAGTTGATCCCGTTCCCAATTGAGAAACGGTAAAAATGAGTTCAACAATGTCATGACTTCAAAATTAAATCATGAATGACCGCAACGAATGAACTACTCTAAAAACTCTTTCTTTACATTTCCGCCTACAAGATAAACTAATCTGCTTTAACCACTATCATCCTCATGTCTTCAATAGAGGGCCTCAGTGTCAAAAATGCTACATCGTCACCTACTCTACTCTCCCGTTGCTTTTCACAAAATGAGCACCTCATTGAGGCTTCTCTATGCGCCATCAGCAACAACGTACTTCATCTCATCGCAACCTTCTGAAGCAGTTTGTCAATCCTGAATGCCTCACAGGGACTCCAGGTCAATACCAGTTCCATAGTACCTCGTGTCTTCTACGAAAAGAATGATAAATTTGCTATGTTGTACACTCCATCCGAAAGAGCCGAATGTTTAGGCTCAAGGATAGAGGTTATTGTGTAGGTGTCAAAACTTCGAGCAGATGAATCTACAGAGCATCTGCCTGTGCGTGAGGCGAGGGTAATACGACCTCCTTCAGGAAGTCACTCAGCTGCTCACTGTAGAGACGGGGGTGACTCCGGAAATGGTCCACGTGAGGGGAATTTTGTAGATTGCAAGACCTCACCACCCGCCCAGTCATCCGCTGCTCTTCGATAAAAGCTTCAACGGATTTGACTGGTATGACCTTGTCTGCTGTACTATAAATGTAAAGCTGTGGACAGGGAGGCTGCTTCTTTTGAAGAACCGTCACCACCTCAGATAATCGCCTACACAATGAGACAAAAAAAGTGGATGAGAGATTGCAACGTTTGAAGGTCGTGACGTGAAATGTGGAGAAACCTCCACCTTTATTCAACATACATTCTAAACACGTGCCAATTTGCCACATAAAACAAATGAGTGATTATTCTCATAATGAAAACCACAAAGTTTAGACCACTCACTGATTGATGCCTGGCATCTTCAAAAAGATAGAGAAGAACTTTTCCAAAACTGATAGAACTGCATTTTCAAGACCATTGGCTCCCCCCATTGAGACGGCACCCAGAGATGCAGCTTCCGCTGTTACACCTTCCTTCACTTCATCCAGTGACAAGGCTGGCTTTGTCGCAGAACTTCGTTTCTTCAGAAGAGCTGCTGAGAAGCCAGATGCCCACACCTGTCCATTCACATGTTCCAAAAAACGAGGTCAACAACAATGCTTACGGGGCATTCAAACGGGCCTGAAAGTAGCAAAACCTAAACATGCCAAATATACCTAGAGGCAGAGAGATAAAAAACATCATATAGAATCGACACATCATAAGAAGCATCACAGTACCTGAGGATCTGGATTAGGAACTGGAGCCGAGTCAATTACGCAACCTTTAATTCTCCCTACTACATCTTCTCCTTCCTCCTGCATCTTCTCTAAAACAATTCCATACCTGCATATGGGGAAGCTATGTCAGCAATCAACAACTTCTTCAAAATTCCAAGACTCCAAACCAAGCTTCAAGCTAAACTGGCAGTCACATACATCCTTAACCCTGAAGAACAAGAAGCCCGAATTCACCTCTCCACATTCATTTAGCTCCGCATTAACACTTCTAATTTCTTCACTGATTCTGGAGTTATTAACTTTAGTTCCATCTGAATTATGCACTTCACAATGTAATCAATCAAATGGATCGTAAAATCAGTCATCTCAGAAAAATCTACTTACGTCAGCCAGCCGGTGTTGCTAAAAGTGTGAAACATGAGCTGCTTGTCCCCCTTCTCCTCGCCCTGCTCGTGTAACCACTGGACAAGCTGTCGGGCCAAAGACTCCACATGCTCATCCGCATTCTTCTCAACTTGAAAGCTCAAGATATCTGCCATGGGGATCACGAACGTAACCGCATGAATCCCTCTCGCGTTGTACCAATCCGCATACTTCTTAAGATGCTTCTGTTGCGCGCCCAACCACCCTAGAAGCACCACAGTCATCGGCGCATCCTTCGAATATTGAGATCTTCCGGTCGGACGATGCCAAGTATGAAGAGATTGCAACCCCTGTGAGGGAGCTTTCACCACCGCGGATTCCACATAGGAAAGAGATCCAAGGAGAGATTCCAAGTAATTCTCCGCCTGCGCCTGCGAAAGGTAAGAAGAGCAAGCAGGGTAACCCGTGATGTGCTTCTTCGTCACCGGTGCAGCGTACAATGCCGAAGATGAGAACGAGAAGGGCGCCAGCTTAGGGGGCGTCACGACAGGGAAGAGCTGTGAAGACACAACGACTTGTGGAGCTGCCACAGAAGTGGCCAGGTAGACAGGAAAGAGGTGAGAGATCGCGCGGCGAGACGAGGCTGAAAGACTAATAGCAGGGGCGCCTTGCGCAAGAGAGAAAGGGGAGGATGCGTAAGTGGAGGAAGAGTCTCGCGACACGCGAGGAAGGGACAGGGACAAGGGTTGGCTGTCGACATGCCCGAGTGAGGAGAGCGGCGGGAGTGGCATGGAAATGGGCATGGCGTAAAAGAGAATCGGAGTGGCTTTCAAGTGCAGCTTCTCGGGAAGGTTTACAGTTCCAGCTGCGGTCGCTAGCACTGCAGCGACCGCAGCGAGAGAACCGTGGAGTATCCGCGACCCTGACATTCCGCCTCTCTACGCATACAATTGCCCCAACACACTTTCTCCTCAATTCTAATCCCTAAAAAAATCCTCCCAAAACGTCGTCCAAGATCAGAAACGCCACCAAACTCTTCTCCTCAAAACTCCAGAACCTGCTCCAATTTCCAGCCAAGTCAATAATCACTCCAAGAACGCCCTCGACCGTCGCCTCTCAGCCACAGTCTCCACCAATCTCCAAACCCAAACTATCACACCAAACGAACCGAACTTCTCGACTTCCACCAACACAAACGCCCAGAGCGCGCACCAGCCTGCCGCCCTTGCAATCGACTCTTCAGCAAAACGCTATGAATTCCAATCCTCCAACTAAACCCCAATTTCCTGTTATCCGCCGAAACAACAGAAACTCTCGCACTTATTCCTGTCCCAACGAACGCGCCCCCAAATCCCGATCGCCCACGCGGTTTGACCCCAAGTTCAGAAGTCGCCGCTGCAGCCACGGAACTCGGGCGTTTCAACACGAAAACCGACACCACGGGGATCACTACGATTGCTGTGCGTGTGACGACAAGCGCAAGAGAGTGGCGGGCCAGGAAGTGGGTGGGTGCGGGGAAAGGAGTTTCGGGAGCGGCGGCGGCAGCAGCAGCAAAGGGGCAGCCCGGCCCAGCCCTGCAAGCGAACCAACAGGCGTGACGACGAGCCTTGAGTGAAGGCAGGAAGCTCCAGGCCACCTTCCCCGTCGCGAAAGGAGACGACGAGGATCAGGTCGTCTGTAAAGGAATACTATGTAAGCTGTTGTTCGTAGAGCCGACACGTAAGGGAGCTAAGCTGTTCGATTCGGGTTGCCGAATTTCTATGTAATTTACATATGAGAGCACCGCCCTCGTGGCCAAAGCTCAGTGGAACAGCAAACTGCATCAAAAGGGCCAGCAATTTATTTTTATCATTTTGGAGAAGTAGCCAGCTATTTCTTCAATAGTCATGTGATACTTTAGGGTCAGCTTACATGTCAGCCCAATAAGGTAGCTGACCCATTTCCAACCACTTAAGCAATTATGCATATTTGGAGCATAGGTTTCTTGAGTGGCAAATTTTTTTTATGTACGGAAATAGAGTTTAGAAGGATTCTTTATTTTTTTAGAATTTTATTTTTTAAAACATAATTACTATAAATTTTTTAATTGAAGATTTTGTTTGTCCTATTCTCATCATATATATCTTTCCATTTTCAACCACAGGCTTGTTGCAATATTGAGAGTCTTGTAGCTAATTGTAATGCTTCACAACTACATCGGGAATTGTGCCATAATTAATCATCGCTCATCTCTTGCTAATTGGAAAGAGAGTAACCAATATAATGAGAATATGAGGTGATCATAAATTAGTCAGTTACCTTAAGGCAATATAAGCTTCACCAATCGTCTTGCTAGGGAAGACAAGTGGACAAGAGTTGAAGTTTCAACCAATATTGATGGACAATCCTATTGGTGGAGGCTAGTCAATCTTGAGGAAATCTAATATGAGTGAATTTCTTATTGTATCCCTCCCCACCCACCAAATCTGCATGAAAGTGCAATATTTGCTATTTACACCTATAGCATCCATTGTTTCACTTTGCCCATAGAGCCATCATATAAACATGCCTTTAGATGGTACTTGGTGATATCTATATTTAAAAGCAATAATCTAGCTATTTTAACTGAAAAAAAAATTTCCTTCACAAAAATAGCCGAAGTCTTTAGGTTGTAAAAAATGTGCATAAAAAACCCACTAAGGTAAACCAATCAATGACAAGCAAACTCCCTCATACAGACATCTATCTAACAACCCATTACAATTTTCCATCAATCTATGTCAGTTTTTTTCTAATTAATGTAAACAAGACTTCATTAGGTAGGTTAATGATTCAAAACAATCTTTTCCGTGATGGTAATAGAGATATTAGAGACTGTTTTAGGAACTTGCACCTTTCTAGTGTAATTCATTACATGAACTACCTTTTTTTATTCTTGTATGTCATGTACATGTTAGAAAATATTTTAGCCATGTTAGGAAATATTATAACTACATTAGGTGGTTTGATGACCACCACGGGTATAGTTATTGATGGCTTTGGAGGTAGTCTAGAGACTGTTTTGAGCCATTTGGCCAATTCACTTCAAAAATTTGTAACAAATTTACACTTTGTTAAAAAAAAATTAAATTTCAATTGCTCCCCCCATTTCTCATGTTTGCCTGTACATGGAAAAAAAATTAATTTTCAAATAGGCCAACAAGGCCAACAAATTATATGCTTGTCAGAGACTGGTTTACCTTATATGAGACCAAAATGCTTGGAGTGAAAAGGTGGTTGCTTCTCCACAATTGAATGGTAGTCGGACTGAATACTCTTTCAAAAATGATAAGATTCATGTTATATTGAAACCACCTTTTATTACACCTCTTTTCACCTTGACACCCAATCAATGCCCAACACACCCATTAAATGTCATTGGCAATTCGGCAATTGGTACCACAAGGATCACAACCACACAATGATTTTCCAATTTTGAGGCACAACACAAAAAGAGCTAGCATGAGACAATGGCCTTACCAAGTTTGGTAAATCCACCTAAATTTATAATGGTGCATGTGGAGTAGAGGGTTACTATTATTTAAGCCTCAAAGAATGAGCCCATGAACTTAGAGGACTACACACCTATGTTAAAAGTATCTATATCATAGAAATCTTCCATGATTATAATATAACTATGTTATATATACAATATTATAGATGTTTATATTGTAAACAACTTCAATGATTGTAGGACATCTTTTTATACATATGCTCAAGACTCATATGCTTGCATTTTCATGATGACACACTAGCATTGTTGCTCTAAGGTAGGCATCCCCAAATGAGCAAGTGATCCAAAACCGCCATCATCAGTGTGTGTACATTTCCAAAATCTATATATCTATATCTATATCTATATCTATATCTCTCTCTCTATATATTTTTTTATTTTTTTATTTTTTTATTTTTTTTTATTTTTTTATTTTTTTTTATTTTTTTTTAAATTTATTTATTTTTTAAAATTTTAAATTTTAAAATTTTTTTTTTTTTTGAAGAAACAATTTTAAAACATCTACATACCAAAAAAAACTTTGACCCTTGATAACTTTTGCATACAATAGCCAAATGTTGCATTTCTTTTGTCTGTTGGAACCTCCTTTCATTTGCCAACAAAAAAATATGATAATTTGACTAATCTAAAAAATAATAATTATGTATTAGTAGAAAAATATCATTTGTAGATGTCCCTACTTTATATATGTTATAAACAGGGAGTAGGTGATTTCCAACACATAAGCATTATAGTTTGTAACAAATAGTGTATATTTAATTTTCTAGCTATTAAAAAATAATATATCTATTCTAACTTATCATTTTTGGGCTATTCTAACAAATAATGAAGTATATTCACAAAGTTGTTTTAAAGAATTAGTAACATTTAACATCTAAGATCTAACATTTGTCTTTGAGGATCCAAAAGAAGATGAAATTCTTTAAAACTTATACATTACAAGAAATTGGGGAAATAAATGATTGCAAAAAATGACTTCAAAGTGACTTCTACTAGTCATTTTGGACAAAAATGACAAATAAATTACTTGGAAACCCTGTTGTCATTTTGGACAAGTCATTTTTAAATGACTATAATGTTTATTATCACCATTTGTTTTTTCTTTGGATGTACATTGGATGAGAAAGTCTAAGGTGGAAAGTGCTTTCAACTTGCCTATGACGTGGACAACAATCATTTGTGAGTCGTTTTGCATTAGAGTTTGAGGAGTTCAAATCTACATTTTTTTTAGATATTTGAATTTCAAATCTATTGTTCTTCTAGATTTTAGAATTTCAAATCTACCTTTTTTCTAGATTTCCTAATTCCAAATTTCCTAGATTTTAAAATTTCTTGAATTTTAAATATTTTTTATTTCTATAGATTAAAAAAATCTACAAATTGTAGATTTCTATACTCTATAGAAATCTACAAATCGTAGTAATCTTAGAATCAAATAAAAAGAATTCATTGTATGAGACTGCAACAACTTACAAGTCTTATATGTCCAACCGAATGGTACTTTTTACAATTCATATGAGATAAATGAGAATGAACTTTGGAAGCAACTAGAAAATAACTAAGAAACAACTAGTGTACAACTTAAAAGCCTTTAGGAAACAAGCAACTTCACTATTAGCAACAATTCAATTTTTGTGTTGATTTAATCACATTCATTTGGTTCACTTTTCTATTGATTTTTATCCAAATCAACACATTATTCTCCAAATCAACAAAAAAGTGAATCAAATCTATACAACCAAATAAATAGAAACATGGTCAATTTTAGTAAAATGATGGTATTACGTTAATTTGGCACTTTTGAAATCTACATATTTCCTTAATATCTAAAATCTATACCAATCCTAGATTCTTCAAACTCCTTAGTCTAATATCTATGTTAGTTTTAGATTTTTGAAAGGTAAAATTGACCTAGATGTTAGCAATGTATACTTGTTCTAAATGTCAAGGTGTAAAAATGGCACATGGAATACAACCATTTTAATGAAATTTGCCATAAAAGCTGAATTTTCTAATAGTGTAGGAAATGATTAATATGCAATTATTGTTTGACTTGAAAGTAACTAGAAAATGACTCATTGCTAAACCATGGATACATTAGCGCAACAAAATCTACATTTACAATGTCAAATTCCTTCAAAGACACCTTCAATGAAAAAGAAGTCATTTCCAAGTCACAGATCAGTGACGCCAAGTAGTAGAAAATGACTATGACCTCTACAATAAGAAAAAAATGAACCCTCAACGAAACCAACACAAGAAGTTTGATTTTCATCATGTCTTCATCCCCCAGTCATGACCGTTCCTAGTAAATGACTTGGACATTGTCAACAAAGGCCAAAGAGTGCAATTAAAGAAGTGCAATTGTGCCACAGTCATTTTGTGGGGCATAAATGACTCCACAATCATTTATATCCCCACTTTCTTGTAGTGATATGAGATTTTAACACTTATCAAGGTAACAAATATAGAAAGTCATTTGATTATTATATACTAGTATTATCCTACATGGTGGTCAAGGTTGGCAAAAAATATTTTAAAAAAGAATTGAAGATGATGTAGTATTTAGAAAAAAAAATTTCAAACAAAAATTGTATAAGAAAAATGAAATTTGTTCGATATTTCAATTTTTAGTCATCTATTGAATAGAATTTTTTCAGCTTTTATTAATTATTTGGGAGGAAATTCCAACGATAACCACTAAATATGATATAGGTATGAAAATTTATAGAAAAATATGTGAGTATTTAACCTAATTTTGTAGTAGTTGTCACAAACATTCACTCATCATCAACTTGGATAACTTTTCTCTCCTTCATGGACTTTGTAGAAGTCAAATCTTTTGTCAACAATGGGTTTATCTAGCTAGTATTGTAGAGGAATCCTATAATATTTGTGTGGCTACCTAAAACCTGTAGGTGACTCATTAAACTAAATATTTCTTGAAGCCTCATAGTAACCTCTAAGATTTTTTAGTGCCTCCTATAAACTTTTAGTTCACTTTTTAAGAAACTTCAACATATAGTGATAGTAATTATTGAAGGTAAGATGAGGGAAAACTAAACATTAGAAGATTTTGGGGGGCTCTTAGAGCTTGTTTTGGGTGTGTTTCCCCCTAGCTGTTCTCCGCAACGAAGGAAATGGTTTGCTATGAAAGGAAAAAATTCAAAAAAAAGTTTAATTTTTAAAATGCAAAACAAAGTTGAAAAAAAAATTTGGAGACAATGACATGGCAAGGTCTTGGCTATGTCAAACCGTTGTGCTGTCATTGTATAGTCAAGTTCCCACAATTAATTGATAACTTGTAGGCTCTTAGAGCCCTGAAAAATCTTCTAATGTCTTGCCAATACAAATCTTGGAACTTTCTATTGAAGTCTTATTTGATCTTTTATTGAATATAGGTCCATTGTAAAGCATTGTCATTTCTCACAATTGATATATTGTTTAGTCCAAGTCATTGAAGCAACTGGCCTTAGTCTACGAAGTCTTCTACCAATATCTTGCTTACTTCATCCCTAACTATATTCTACCAGCTCTACATTTTTGTACTCTTTGTCAATACCTAGCCAAGGTCTCAAATCACCTATGTAAATTTTGGTTGTAAAATTTTTGGATGATCTAGCATCCCAAAACTTACAATTAAAATGTCCTTCAAGCAACATGATCAATTGATTCAAGCAATCCCCAAATATAACAATTAACCCCTTGCCAATGTTGATTTAACATATATCTATTTAAGCAAGAATTTCAAAAATAAAATGAAAAACCTCATTGGAGATATTATCGTGTGCATTGTTTATATCCTGCTATTCTAGATATACATATATGTTTGTTTTGAAACCCTATCTTGGGCATTAAGGGAATGTATCAAATTCAAATTACTTAACAATATGGATTGTTTTTATTGGAAATGTACTTATCATACATTCAAGTTAGATTTAGCACCTAGGTGTCAAAATAATTTAATTTTGGGATTTCAACTATTCAACACCTTAAATTGATTTTCCTCACTTTTGACACATTAGTCCTACAAATTTTTCGACTATCCATTTTGCAGTGATGTTTTGGCATCATTGTTGCTCTTCATTGCCAACAATATTTTAGTGCCATTGCCACAATTATGAATTTCCAAAGCTGCTCTTTCTTTATTATTGTTGCTTTGCAATTTTGCTGCTTCATGATTTTGCTACTTTTCATTTAAACTTTCTTCAATATTTTTCAACGCCTTCCCTATACAATTATTTTTGGAAATGTTCTTCCATATTTTTCAACACCCTTCTTCACATCAATGTTGCCATTCCTCTACAATTTTTTTGAAACCTCTCCAACTTGCACATTGATGCTTCAAACTACTTGGTCTAAATTTATAGCTCTACTTCTTGTTGCTTTACAATAATTGATGAGCAATTTTTAGGTTAAATCTTAAACCAAACAATGTGTAGCCAATTTGCTTTTGTTGGATGTCAAAAGTATAGGTATGATAGGTTTGGACATTGTAGCTCATGTGTAATAATTCTAAAACAATTGAAGCAATTATTTTGTACAAGCCCCATTGAATGATGAAATTCTACTGTTATACACATTGTTCACAAACCTTGTATTCCACATGCAAGTGCTCTAAAAGAATTTATACCATTTATAGAATTTTGTTCATATGGTAGAACCACCCATTGTTGATCACTTAAGTGATCTATGCATGTTCAAGAGTAGTAGAAGGCAATGTAAATTCTCTGGCATGTAGGCAAATAGAAATCATGGGGATTGCCAAATTTTTGTGATTATATTCTTTGAATTCAAATTTCTATGAATTTTGGAAGTAGACAATTGGTCCAAATCTATAGCCAACACATAGAATCTTTCAATTTTGATAATTTTAGAACTACTTTCTGCTCACTACTTTGGGCCATGTGTCATGACTTGATTAGTCTAAACTTTGAAAAAGAGAAAAACCTATTCAAAGCTTTTGTTGAACATTTATTCCAGCTTTGGTTGGAAATAGTGCATCCTATATGTTGGGGATGGGTCCCTAATTGATAATGGGTGGTCCTACCAAACTACTTATTAAGTTCAACATCTATCTCACTTTGCTTCAAAATTCATCCATTATTAACATTTAGAATGGAAAAGGCAAATTATATATATATATATATATATATATATATATATATATATATATATATATATATATATATATATATATATATATATATATATATATATATATATATGGGATAATATGAAGTAAAACAATCCATATAGGGTATTTAAATTAGAATTAATAGAAGCTCAATTGTTTCTAGTTAAAAAAAGACATCCAAATCCTAACCTACTACATTAAATTCTAAAACCACCATCATGTCTATTCTCTATAGGAATAGTAGAAAAATGAAATTGTATTGCAATCTTGCAATTCCGTTGGGGGTATGGTCCTATAGTTCCATTGGGGCATAGTCTTACAGCTACATCCAACCACCCATGTGCATGGTTGGGTCACTTAGGTGCCATCGTCTAGCCCACACACCACATTGGTTGGGCCTATTTTCAAATGAAGGATTTGGCATCCTACAAATCAAATTTTTCAAGGGACAACAAGAACTAACCACTGGATGGACAATTTAGTAATGACGACACCAAGGCCAACATGGGTACAAAGTCAAATCTAATTCTACTTAACAATTTTGGAGTTTTGATGAATTTAACCATGTAAGAAGGCGGCCCCCATGACCAAAGTAATCACCAAAATTCTCCAATTATTAGACCAATGGATGCATTCTCCTTTTCTACAGTTAATAGTGAAGTCATCCATTAGACTACTCTCGTCCATAGCATCCTTAAAGGTTTTACAAGTGGTGTTCACCATCACGTGCAACTATCATATACATAATGGCGGTACTTTGTACAAATGCTGAAAAAGCATCCCCACGTCTAAGACAACAAGATGGACTGACTAGTGTACTAATCCCACCCCCTTGTTGTGTGTTTGTTGCTTGCTCCCCATGATAGTATGGGATGCAAATTTAGGAAGGGGGAGGAAATAGAATGCACGGGGCCCAAGAGCTTTTAGTCTCCCTCCACGTATTCCTTCATAACTCTCAACACACACTTTCACGGCCAGGGAGGATTGACCCCTCTATTGCCCCTTCCAAAAAACTCAGAAATTTTTTATTTGCCATATATGATAAAATTTTCAAATTCTGAATTCATATTGGCAATCAAAGACCCCCTTTCAGCTACGGGTCATGATGAAATACAAAATTTAAGCGATACCAAATAGGGGGCAATTTTGACATTTATCCTCTGGTGGGGCAATAGAGGGGTCAATCTTCCGTGGCCACACTTTCACGCCTCCCAGTGTTCAAAATTCAAAACTTACCTTTAATAACTCCATTCGAAGGAAAAAAAAAGCGTATACCCAGCCATCTGCCAAAGACTCTCCATTTGGTTGGATGCTCACCAAATTTAGCCGTCCCCCGCCATTTTTGAGCCCTCGCTGTGCGTGCCGTGGGGCAAGAAATATGGCCGGGCACGGCTACTCACCAGGGCTTGTTTTTGACTCGTGTCCCCCTGCTGCTCTCACTGCAGAGGCCAGTTTTTGAAGGGATGAAGCTTGAAAGGTCAGATTTCTGACAGTCTGGAGAAATTTCGCCAAAAATAAAAGCCCTGCTACTCATGGCGGTGTTGCCGTGCGGATGCTCTAATCCGGCAAGTTATAAAACATTCCAAATAGTTTCTAAAAGATTCCAGCCGTTGCGATTGGCGCGGGGCTATCCCGTAGGAGTCCCTCGTGTTTTCTAAAACCGACACATATCTTGCACGGGAAACCAACGTCGGTTCTTCTCACTTCTCCGTCCCACGGGAAAATGCCAAGGAGGGTATCGCCATTGTAGCAAAATCGATGTTATTTCAGTGGGATTAGTGAGACTATACATTTTGTAAGATCGTACAGCCTAGGGGTGCATGTAAACTTCCAGATTAATTACGTGCTCTACAGTTATCCAGCTCGTTATCTATGAGTTTAATTTTTCGCGGAATTGAACACGATTCTTACAAGTAATTCAATCGAGCGAGTGCGTAGTCAGGATCAACATATTTCTTCGCAAGGAGCTTGGACTCGGATTCCGCGGAATTGACGACGCAACAGCAGGGAATGAACTCGATCGAACCCCACTTAGATTCATAACTTGTCAATTGTGATCGACTTTGCGCTGCAGTTGGCCACCAATATGGCAGACAGCAGGAATTTTGCCAGGAATCTGGACCCCGATCGTCATATGTCTCTCATTAGCATCCTCCACAGGTGTCAGGACCAAGTGGCGAGGTTCACGATGCTCCCTGCGAGTTATAATGTGTATGACAGGATAATGAGAGGTTTCCTGGGTCAAATTATCCCTTACGAGAAATTTTGGCGTCAAATGAAATTGCTGCTACGGAATCCGCGTTACGATCATCTGCAAATCTTTTTCGATGTTCTCCGTCGTAGAGTCGTTGGAGAGGAGCAGGAAGACGACGGCCCTCTGTTTCTCTATCCTGTCGTGATCGTCGTCCTGTTTTATTCATTCCTTTCTTCTGTGCAGTTAGGAGACACTCTCTGGGATATTATCAAGGTACTTGACATCGAATGGGCCCGCGAATGGAGTCGATTACGAAACCGACGGTACTATCCCGGCTACTATGTAGCAGGCGAGGACCCACCCCATCAGCGATCCGGATTGGAACTTGAACCCCCGATTGAACCCGGAAGACTTTCTCGGATATTTCCTCTATTGGTGCCAAGAGCAGGTCGCGAGGATGACGATGTTACCTGAAGATTACCGTTTATATGAAAGGATCACTTTCGATTTCTGTCTGGGGCGAACATCCTATGATGATTTTGAGGACGAAATGGGAGTACTATTGCGGTTTCCAAAATATGAAGATCTGCGCATATGGTGGAACGTTTTCCAAACGGAGATCAGTGGTGGGATACTAATGGAGGACAACCCTTCATTTACCTATCCTCTCCATTTCTGCGTCAGGTTGAATATTTCGCATTACCGCTCCATGTTCGGAGATTCTCTCTGGAGCTCTTAAGAAAACATTGTCTGGCGACGACGCCGGTGACGATGTGTTACGCACAATGCGCCTCGATTGCAATTGAGATAGAGCTTGATCAAGTCAGCAGTAGTAGTTTGTCAATTCTTTGTCAGTTTGGGTTCATTTGCGCCATTGCAGCTTGGAATAAAGCATGATCATCATGCTTGGTCGATCTACCGTACCCTTGTTGAATCGTAAATCATTGGTGCACTTCATTAATTTCATCTCTTTTGCAATTAAATGGTTTCGAATTGGATTTCTGATTTGGGTATGAGACTACATACGGAGGATTGGAGTTAGAACGAAATTGTTCACAATTGCTATTTGGGACTAAAACGCCAATTTCGTTAAAATTTGCGGCATTCCAATATTTTGTACATTTCAGGTTGCATGGCGTGAAACATAAATCCGTAACTATACTAATTTGTGGCCTGAATTAGACCTTGGGGGATATCTGTCACAACTTTTGGCACCAAAATCGCACCAATTTAACGAAATTGACGATCTTAATGACTTTCGAATGTAGTGGTATGCATTGCATTCGAACCAAATGAAGCACATATTGTATCGTGTTATTATCCGCTTACAAAGCTGTATTGCATTTGAAAGGGGTTTTAATCCACATGGCATAAATATCTTCGAAAGTGAATTCAATTCTGTAGCTGTTCATGCCGGATACCTTTTGAAATGTTACATTGATCGAGTTGGAATATATATAGAAAGCGGTATCTATCATGTGTAATGTGGATTCCATCAATCTGCAGCCGCCCTCTCACGCTATTTGCTTCAACGGATGGATATGTCGGAGTTGAACTCTGCCATTTCATTTTGTGACACCATTTCCGATGCTGCAATTGAGCGGTAATTGAACGGTTCAGGTCTTGATCGCTAGCTGTGACGGTGGCCTTGATCGGTATAGGTAGCTTGCGGGCGGAGTTTGACGGGAGCTTCACCTTGAGCGGCAGTTTGGAGCTTCAGTACGAGGGCATGGAGCAATTGCGGCTACAGTTTTCAGTTTGAGCTCGCGGCAAGGCTCGGAGCGGGAGTTCGGAGCGCAGTAGGTATGGGTGATGAACGGCGAGGTCACTGCGGGAGCTTGATCTTGCGAGGAAAATGACGATGGAGGGCAAGGGCGAATACTGGGAGGACATCGAAGACAGGACGAAGTACAAATTTAAAGCCAAGGAACGGGTTATTGGGTAAACCGGTAGCTTCGGGCCGAACCTGGGTTTAGGTCACCATCCTCAGTGTCATCCACAGGTTATCATCCCCTCATCCGACGGCGATTTCCATGGCATTGGGTGGTTTGAATCCCAATGGATATATCAGAGTAAAGTATACATAAAAGTAAAAGTAAAAGTTTAGGGGAAAAAAATTAAAGTTTACAGCCACCAGGGCGAGAGCACTGAGTTCGCTACGAATTAGGGTTTGAGGTTTCGAGGTTCACTTTGCATTCAACGTTTGCTCACCTCCAATGTGTTTGCGCATTCAACCGATTGACATTCATCGTGGCTATTCGCCGAGAATTTGGATTATCCTGCGAGTTGCGGAGTTCAACGTGGAGTTCTTAGAATGGTTACGATTCGCGACAGACAAAATCGACGATGAGGTGCGTGCATTGAGTCGCTTCAATTCAATTCTGTGGATGTGTGAGTCACGGTCCTGTGCTGCAGAGTTTCGCAATTATATGGTGACTTTAGGTGGTGAATTGAACGAATTCGGATCCAGCGTTACGAGTTTTGGTGTTCCGTAGGAATTTGGAGCACCGTTAATAGACCAGATCGCGGATGGAACGATTTGATCGCGTTTAGGGCTTTGTTGCTTGAAAATGAAATATTCTCGTTATCTGGTTTCTTATTCAGCGACAATTTTAACGTTTTTCAATCATTTTATGTGTTCCGCACCGCTTAAGTACAGAGTCTTAAGTATAGAGACGGAACTGAAAAAAATGCGGTGCAAGACACTCAAGAACGCACTCGAGACATTGTGAGGACGGGAATATTTTGTTCTCAAATAAGGATTAGGGAGTGTGACGTTGTAGAGTACTTGTTGGATGGACGATTTGCAGTTAGATATTCTGCTGAGTATGGACTGTATGCTGATGAGCTTTCTATCATGAGTAGCACATTTGATGAATTTCAGAGCTTAGGAAGACGGAGACGTCAGTTTGGAATGCATTAAGGAAATATCTGCGTTGCTAGGATTGATTCTAGCTGCTTGGAATTATGATCACTGCAATTCAAGGTTACGTCGCCTTTGCAGGAAGGCTTCGTAGCTTGATCACAGAATTATCATACAAGATTTTGCAGATGCTGTTCGAGGATGGTGGATTAAGAACCTAGAACTTGTGTGTAGATGTAGGAATTCCTGTTTGCCAGCTGAATTTGATCAAATAAAAAATTGCGTGTTCTCCAAGATGCATCGAAGGAAATCTGAAATTTGTCAGAACGATTCCAGAGCTGCCGCCAATCGGATACAGTGTTGTCGCATAGTATTTGATGTTGTCGCACATGTTTGCAGATTGAAGTCATCGTGAATGAGTGGATAAAAAAGCCTGCCATCATGTATGTAAGGCATGGAAACCAAGTGAGTTTGGCCTGAAGATGTGATTTCATTTCGTAAAGGGGCATCTCACACTGTAGAAATGGCAATACCTACTCTAATTCCAACTGCAGCGACGCTGTCAGACTCGGTTGCTCAAGATCATCCTCATCGTCGCGTCGGTCTAGGGATGGGAACAGATGAAATAGCTTTCGGTGGAGACGAATTTGGATGTCAAAGGATGGAAGCTGATGAGCCATCCCCTCCGAAAAAAGTGAAGAGGGAAGCCAGGGCAGTGGAGACGATATTGAAGCAGACTGCAGAAATAGGAATGGTCTTGGTTGGCATGACAGCCCTCCGAGGTGGTGCTCCTCCAACTCCAGTAGAGTGCCATCTAGCGGTCGAAGCTTATACAAATTTGGAAGGCTTGGTGGAACGTGTGGCTCCTCACGACCTGGTGTCCAAGCAGTCGTTGCAATATCTGATTCAACAGTTTTCCTTGCCACCGGTATGAAGTCTAATTACAACTTGATGTGAGCCTATTTTGTGTATATCTGTATGCCGATAATATTGAATTTAACATGGCCACTGCAGCTCTCTTTTGTGAATTTCTGTATGCTTTCAAGTATATTGCCTTATGCAATACTTACACGAGAAGAAAAGTGGGCAAAAATGGAAACCCCGGAATGACAGCTAATGGTAGCTGAAATTTTGACTAACCGCGAATAGATTTTGAGGAGTCTTAAGAGGGAATATTCTCATGGTAAATTGACTGTATGGAGATTTGTACGCTCTGCTGGTTCATGTCAGAGGTAATAGCAGAACTGGTTTAAGAAGGTCGAAATGGGATAAATTGAGGAGTTCTTATTTGATGAGTTAGTATTTCTGATGTATTTGTCTTTTGGTCTGAAGCAACCTCCCTCGGCACTAGTATCGACACCAACTCCAGTGCAAGATCTTTCAACTCCTACAACGAGAGCTTTAGCAGCACCAGCATCTGGCAAGTGGTCTCTCTATTTCTTATGTTCTAGCATTCTAAAGAGTCGTTCTGACTATTCTGTTTGTGATAATCTTACAAAGTGAATCCATGAATGTGGACGTGTACTTCCCTTTCATGGGCATTTTCTCTATGCCCTTATACGTCCATACTCTGAATCTTATTCAATTAGGAGGCATTGGGCAATGCCTTTTTTGACCTTTGGCAGAAAATCCCACATTCTATGTGTTAGCATCTAGAATTTAATTTTCTTACTTTAATCTCTCGCCTATAGGAACGAGATCAAAAATTAAAGCGAGGCCTACAATACCAGAGACTGCAGTTAGACCACGGGGAAGGCCTCCCAAGAACCCCGTCACTCGCTTAAGAGCTACTCGAAGTGGTTCGACTTCTGGACCTGGAGAAAGAGTTGTGAAGGGATTAAAACCTCTTGCACGGATACGTGCATCAAAGGCTGCCCAGACTCCAAATGATCAGCGACATGCACACCAGGAGATTGCACTTGCAATACATTTGTCCAAGCCGGAAGTTTTTATGGAAGCTTTGCCAGAAACGGCCAGTGCATATATAGATTCCCCAATCACATGTGATACTTGCAAGGTACTATTAAATGGTACGAGGAGTGTCTTGATATGTGATGGGTGTGGAACTGGGTTCCACTTACGCTGCTTGAAGATGTTCAAGCATTCGGATATTCCAGAACAGGACTGGTACTGTTCAAAATGTGTGGCGGTGTCTGAAGGTCGGCCAAAGCAATCCATATATGGTCCTCTACGACGAGGACCTGGAAGGCGGGGTTCTAGAACAACGTGGATTTTGAAGGTATCTTTGAAATGGGTATACTTCGTGAAGAGCTCGTTGTAAGAATGGATGTATACGTACTGATTGCTGTGTTCTAGGGCTTTATTGAGTAATTTATGTGAGGGAGAGGATGGAAATGACAAACTGCTTTTGCTCTCTGCCGTGATATGACTTAATGGTATTTCATATTTCACGATGGATGCAGAGTCCTTGTGAACACCAGCCAACAAAAGCATCGGAGTACAGACTCATGCTGCGTAACACAGGCGCAGTCGAAGATGGAGAAAAATTTGATGCTCTGAAGGCATCATCGGCAATTCTTGCTGCTGAGGACACTCATATAGAATCATCGTCAAAGACACTAGAAACCTAACATCCACCTATCAAGTCAACGTTGGTGAGAGCATGGCAGAAATCAGCTTAAAAAACTCAAACAGTTCAATAGCACAATGAAGACAGATGGATGTTCAATGTTCGTATGAGCAATTATGGGACTGGCTGGTATAATATACTCTTGCAAAGTTAAGCTGAATGTAAAGAGCAAAAATTAGTAGTCCTGATGTTCTGGATACGATTTTTCCGCTTGTCGATGCAAGTCAGTGCTTCGTTAAGGAGGCGGTAGTTTCGTAGACAGCATGCAACCCTTTTTTTTTGAGATTTAGGATGCTCATTGTCAAATTTCAGGTATATGATGAATTGTTTTTGGACTTCTATTCATGTTGAAGATTGATTTGTTAGACTACATTCTTTGGTCTCAAGCTGATCAGTAACAAAGTTATGTTCGCATCTCTATTTATCTGCATGGTTGCAGGATGATATTGTATTGATGGCAATCAAGATGAATGCGGTCAGAGCTCTCATCGACTACCTCTGGCTTCACCAGCTCAGATTACAGTGATGTTCAATTTTGAACTAGGGGCTGCCCTCTGTGCCAGTATGCGTGGAAGTCTGGTATGGAATTTAGTAGTGTCTGCTCGAGTGGTCGCTTTCAGTCTGAAGAAGCGATACCATTTCATTCAGTGTATAATAGCACGTCAGTTTTCTCATTTCTAGTTGAAAACAAATTTTGAAAACGCAGGATAGAGATCATATCGTAAATCGTAGTTTTTTTTCCTTACTGCCATTCAAAGAAGCCTAAACAGCCCATTGCTGTTGTTTGCGTGGTGTATCAAACTTTTTTCAGTATAAAATTCAGATCAATTCTACTGTTCTAGCTATTGCCTTTGGTTTGACTAAACTGTATTTCTATCTCAGACGTGACTATGAATACTGACTTCCACGATTTGTTGGACCAATAACTTCGCATTGAGTTATTCTGCCAACATAGTCTGGAGCTTTTTTTTCGGAATTCGAGAGCAAATCATATTCAAAATTGATTCTTCTCCAAAGTTGAAGTTGAGGCAGCGCGACTTAGTAGATTATGGAAACCGTCCCAGGCATCGCCATTTTGACCAGTTGACATAGCATCTGCGCAAATTTCTGGAGTGTTAGGACTTATGGCAAACCAATAAATTAGGTTGGCTTGTCAAATTCTGTTCTTTCTAACCCCCATGTGCAGGTGTGAAATGCAATTGTCCGTTACCTTCTAATGGGGGATGGCGGGCAAATGAAGATGTATAGTGCAAAATCGTTGCAGTAGAGAGTTTACGTTGCCAAAGAGATTTCCTTCTCGTCTATAAGGTGAGGCATCTGCTCCCTCAATTGCAATTACTTTCATCTCTAGACACTTTCTACTTGTCTTACTAATAACCTGTTGAATAAAATTGTTTGCCTTGCTTGTAATGTTGTGGTCTACTTGCGTGTTCCTTGGTACTCTAGATATAAGAGCTCAAAATTTTGGCGGCAAAACTGAAGTTGCAGTAATGACAGCCTTTCCCCTGATATTGGAAGGAGCAAGTGCAAACTGAATGCTCGCTCAAACAATAAGTTTAGAACAATTAGGGAAGGAGTGATGAAGATTACTAGTGGAATGATAGTTGCATTAGATACTACTCAGCGTCGTTTGGAAGAAGCACGAGATGCAGTCGAGGAAGCAGATGGAGCAGAGCTGGATAAATCACCAGTACTACTCTTGCCTTCATCATCAAAATTTTCGGGGGCTTCATCTTCAAGGGCTTCACCTTGGTCGGATTCCTTCGAGTGGTTGGTGTCAGAGAGTGAAGACGATGCGGCGGTGGCGCCGGACTCAGTGGGAACGTATCCACTACTAGTGCAGGATTGGTTGGCTCCGGAACTATTGGTGCTGGTAAAAGACGACGCTGCTGAGGTATCAGTCGATTTAGAGACGTCATTGGGCTGGTTGAATTTGTATCTGAACCCTTCCTTACGGATGACCTTTCCTCGCTCGGCAAGTCGTTGCAGTGCGGTGGTAAGAAGGTCGTTGCTTTCCTTGTCAAAGCTTCCTCTGTACTTTCTTTGCAGATGTTGTCGGATTTCGGGCAAGCTTGCCCCCTTGCTCATATCTTTCAGCGTCTGTACTGCCTCTTGCAACAGTTCAAAATAGCTCGGAGGTGGTCCCTGCAGCTTTATTGGAATCTTGGGCACCTTAAGTTTCCTCTTCTTCTGTCCAGCGGGCTTTGGTCGCTTTGGTCCCCGCAGGGGCGCCTTTCTCGCCCTCGACCGCCGAGTGCGCTTCATTTCTCCAAAGAAGCAGTTCAGATGTGGTTCAAGCTCATTGCCATACTGAAATATCAATCCCTTTTGCGTTCATTGACCTTCGTTTCTTCGTGGCTCTTCAATGCATTGTGCATCTGGATTTGGTGCGCGATGTTGCTCCTTCATGGTAAGGACGACAACCACCCTAGTCGCTTCGACCTCGAGATTATGCGCCCTTTCAAGTCCTGACCACTCATATCTCTGGGACACCTCACGTCTAAAGAATAGGCTTTCCAGTTTTTGATTATCACTGCTTGATAACTCATACCAGCTACTAAGCGACTGTTTGAAACTCTTAATGTACATACTTGGGTATCGATGATCTAAGAGAGTGCTGTTGTGCTCTATGCTCCTAGGCACTTTGATGCCGCTGTTCTGAGAGAGTCCTGGCTGGTTCTGATTGCTTTTGAATATTTCTTGATTAGTACTCACGTTACACTTTCTTGTGGTGTTTATTGTGGTACTCACATCATTGGACACTGTAATGTACAGGCAGGAAAGTTGTAAATTAGTATTCAATAGTAAACAGATATCGGTAGCGGTAGACATTTTAGTGAGGTAGTCGACAACGAGAGGGCCCTAAGATCTTCACACGAAGGACTAGCATGCACATGAAATCTTTTACAGGCTTGCAATTATCTGCTCAGGCAGCTTCTTCCTTATCTTTTGAGCATTGATTACAGTCATGCCTGAATATACCTCTAGCGCTTTCTGAGTAAAAGTAATGGTTGAATTATATATCGAGTGAGTGAGCCATTCAGCCTTGTGTCATGGTTTGCTTAGCAGTATTATTGACTTTGAGTTTGTTCATTCTGAATTTAGAATGGCAAAGAATTTATAGGTTTGTGCAGAGATTGGAAGCACGTCTTTATCATGGTCATTATTTGTGCGCATGCTACAGCGTTCAGGAAATCGAATTGGACGGATCAATTAGAACGTGGGTTTATTCCGAGAGTAATTTTGAAGAGTACCCATCATGGATCCTAGCAATCGAAGGTAAGTACAATTTATTCTGATTTCTTGACTTAATCCCTTTGAGCTTGGGTTGAAGACATGTGACGTGGTATTCATGCTGGCAATCGTCTCTTGCTTACAAGACTACATTCGACCACTTCACTTCGGTTTCTTCGTGTTTCAGGGTATAGCACTCTCGTGGGGAAGCTATATGCTTACCTCCTATTGTTGCGGCCTTTATCCAGGGCTAAAGAAGACGTGACAAGCCAGCAGTTCCGAAACTGGACAGCAACAGTAACCATAACAATATCTTTACAGCGAGGAAAGCAGGTACGCATTCAAATGAAATGATCTAGGGAGTTTCAATTTCGTCATGTTTATTGCTATTTGGACGCTATGGAAAATAGCTAGACACTTGACGATCAATCGTCATGAAGCCCTCTAATAACAGGCTCCTCTGCTTCTGAAGCCGGAAAAACAGGACACCACGGCGACTTTCTTTTGTACCTGCACCTCCCCCATGGCCCCCAATACAAGACCCAAAGAATCCGTTTATTAATCCTGATTTCATCTCAAAATCATGGACATGACGCTCGTTTGACGGCATTCATGCCGGGAACAAACAGACTTTGGAGACGGACTACCAGACAGTCTAAGGTAATTCTGATTACGGCAATTGGAGTAACGAAAACATTGTTTGCAAGGCTTTAGCATAATTATTCAGTTAGGAAATGTCGGGCTGAAGCGCGTTCCAAAGATAAGCGTGACTAGTGCTTCGACAAACTGATTGCCAGTTCAAAGGAAAGATAAATTTCAGAATTCAAACCATGTTAGGTGCAACCAGATCAGATTTGGACTTTTTAACAACCAAGTTTCCAGCCTTTGGTGACCCTTCCTTCAATCGAGTGTTCAAATGACTTGAAGACGAGTGAAGCTCGATTTTGAGAAGGAGATAGAAATGTGGAACGTGTTGAAGAGCACTTACACTTCATCGTGTCCTCCGAGTGGGTCTGGAGGAGCGACTTGGTCTGGAGCGCTTGGCAGCTCGGGCTGCAGCTCTCCTCCCAGCTCTGCGCTGTGCGGGAGTGCCAAAGATGTGGTGGGCAGGGACACTGGGAGGCTTGAACTTGTACACGTGGGTCTTAGTGGGGTGTTTTTTGATGCGACCTTTCTTGTGCAGTCGGGACACGGCGGACCGGAGCATTTTGCATGTCTCGCCGTCGAAGGGCTTGCCACCGTACCGCTTCTCCAAGTGGCGCTTCAGCTTGCGCACGCTAGCGCCGTCCAAATGCTCGTGCTTCAGCGCATGTTCCACATCTTTCAGAAGCGAGAAGTAGGTCGGCTTCGAGGAACGAGCTTTTCGAGACGAAGTCCCACCTCCGGAAGCTCTCTTCTGGATGGTGCTTCGTGACGCCCTTGTAGCGGTGGGCTTGCGATGCTTTGACGAAGCAGCAGCTTGGCTTCGTGTGCTCCGTTTCATGCCTGGAGAAGGAGATATCGCTCGTTTTAGGTGAGCTTCTCAGCACGTCCTTGAAAGAGATTGTTTTCAGTTGCGACTTCGCTGAGCTTGCAAGATAGAGATCGGTAGTTCAACGACTGTCATCATGCCTGATGTCGTGTAAATTTGTAAACTCGGTATATTTCGCTGCATTTGATCAATCAACAACCAGGAAAAGGATTACCAGAGCCTTTCTCTCACTCAACTACGACCTAGCGTTGTTAAACGTTTCGACTGTCGTGGTACGCGACGTCGGTCTGCATCCGGCGTTCACCAGATCTCGCTGGGGACCTTCCAAATCTCCCAACATGCCCCTATGTATGTACTGAGTTTACTAATCGTTCATATCCTGCTACTAACATTCTGAATGCAGTCTGCCTTGATTGTTTCGGCTACTTTTTATTCGCATGTCATAATTACGTTCGAGGGATGATGCATTCATGACGTTTGCGATTTCTGTATAGAACGCGACCATGATTCATACAAAGGCTTGCAGTGTTTTGCAGCGTTCAAGAACTGGAAACAAGTTCTCCAAAGTTCTCAATTTCACACGACAATTTACAGGTTGGATTTACCCTCTTCATTCGCCTCACCTTTCACAGTTCTCTGATATCAATAATTTCAGACTACTTTGGTTTTTTGTGCTAGTTTTTGACCGTTGCATCGCTAGCATCATAAAACAGAAATCTTTTGCCCTCTGGGTCCTCCTGGGAGTGCAATTCGCTCAAGACAGACGTGAGTTACGTCGCCGCGGTTTCTGCTTCAATATCATAAACCTTTATTATTTTGCTTGATTGTATGAAAAGTACTAATTAGTATGGCAAAACTCGGTTCTCATAATCAGCTGCCTGCTCTAGAAGCCAAGTCCCGGCACCTCGGGTGAATTTCCTTGCAAACAAGTAGCACGGTAGCGCTTTGCCATCGATGCCACACCGTTCGCGTCGTCCCGCTGCCACGAAATGGATCTCGCTTATGTTCTGGGAAGGACCAATCACACATTGGGTTAAATTCCTGACCAAATGGAGTATTACCCGGAAGGAAAAAAATCATTTATAAAGTTCTACCTGGATATCTTTGATGGCTTTGAGGGTAGTTTTGGCTGAGTCAAATGTGACGGGATGCCAGCCACGCCGGTCCATCGTGTGTTGGTGGGCGCTCTTCCATTGACTGTAAGTTACACCTCGCCGCTCGATTTCCTTCTCTAAGTTCCTCATCTGATCAGCATCCACAGTCTGCATTAATTTCTTCCGTGTCCAACATTCTTAAGAGCTCAGTTGGGTTTTCAGTAAACTACTAAACATTATCATGAATATAACCTTCACTATAATTCATGGGGAGGTCTTTCTATGGTCACGGGGATCGTATGGAGGCCTCCCCATGATAAAAGAGAGGCCTCTACATGATCTCTGTGATCATTCGGAGACCTCCGCATGAAATATGACAGATTCCCTTTTGCATGTTCTCTAAGAGTTCCTGAAACTGTCTAATCTTTCTGAAATCCTGTTTTTCAAAGGGAATCGAATTTGGATTGTGCAGTTGATAACTGTCTTTTCATCTTGCAGTTCAATTAGTCTGATGAATTCACCTCTTGTCAATGTTATTCCAATGAAATGAATGGAAAGGGATGGACACTTACAGCCAGAAGCGTTTGTAGGTAGTGCTCGTCAGGGATACAATTGTGATTCCAATTGTTCTGCAAGGAAGGCAATTATCTCAGCGGTGCCAAGCTACCTTGTGAACATAAAAAACTTAAGCTATACTAGCAAAGAAAAAACATGTGTCGATTGGCTGAACTTCTTAAGAAACGGATTGACGTTGTCTTACTTCTGCAGACCCGGAAAATTCTGGCAACGCCATTCGCTGCAACCACAAGAATAAAAAAAGTGGATTATATTATGATACTGAACAATATCAGTAAATAGCGACTCAAGGAAACAAGGACTAACAAGAGTACTCTTTGGGCAACAGCAACGTCAACTCCCCCGCTAATTCAGGTAGAGGATAATTTTTACGCCAATTCAAGCATTTTAACATAAGTAGGATTGTGATTTTGGTAGATGTTTAGAGCTGTGAAGAGACCAATTTGGGTACTAGAGCCAAATCCACTGCGATCAAGTTTTTATATCTATGTATGAATTTGATATGCAGCTTCAAAGCGGGAGGTTGTAGACCACTCTAGTGAGGATAGACAACCCCGTTTCCATTGAGAGAATCAACGGCCATAGACATTCAGCTAAGTCATGCTTACACTACTTGATAGTGAGTCCATCCAGAGTGTATGAATAGATGAATTTTTGATTGTAGGTGCGAATAGGAGACAGTCTTAGTATCCTACAGTTATGGGAAGGAAGTGCTTTTACCTTGCAGTAACGTTTGAATACCGGAAATACGGTGTTGTCTTTTGCCACTGCAATTGCATGCTTGCGGATCAACACAAACCACTGCCAAGTCCCACCAGCTCATGATCATCCGTAGTAACTCACAGCATCTACTTCGTGGAATTATCCTTGTCTAGTTGTGTACACAATGAAATCATTAATGGATATGGGCACAGATCATGTATTAGTACTGAGAATGATACCTGAGAGCCTTTGCGCCAGCCCTCCTTCCAAATGGCTGGTGCCATCTTGTAGTTGTATCGAGCGTCATGAGCGTCGGTAAAACTGTTCAATAGAGTTAATTACTTGCAATCTTAGTTGAGTTCCTCAATTTTTTTTAAATTGGGGTCCCGGCGCCTTGGAGCTCACATTACCATTCTGGACTTGGTAATGTGAAAGTAAAGCCTTGCTATAAAAAAATAACATGTCCAGTCACAGGTGGCAAGGGTTGTGGTTTCCATAACAAAACTCTACTTCATGTTACTGGACATATTTTAATGGTTGAATCATGTTCAATCATACTTAATCAAGGGTGCTAAAATAACACTATAATGCTTAAGAGGAAGAAAAGTCTGAGATTATATTCTCTATATCCAAGATGTGATTGTTACTCTAGCTATATATATGAGTTCCATTGAGGTCAATACTTAAATGCCATCATCCATCTCTTGAACTCGTTCCAATTCTGATTTATTTGTATTAGTATGGTACTTTGCATCAATAGAGAAGGAGCATCTTCTTTTCTACTATATTCAATTTCCAAATTGATATAGTTGTTGATTTTGCAACTATGAGATGTGCTTCAATCTCTCTTGTTGATTCAAATGTGCTTTAGATTCTTTCTTGTTGGTTTTGACATGTGTAGTGTCTACTTATAAATTCTCTCTTGTTAATTTTAGCATCTTTAGTTTGTGTAATATGAATATGCTTGTCACAAAAATAACCCCCTCTTATATGAAGTAAGTAGGAAGTTGCATGGTTCATCTTTGAAAATTTTAGACTAATTCATTCTTATTTCAAGAATTATGTTTCAACTTGCATGGACTTCTATTTCTTCTTTTGACACTTTAATAAATGGAATTAGAAAATTATACCAATTGTATAATCCACATTCATTATTCAAGTGGTTATGGGGTAGACTAATACTAGAGTTTATAAAATATTGATTGAGACATGTCGATGAAAAGACTCTTGTGGACCTTCATATACACAAAAAAGCAACTTCATAAAATTCTAGGGAAACACTTTTACAAAGATGAGGGTTTGAATTGGCACCTATCAACAAAGCTCTTATGAGAGAACATAACGTAGTTGTAGATGTAGCGAAAATTGTATAATGGTACACAACTGGCATAGACATCACCCCACATCAAGTTCAAATTCATTAGAACAATCTTAAGAGGTTGTAGATGTTAAACAACCCATTCCCACATAATTTAAGTAAAGCATGTGAATGAGGTCCAATGGCAAAGATAGATGAATATGTCTAAACTGTAAATTTTCTAAACATGATAGCCTTCTACAGTCTATCTTGTTTTCAAAAGTCTATCTTGTTTTGAATACATGTATAGTCAGTCCTGTGAAAAATTACAAAATTGCAGTTATTTCATAAAACATCCCAAAAAAAATACAAGCTATGAGACTCTGCAATCCTCTTTCAATTGCCAGCGCATAAGATCCAACGAAAATTAAGACTATTTAATAATAGGAATCATGCTCAGATTCATGCTCAGATGCTTGTTAAGACGATATTATATGCAGTTACCTTATAATTGATCTCAGATTGTTTGTGCAGTACCTGTCTGATAGCAAAATGAAACGCTGGTTGAGAGGATCTTTGAGAGCCTCTTGAAGGAGCAGTCTCTCCGCTTGTAACATGCTGGCCTCCCCCCATTCCACCTGCCAATTATCAAACCGATTGCTATGTAAAATCGATCAACCTGTGGGTTCAAATCATAATCTCATTTAATTTTGCATTCAGTTTGTCAAGCTGTAAGTAACCAACAAATTCATTAATCCAGTATAAGTTGATGAAATGAACCAGAACGGGATTCTTGAGCTGCCGGTCAATGAAAGACGAGCATTGAGTATTATTTTTGGTGTACACAAATCCTGGCCTGGCATGAATGTAGACAGTGTACTCATCTCCTCCTGCTCCCTGCCATTCAACCACCACCTTCAACTTCACAATACTCATGATTGGAAATTAATCTAAAATTTGTTCCTATAATTGCAACTTGGAAGTCTAAGTTGAACTACTAAGAAACTTGAAGTTCAAAAAGAAACTGATGTTTTTACTTTACTCTGAATTCGTACCACGAAAGAAGTCAGTCTGTGGTTGTTAGCAGCACTGTGCGTTACCTGGAAGAAATGTTCCCACAGAAAGTCCAGAGGCATCTTGTGTCGCACCAGAAACAGAAAGGCGATCTTCGACGGAGGCTCCATCTTCACCGAGGAACTCAAAGAGGGAAAACTGGGGATGAAGGACGGAGCCTCCACTTCCGGCACCAACGAATGCAACTTGTACAGAACGGTGAGAGCAAGCACGGCGGCCAAGCACAACGAGAGAGACGACACGATCCATTGGCAACTCCGAGGATGGTGAGCGCCACTGCAGACAGAAGTCGGTCTCGTCTGCTTCATGGTTGCAATTCTGGCGGAATCATTAATTAATTAATAAGTTGCCAACTAAAACTAGCTGCATTCAACATCAACTATATGGGCCCAGTTTCCATAGAAATGCAGGGCGCCTCAAGTAAAGAAGACAATGAGGTAGCGAGACGGGAAGGGTGAGAATCCTAGCGGACAGGTGCATAATGTTGTGGAGAGAAGGAATTCGTTTCGGTTTCTGTCTGCACAACAAGCACAACAAGCACAACAAGTGCAACAAGCTAACGGAAATGTCAAAGTGGCGCATGGAATACGAACCGAGAACTTAACGGGATTGGCGTTATGTTTCAATTCGGAGTCAGTGTTTGTAGCCATGGCCACTGGGGAGCTCCCATTTCGCACCCCTCTAGCTTCGATCAATCTCCGGTTCTGTTTGCGGTGACTGTTAGCAATTCTTGGAGTGAGAAATCGGTACCTATCGATTCTGTGTCTTTAGCTTCACCGCCAACGCGTCGTAGCAAACTCCTAGTCACTTCCTGGTTTGTGCATTATTGAAACTATATGAAAATGGAGATTCGACTCTTTTTCTGAGCTTGTTGGTAATTGCCTAAGTACTACATACTTGGGTCTCGAATTCGAAGGCAAGATCATAGCTGCTCTTGAACACGATTTGTAGGAACACTGGGTAACTATCAAAATCGATCAACGATGGAAATGTAGTCGATCTAACGGGAATCGGAAAATTCGAATTAGAGGTAGTCAAGCATCCGGCCGGCCTACCCGTCACAATCTTTCCAAGCGTCGTCGACGCTACCCTATTAGAAATGGTAATGCAAGTTGAACTAACGTTGTTAGCACAATATTGGGAGGTTGAAGCAAACTCAAATCTTTCAACAAAGACTATAGCCCGAATTCTGGTAACGCAAACTCGAAAACTTCAAATTCTACCTCGACTCCGACTTGCACTAGGAAGGGAAAGAACTGCAGAACAAGAATTTCTGAAATTTGAACGAGAGTTTGACTAGCCTCGAATTGTCACAGTACCGCCAAGCGTGAACTCTAAACTACAGCAAACTCTTGGAAACAAACTTTCAACACTGGGTGTTCGGAGTAGGAGAAACAATAAAAAATGAACGCTGTGCTCAACGGAGTGTCAGTGGCGAGGATAAGTACGTATCATATATATACATATATATCAAAGAAATATATGAAAACGAAGCCTGCTCGCCGCGGCAGCAATTGAATAAACTGAGATTGCGTGATGGGAAAAGATCGACATAAGAATATTCCATTCGATCGTATATTCTGTAGATCTCACTCACGCAGCAATCAGGGAGCTAGCCGGCCCGCCATGTATCTTCACAAGTTGGCCCCGCAGCTAAGTTAGTCACCCTTTCGGTGACTGCATGAACGACACTAGCTCGAAACCTCTTATCAATTGAATGGGTCCCGGCCTCATTCTTTCTCCACCAACACCAATCTCGATCGCCATCACTTATCATTGAACGCGACGCCTCTAGCTATCAATACCACCCCACCAAAAACTCCAAATTTTTAATTTCCCCAACTGGTGGTAGATGTTTAATTATAAGACGAGCCTGGTGAGGGAGGTAGCCAACCTGCAGACACTAGCTCACACATGGCTGAACTCTGAAAGCTGACACCCAGCATGTGAAGTGAAAAAAATCTATTTATCATCTCATCATAGCTCCACTCATGGTGGTGTAAGTTTCCATGCCTTGATCACGTACTGCAGGTGTTCATGACCTTGTGACTCATCACCTTCTTCTGTGGCTTTCATCACCACACAGAACTTATGTATGACTGGAAATTCAAAAGAAAGAGAAAGAGTTCAGGGTAAGACAATGACATAAATGCTCAAGTCCAGTATTGGGGATGTTTGTGTCACCAGCTCATTGGAAAGTCAGACTGAGAGTCTAGCAGAAACTTACATGGAACTATAACCTTTGTTAACATCCTCTTCATTGTAATCCTATAGATTAGTCAAAAACTAGTAGAGATGTAAACGTTTGTGATAAGCAGAAAAAAATTGGCATTACATCTAATGTTGCTCTTGAGCTTCCCAGGTGTCAAACATAATCTAGTCCCTCTCCACGATTTCATGGTCTCCAGTTAGTTTGGAGCCAGGGAGGATTATAACTGAAACCTCAATTCCATTAAATTGGTAGTCTTCCATGGTTTACATTAGTTTGTCGTGCACATAGGTTTGCAAAATAATATGCAGGTTTCATCCCTAAACCCTAATCCTTTCCTTCCCTTCCTTCCCTTCCCTTCCTTGCTTGAGGATTCACTGAGCTTGCCATTATATGGAAGTTGCGCCAGATTAGCAGTCAAACCCCTCCCAGAGTCCCCTGTTTTTGACTGGTTCTGATCTCGTACATGACAACCTTGCCTTCTCCGTTGCGAGCAGGCTTGTACAAGTCTGATCGTCTGACTCGAGACTGGGTGTGTCTGTACTTCTGTTGACAGGAATTTTCTTAGAATTGAAGAAGTCCTGAAAGGATGGACAGGCAACATGGAGTTTGTGTGCAGGTCCAGAACTCCAGATGGAGGAGACTGAAGAAAAGCTGTGTTCCAGTGGACATAACTTAACTTATCAAAACTTAAGTTTGTTCCACTGATGATGATTCACCTCTGAAATGGCTTGAAAGAATGAATTCATGCTCGATCCAGTACTTGAGTTGACTGAGAATATTCCCTACTTCTTTCAATCCCATGTTCCCATGGTGATCAATCATGTGCAGTTAATTCCAAGGGAATCTATTATATATCCAGTGTAACTTGATGTTGAAACTTTACGTTTTCGTTGTCAAAAAAGGCCATCACTGAGTGTGCAGCCAGCCAGTCTGTTTTAATTATTTAAGCTTAGAACGAGAGAGAGAGAGATACAGTTCCGTCTTCAGTTGTTTCCATTGTCAGTTATTATTCTCCATCCTGAGGTGGTGATTTGCTGCTCAGATTCTCTGTTTTCTACACCACGGACTCTACGCGTCTCTTTTGATTTCGATTCATACTGGAGTAGGGTACTTTGCATACGGGTTGAACAGTCGTAGTTGTTACTGCTCAGACAGACTGTGAACCAGTGCTGTAGAGGAGCCATCCATAACCAATCGAATAATCAATTGTGGACATGATCTTGAGTACTGCAACGGAAAGCAAAGCCAATACTTTTAGAGGTGCATTGATAGAAATGACAGGGATTGCAAAAAAAAGAAAATGGTAATTTTATTGCTTAAAATTGAAATTACTATGAATTTCAAAAGCCAAAAGTTAGCCTAAACCTATGACCAATGTTTAGACTATTCCAACACCACTCATCTATGATACTAACTTACTTGTTGTTCACTTCGACACTCCAAACCAAACACATGTGTCGTAAGAAGAATCATGGTTGGAAACCAAAAACTAATGGTTGGAAATTAATCACACGCTCTCTTGAATTTCAGCCACCCTATTCATTGTTGATGGGGTAAGTTACTGGTTGATAATGCATCAGCTCTACCTTACCTTATCCCAAGTGAGTTTCCATAATCTGCCCTTTTCCTTTTTTCCGTTTTCATCAATGTAGCAAAGTTTTTTGTTTTTTTCGTTTCCTTTTTTTTTCTTTTTTTTTCTATTTGATCCATCTCTTCAGTTGGTCAGTAGTTGGTAAATGTTCTCCGACCAACCAGCACCTTCAATTGGCTTCAGATTCTCTGCTTTCTACCATGGACTGTACGTGTATCTTTTGATTTGGGAGATATCATTCATACTGGAGTATGGTACTTTGGATCAAGCAGTACTTACTACCCAGACTGCGGACTAGTACTATCCTTATCCCAGGTGAGTTCTGTGATATACCTGCAACTTTCCTTCTTTTTCTTTTTTCTGTTTTCTGTTTTCATCAATTTTTTTGTTTCCTTGTTTTTGTCTTTTTTTTTCCTTTAATTTGGAAAGCAATATAATGTCACGTATATTATTGTTGATACTGTACAAAGGTTGCAACAGTTCAGTTCTCCGTCTGTCAGTAAATTTCTGACAATCAAGTGTGCCACTGTGTTGCCAGTTGTCGTGACAGAAAATGCCAATTGTGTTATGCTAAAATTCTTGGAACAGGGGGTGCATTTGGCAGTTCAGTTTGCAAGATTATTGGACCCCACTACTATACTTACACTTACTAGGCTGTACATGGATGTTGGTAGATGAAGACAATAGAAACTTAAAGCCAAGCATCATCATAAGGATTTCAACTTAGAAGGTGTTTCCATTTGCATCAATCTTAAAATGACGAGGCAGAAAAATAATTCTTAAAACAGGACAACCCCACCCACCCACCCACCCCCCACACACACACACACAAATGCATTAAAAACATCACCTTGTGACCATCTCCTGACTGCTCAATCTCTTTCAGCAAGTTAGTTGGTAAATGAATGACAAGGCCAAAAAAATAATTCTTAACCGACATTGAGGATGTTTTTGACCCAATGAATGATAAAGAATCTCTCCACAACATGTATTGTAAGTGCAACTATTCATCTTTAGAATTTTGTGTGAAAAAAATAGGAAGGTCATCTTCAATAGTTTGACTTCTAATGAGTGCTTTTGCATTTCTTTTTTTTTAAACCAACAATTCAAACAATACCAAAACAGATCATTTCCACAGTGACCAGATCATCATTAAAGGGTTAAACACACACACACACACACCACCAAATGCATTAAAACATTACCTTTGGTGAATGATCTATCTTTTTCTTTTTTGAAAACACATGGACAGTCATTTTCCATTGATGAGAGAAAAAGTACAGTAGTGGGTAAAAATATTGTCAGACCAACCAGCACTTTGGCTTCAAATACACCTACGGTGCCTTATCTTACCCATACAGTCATATACAGTAGTGTTGGGATCCAAAACTACAAACCTGCTGCGCTTTACTTACAACTGTTTACTGTACTGTATATGAATGGATGTATCTTCTTTTTCTTTTTCTTCTTTTTTCTTCTTTTTTCTTTTTTTTATTCTCCAGGGGAATGGATGAATCCACGACTCCACCCGAAGCAGGCACCCACCTGGACCCAGCCTGACAATCAATGATGTACGTGCTCACGGGGGAAAAGCAAACCCATATGCATCAATCATAAAGTCATTCCAGGCTGGGTTTTTGGAAGGAAAAGGAAAGGAATGAGGCCTCGTATATATATAACTTATATGGCCTTTCCCATTGCTGCCTCAGTTGCTCAATCCCCCTGTACAATTCTAGAACTTTGCGCCGGAAGCTGCTCCAGTCTCTTGCAACCAGGGGCCACGACAAAAATCATCAGGGCTTGGTTTTGTCGTAAGAGGAGAGAATCCGTCCATCAGCTTGTGTTTTGGGGGGCAACAGTGTGCCTGCCACCACAAGCCTTCACAGCACTGGCACAACTTCTGGAGGGATGGAGTGTGGCAGGGCTCGTAACCTGGGCCTGAGATTCCACCCCCTCAAACAAAGTAGATGAGTCTGTTACCACCATGATTAGGAATCTGAATATCTGGGGGCCAAATCCAAGAAGGACATGTTGATTTTTTTGGAGGTGTGCAAATGCTTGTTTTTTGTGAATCAAACCCAAGTGGAATTGTAATTTTCTGATTAAAATTGTAATTTGTGTGAATTTTTGAAGTGGTCTGCCCTTAAAATATAAAAATCACTCATAGAGTGGAGTCGTAAACGCAAGCATAAACATCCTTTAAATAACCCATAATCACATTTTTGTGGATCCTATATTCCAATGGTACTTAAATATTCACCATTAAAAGGATTGTCACATTATTTCTTATTGGTGTTAATTAATGCAGTGATTTTGTCAAAAAAAATAAACAGATATGAATGAATTTTGGGGTGAAATTGGAGCCAAAAGTAGGATGACGGAATTAGGCAACTAGTAGTAATGGTTTACTTACAACACTAGGAAAAATGAGCTAGTTTGGAGTGCTCTTCACTTCTATTCATGAGCATGGCCAACAAGTGAAGTTTGACTTTTACAATAGAGGTAGACAAATTGATATTGGAGATATTTGAAGTCCAAGAAGCATGGAAAAGAGACTATGTTTTCACCAAAAACACTCCAAAACTGCCATTTCTAATACAAGCACCAAGTTTTAAATGAAAAACATTTTTGGACACATGTAACTATAGGATATTGTAGTAAGCTTGTTTGAAAACATGTGGAAAAAATTTCAGAATTTCCCACCATGTAGATTGCAAGATATTAGCATGTGAAGTGACAAATTTCCTTTTTTGGGACCTGCGAAAATCCGGGCAGCTGCACTTCAAAAGGTCACATATGTATGAAAAAATGTTCAATATGGTGGTTACTCTTTGAATTCATTCTTGAAGTTAAGTTGGCTACATGCTCAAAAAATTTCAGATCATTTGGAATCATACAACGTATAGGAAAAAAATAGTAAGTAGAAAAGAGTAGAGAATGATTCAAAATACTAAATTGTTAACAATTTATTTATGAAATTGAAAAATGCCAATTTCAATGGTTGTAATGTTGTAATAAACAATCTCCACCCAAATTTTTTAATTTTTTTCCCAAAATATTGAAAATTGAGTTAAATAAAGGACTTCAAAGTTTGTTTTAGAGTAGAGATTCAATAACAACCCGCAAACTCCCACAAACTAAATTTCCTCATATTTTTTGACTCATTGATCAAAATGGAATGATTCAAAGCTCTCCAAGTATATAAAAAAAAAATCTAAAGAACCAATTTCAAATTTTAATTTCTTAAAAAAATATTTTTTAAAGAAGTTTTTTTTGCTGCTTGAGCTGCCCATTGAGCAATGAAAAGTACATATCACACAATAACTTTTTAACCATGAAGTCAAAAGTTATAAAAAAATTTGGGGCCTTAAAGATACTCCTTGGGCACATGTTGTGTTAAAATTTTGGTGAAAAATAAAAACTCCATTTGTAGTGAACTACCCAAATTTCCTATGTTGCCAAAAAACGCAATTTCGGCGTTTAGGGGTTAAATTGGGTTGTTCTAAAGTTGTCCATTTTATAATCAAGTTTACAATGGTAAACTTTTCTATTTTTTCTAGATTATGAGGGCAAAATTTTGGATGTACATTTGGAAATAGCTCGAGTCAGTTTGAAAATTTTACCAAGAAAAAGACAATACAAAGCATTAAGAGACACAAATAACCATAATAGATTTTTTGAAAGTTCTCTATAATCAAACTATACTTGAGTGATTGTGCAAGAGATACTTGTCTTTTTTTTTTACTCCAAGAGTTTATGTTTTCAAGAGAGTTTAATTTTTCACTATAAGCCCATAACTTTTGTGCTACACTTCCAAAAGTCAAACCTAAGATTCAAAACTAAGGTACATGTTACTATTATAGCTACACATTGAATAATATTTCTCATCTTCCAAGAATATTTTTCTATGTAAAAATGGCCTTGATTGAATTTCTCCTTTTCCTATTTTCAAGATTGCAAGTACCATTTTATGCTCCAAAAGAACTAGCATCTTAAGGTGATAATTGATGTATAAAGTCTTCTATTGGAATTATAGGAGTTGTCTTCTTCTCTATCACCCTTTGATTCTGGTAGTATAAAGTGGTCTTATTTTGCTTTAACTGGAGATGAACAATGATTAATTATGGTACAGCTTTGGATGCAGTTGTAGCCCATTATGATTGGTTCTAAGACTCCTAGTATTGCAACCAACCCTTAGTCAATTTTGCAACCAACGCTTGGTCAAAAATAGGGAAGTCTATACTACAAGTACGGAAGAAATAGAATCTTCAACTAAAAAATTCATAGTAATTATGTTTTGAGGACTAAAAATTTGAAAAATTATAGAATCCTTCCAAACTCTATTGCTATACATGTGAAAAATTCTACATAGGAAATCCATGCTCTAAATATGTATAATTGTTTAAGTCTTTGGAAGATCTTTTAACCCTAAATATTTGAAAAAATGTTAATTTTATTATTCAACCAGCATAGAGAGCCATGTAGTTGGAGTACTTGCTGTTAAATGGAATAATGAAAGCCTTGATCAATTTGATGTAGTTTAGCAACTTCATTATCGTGTGATTAAAAACACATTGACACCTAATGAAGTTGCTAAGATTAATTTTTAGTTTTGCACTTCTCAAAAATAGCTAGGTTGACCTATACATTAAGAATAAGTTGAACTAGCCTACACTTTTTTAATCCCTAAAGGACCAAGCTGCATTTTTTGGCAACATAGTGATTTGGGGCAGCTCACTACAAATGGAGATTTTATTATTTTTTCCTTAAATTTTCACACAACATGGGAACAAGGTTTTTCTTTAAGGCCCAACAATTTTCATAACTTTTGACTACATGGTTAAAATTTTATTGTATGATAAATAGTTTTTTCATCGAGTGGGCAATTTGGGTAGAAAAACAAAATTACTTTTTTAGGAATAAAAATCAGAAATGAATTTTCTAGATTTATATATACATGGAGAGCTTTGAATCATTTCATTTTGATCAATGAGTCAAAAGCTATGAGGAATTTTAGTTTGTGGACAATTATGGATTCTCAACTCTAAAATAAACTCTCAAGTTGTTTATTTAACTCAAATTTTAATATTTTTGAAAAAAAAAAAAATCATAGGATGTAGATTACTTATTACTCCCTCCATCCCAAAATGATCTTCTTGTTGCACTATGTACATTGCAAATTGGTCAAATTTGGCTTTGATTGCTATTTAGGGCCAATTAAACAACCTTGAGTTATAGTTTTTCTTCTATTTATGCAATCATCAATTGAAAGACAAACAAAATGACTGGATTGGTTGAACCCTCATTGCCCAAGGGGACGAAAAGTGTCCTCACAAAGTTTCAAGTCAAATTCAAAGTGTTGTAACTTTTGCATCTGGTGTTCAAATTCAATAAAAGTTGTTAGAAAAGTTGTGCTCTTTCTTCTAGTTTATATGGTAAAATTTTCAAATCAATACAAGCTATATTGATTTTTTGAAAATCAGTCAAAGTTCACAAATTCAATTTGAGTCCACCAAACTACATTTGATGGCTAAAACTTCAGGGGATTGTATCTCCTTCATCCAATGTTTGTTTTCAATAAAATTTGTTGGATTATGTTTCCCTTCAAGTCTTGTTGTTGTGGTAAAATTTTCATGTAAATCCAAGCTGATTTGAATGTTTGGGAGCAATTCGAAGTTCAAAATCTGACATTTTTGGATTATTGTGAACTTCAACGGCTTGTTTCTTCTCCATACAATGTCCATTTCCAATAAAAAAAAATTTGGTAAAGTTGCGCATATTAGTCTAGTTTTTGTGGCTAAAATTTCATATCAATCTAAGAAGTTATGAGGGACTAAGAAGCATTTTAGTAGAAGGTTCAGCCTTAAATGTGTTTTCTGCAACTTTTTTTGCCTATATTTTGACATTCAAAAGCCATTTTGCAAACACATTGAGTCAATTTATTGACATTTTTTTTCAAAAATGTGTTTGTATGTTGGTTCTAAGTAACTTTATAGTTTAAATTTTTTTTCATTTGAGTAGGTTTAGTAATTGAATTTCACCTCTAAGTGTGTTGCTAGGAAATATCTTCAATTATTCCTCTTTAAGTTTATTCTTTAAGTTATTGTAATGAATTTTAAAACCTAATTTCTTTAATATTTAAATTTCCTCTAAATTCTTTAAGTTCCTTTTGAGAATTCTAGGGCTATTTCTAAACAATTCTATCTATCGAAATTCTAACTACTTAAATCTCTAGATTAATCTTTAGTTTAAATCTCAATTGCTTCTCAAATTAAAAGGAAATAAACATACCTCGGTTTTCAAGATGTCGATAGTTCCGTCATCACAAATGATAAATATAGTTGGTTCGTACACCTTATCCACATCCATCATCCCTTAATCATTTTAGAAAGATTTTAATTCCTTGTTAAGTCCTTTCTTTGCTTTGGATTTATTTCAAAATCCTTGTTGCTAATTGAATCTAACCTTTTGAATTGTTGGTATATAATAAATTAATCTTTGGAATTATCCAATTTCCAAGATTATAATTAATAATCATTAAATTATTTATCAAATTTCCTTAGAAAATCCAAGATTTTAGTGTAGGCTTTGTTTTATACAATTTAGCTTATTAGGCCTAATAAAACAAATCTCTAAACAACATTCAACCATCTAAATTCAAAGAGAATCCCACTTAATAACTACCAAACAACCAAGTGAATAGTATAAGGAATAATGGCAATAATCAATGATAAAATGAATAGGAAAAGGAATAAAATACCAATCCCTTAATTTAGGGTGAATAGTTAGATGCTTACCTTGCAATTATTTAATATTTTGATGCTAAATTCCCGATGCTAATTTCCCTCTTAACCTCCTTCTTCTTCCAATTCCTTATTATTTGGTTTTGGTTATTGGGAGTTAAGAGATGTTACAATAAGAGTAAGTTGAGTTAGAATGCAAAGAGAGAATTGATGTGGGATAGAACTCCCAATTTTCCCTCATTACCTGGCTCAGTCTCAGTACCCAGTGCAGCACTCCGCTCCCCTCAGTGAGCGCTCAGCGCCTGCCACATGGCAGAACGTGAGAGGCCGAGACCTCCGACATTTAATGTCATTCTGAAATATTGCACGTTGAGTGCTAACCTACACTAGCGCATTGGCAAGTGGTTCAGAATCTCTGATAGGTTTCCTGTTGGGGGCAATCCCAAGTATGGAGGATAATTTCGATGTCTACTTAGTTTTGAATGTACTTTTAGAATATGACTTCTCTTTTTGTAAAGGTTCCACTAATTTTCTTAAAAGGATATAAGTCAAAGCTCCGCCATGCAAGGGCAACCCCAAATTTCAAGTTTTAATTTAAATACTAAAAGAGGTACGCATGACAGCATTTAAATCGAACTTTAGTATTTAAGTCACACAATTTTAGTACTTAGTTTTAAATTCTAAAAGACGTACACTTGAAAGTGTTTAAACTAAAATTTAAGATTTAAGTCAACACAATTTAGTATCTGGATTTAAATTCTTAAAGGAGGTACACATGACAACGTTTAAATCAAACTTTTAGAATTTAAATCGACATGAACCACGTGTTCAATTCTTAAAAGAGGTATGCATGACAACGTTTAAATCAAGCTTTTGGAATTGAAACCAAACTTTTGGAATTGAAATCAAACTTTTGGAATTGAAATCAAACTTTTGAAATTGAAATCAAACCAACTCAATCATACAATGTGAGTTCGTCTAGAGTTTAATTAAAAACCTTTTGGCAAAGACTAGCTTCATTGCCTTAAGAGTTTTTTAATTAAATATATGTTTCAATGCTACAAAAGATAAGTTTGGGAATCCAACTTCCAACACTCTAATAAAAGACAATTAAAAAGAGTTAGAAGTCTTATAACTTACTAGCAAAAATTGGTTGGCTTTAAGAGAACCCCAAATTCTTAAAACCTCTTCACTAACACAACCACAAGAAATTGAGTAGGAATTTGATCACCCCAACAGTGGTGGTGTACCAAGAGTATATTTGTATTCGACAGAGTTTCGGTACACAAGAGCGGAATTGTCCGACAGAATGTCGATACAAGAAAAATGTAACAGAGGCTTGGCACGAAGAAAATGAATATGGAATGGGATGTGAGAAAGAAGGAGGGAGGGCCCTTATATACTCGTGGGAAAGGGCCCACCTCCTTGTTTACCATGAGATATTTTGTTTTCTATTTATAGAAAATTCATAAACTACTCTAATCTACCCTTAGATATTTGTCCAACAAATCTTTGTTTAATCAATAGGAAGTTTTTCAAGTAAGTTCCTCAAAAGTCTTAATTAGCCTTAGGAATAATGCTTAAATCAAATTCGTTGACTTTTGAAAGATTTTGTGGAATCAAGTCCTAATTAACGTGAGATATTTTGTGTTTAACCTAAAGTCGACCCTTAAATAACTTTGATAAGTCCAAATTGACTTTTTAAGTCAAGATTTGGAAATCTAATCAAATCAAATTTTAGATTTTTCCTCAAGATATTTAGGAATTTGATTATAACTTATTACAATTTACGTTGAAAAAGTCAAACTATGAACTAACCCTCTCTATTTTTTAGGGGAAAAATCAAAACACAAAACCAATTGCTCCATCAAGTTTAGAAGACCCACAACATTCTAGAGGACCTCCTTTCCCTTTTTCCTAAGTCATTCTTTAGTGTAAAAACCACTTACAGTAATCCAAAGAAAAGTGAAAACTTTAACTTTTGGAATTTGTAGTTTTTGAAGAAACTGAGTGGCTTGGGTTGTTTAGAAGATTTAAAAAAGTAATGAAAGATCCCTTGTTCCCACTAATTGGACACCATTAGCTCCTAGTTCGCCGGTCAACTCGCCGCCATATTGTAACTTCTTGGAAAATTCAAAGTTGGTGTTGATTTAGGTACTTTTGCTTATTAGAAAGTCTTCAAACTTAACAAGGTGCTTTATTAGCATAGAAAACACTATCTTAATTTTTAGTGGGATTTTACTGCACTCCAAGTAATTTCTATGAATTTACTAGTAGCTTTAAACGTGGTTGATTTTTGATGGAGTCATCATGGAAGCTTGTAAAATTCCGAAACTTTTTGGGCAACCTTTAGAAAATCCCAAAAAAATTATGAAAAAATCAAACCTCCAATTGTATTATTCATGGAGATGCTAAAATAAACAACTTCATCATAATTTTTACATGAAGGGGGAATTATCCTGGTATCGGTTTTTTTTGTGGATGATTGGCTCCTCTATTGATCTCCTGGCATGCTTTTACTTAAAAAGTACTTTTCTATAAGCTCCAACTTCCTCTTCCTTCATCTACTCTTGATTTTGGTTGATATTTAGCAATCACCTACAAGATCAACATAACTAATCCAAATTCTCTACAAATTGGATTCTATAGACTATTGGACTCCCTAATCCTAAAAATAAACTATGACGTTTAGTTAGATTGTCACATGTACTTCGTAATGATCAATTGTTACATAGACAAGACACTAGGTTTGACTAACTCTCACATCTTCACTTTCACTCAAAACTACTAATTTACTCTCACAATCTCTCAATTAAGAGTTAGAAGTGTAGAAACATGTTAAAAGACATAATTCCTACTTCTAAAAAGACTTCTAACTCTATTGACAGGGACTGCTACCAATTCCACTCAAATCCTATAATTTAAAACATTCAAGAAAAATAAATACAAAGTCCCAAGTGCCAACTTGAGGACTCACAATATTCCATATAGTATATGTATTTCGTATACTATTTGTATTTGTACAATAACAATATATTTATCCATATATGTATCCATATTTCATAACTGTATCCTATATTTGTATTTGTATCCACATCTAAATCCGGATAGACAACATTCGGTGCTCCATCAAAGGTTGTTTTTAGCAAGATTGACATACCGCATTTATTGCCATTTACAATGTGTTCATAAAATCAAATCAATGGCAGTTGAAGGGATTTTAATTTTTTGTTAAAAGAATTGATGGTTCAAGTTTTTTGGGTAGCAAGGGGTGGCATGCACAAGGCTGTCTGCCTCTTTTCAGTACATTATTGCTTCTCTTAGCACTTCCATCACCATTTGGTCCATATGCTTGAGGATTTTTTGCCTAAGCTATGTGTAGAAGTCTATGTGCAAGTGGCATAGGTGGCACAAAACTCAGACACAACTCAAGTTGGAAGTTCCCCGATAAATTTCTTCAGACATGTTTCTTCAACTCCAAAGGTGAAGAATGGTCTGGTTCAATTAACGGGAAATGGGTGCTCCACAATCCACGCTCAACCAACAGGAAAGCGACACGTCTGAATTCTCTGTTAATTGAACCTTGAGTGCAGAAGGTGTGACTACCCTTAATAATTTCCAATTTCCAATTTCCCACGAAACTGTGATTGTCTGCCAAAATTTCCCTTGGGTTTAGGTGAGGGTTTTGCCTGACGCTGACGAGAAAGACAAACAAATTCCCTGGTTTAGGGTTTCGTCGTGGTGTCTGAATTCTTTCATGGCATTCCCGTCTTCAGAATTCCCGGAGTCCTCTTTGATACTCTGGGATAGGGCTACTGTAGTTCGAAGAATTCTGTCTGAGAGTACTGTGTCTTGGCACATTTGAAGAAACATTAGCAGAGGCAGATAACGAGCATCTGCTGCATTGAATTCGACTCCAATTTCTTCGCTTTGTTGAAGAGGAAGTGATCTTGTATCACTCGGTCGATCAGATCTCATGTCTCAGCTGTCATGGATTTGGCCGCAAGAGGGTGCTCTTGACTGAGGGTACTTGTTGTACCTCTTCGGGAAGGAGCATTGAAGAACGGAGCATTGAGGAGCGAGGAGATTCTCGAAAACTTTTTCAAGCAAGGGACCATGCAGTTGTAGCGGGCCAGACACCATTTTCAGAGGGGATCAGGATTCCCCAGACCGTGGAATTTCCAATTTCCAATTCTATTTTCACTCAAGAGATCCTTGGATTCTAAAACATTGTCTCATCAGCTTTCATCAATAACTGCATTGGACGTAGACTCTGAACAAGATGATCAAAACCCTAAAACACCGTTGCAAGGTGCATCACTCCAACCTCCAGTATATTAATCGGGTTCTGAGGTGCGGTCGGGAGGCTGACGCATGTGTTGCCTCGCCGACATCCTCTTGCTGCACCAGATTTATTATTTTACTTGTCCGCACGTCGAGGCTCCATCGTCAGGTAAACCTTAGCAAATTTCAGAGCACAATTCTACATTTGATCCATTCTCTGTGGCATAGTCAAAGTTTGAAGCTATTTGCATATGTTGTAAGTTGTGGGCGTTGTGCGTTCTCTTCCTGGTTGGAGGTTGCTTGACAAAGGTTTAGCAGTGCGGATGAAAGCACGGACAGAGTTGGAAGGTGGCTGAAAAACTCAACGATTCCTGTTTGATACTTGGTGTCCAGATTGAAGTCAAGGTTGTGTGGGCTGTTGTTCCTATGCAGCTGCTGCTTGGAGGGAGCCTCTCTTACTGGACTTAGGGTTTAGCAAATTGGAGCTGAGGACACACATTGAAAGGTTAATTGAAAGGTAGCTCAAGAACTCGCTGAAATTGATTCATATACGATAAGCTGAGGTTAGAGTGAAGTTAGGTTACGGAACTTGTTGCATGTATCGGGCGTTGTGCATGTCGCGATGTTCAGGGTGTTTTCGTCTCTGTAGTTAGGGCCTGACAATTTGGTAGGGTAGAGTAGACGCAATTCCTAGGTTTAGGTTACTTGCTCTGCAATTTCAGTAGAATTTTGTATCTGTACAAAGTTTCAGTATTTGTTGTAGCGTTCTTGCTGCTTATAGAGGAGTGTAAAGAGTTGGAGAATCTTATGTATTGTCACATTTGAAACTTTCTCCGGACTAAGTGCCAGTCAAGTTTTCGAAATCTTAATACATTAGAGGTTATTCATGCTGATGTCGAGCTGCTGTTGTTTCTTCCTCCCTGCTTGGATGCCTGAGAGGCCGGGGTTGAGCAGTGTGCAGGACCCAAAAGACACAGTTGAGAGGGAGCTGAAGGCCGTATGCCATGTGCTTTTTTGTTATGACTGAAGCTTAGCATTAAAACTGCACACATTGGTGGTGGTTGATGCAGAGAACTGTTGGGTGTGTTTTTCTCTCAGAACACCGAGGGCTTAGCAATTTGGAGGGGTGTTCAAAGAAGAGATCGTGCACAGTTGACGCCGAGTGGACGATTTGAAGAGATGGATTCAGACATGAAATTTTGGGCGTGGACTGAAGGGAACGTCTAGTCAACAATTCGGAAGCGGCATACATTGGAAGTCATTCATGCTGAAGGCAAAGAAGGAGCGCAGCTGAACAGAAAAGGAACGAACGCAGTTGAACAGACCTGAAGATATTGACAGTCATGCATGATACTTCGTGTCTCTGCCGAAGCTGAGTTTTGAAGCTTGTTGTGTTTACTGGCCTTCGTTTGAGGTGAACCAAATTGGAATGTTTCTCTTTCTGCTTGGGGGTTTATCAATTCGGAGAAGAAAATACACTCAGAAAGGAGCAGGTTGACCCTTATATACCACTTTCTCAGCTTTGAGTCAAGCTTTAAGACACTGCATGCATTTGGAGAAGGAGCTCTTTTCTGCTGACAGAGGACATACACTTGAAAGGGGACTAAGTCTTGAGGAAATTCATTTATATCTTTTCTCTGGATAAGATTTCTGTTCGTGGTATTACTCTTGTCGCAAAAAAATCCTCAGAAGTTTATAGACACCGAGCCACAAAATGACCGCATTTATGCACCTTTTATTGCATCATAGGCAGCAAACGAGAAGCTTTTTGGTGCTTGGCACTGGTGCGCAGGTGAGTGATTGTTGACTTATGGTCATGCATCTGTTCTACAGAAGTGTTTGGATGGCTTGTGACTTGTGTCAACTAAAACATATGTTTCCAACATATTTGGTTTGCTCGCCAGAAGTATATTTGATAAGTATATATGGTGCCTCGCTTCCCCCAACCTGACTGGACGTGCTGTGGACTTCGTTGGTTGGTTAATGATTTTTTTAAACATTTCATTTTAGTGCCGATGAGTATCTTATGTTCAAAGTACTACCAAGTGTATTTGTTTTTTGACGCACTGTCCGGTATTTGTGTGACCAGGATGCCTGTGTGATCACACTCTTGAACTCTCCGTGGCTTATACACCCTCCTTTACTGTTGGGGTCAGCCTCCCGTGGAGGAAGAAGCAGCGGAGAAATTAGGTGTTTATCGTCGTCAGTTTGGAGACCGTCTCTTAGTACCAGTGCTTCAGGTGTGCATCAGATGGCCGTTCTCATGGAAATAAGTGGGTGCTGTTTGCCTCTTAGGAAGAATGTGACTGACGTATGTGAAGTACGTTCCATTTGAATCAGGCGAAGCACAGACAATTGCTCATGATTGGGAGGAGTATTTTGCGGATCCTTCGCAGTGGTGGGACAACAGGTTCTACAAGGTATCACTAGGACTACCAGTTAGTTGATGTTTGAAAGTTGCAAAGAAACAAAGAGAAGTTTATTTATTGCTTTTCCAAGGGTTTAGGGTGCTTTGGTAAACAAGACTCATGTTACAGTGTGAGTGTGTTTTGGAGTGGAGTGAAGGCTACTTAGATCATTCCAATGTTTAAGAACATATATTCCTTGACTGGTTTTCCATATTGGATCGTGGTTTTTTGTGCATATAGATGAACCCCAAATCACCTGACTATACACACAAGGTGACAAAGAAAGAGCTTTGGGTAGATGGCTGGTCAACTCCACTATGGGTGAAGGCGATGCTCAAATTGCTGACTTTAAGCACATTACCATCTCATGTTGGTTATCGTACCAGTGATTCTCAAGAGATTGGACAGCCAAATAGGTAGTGGCATGAGCATGAGCGACATCTCTCTTTGTGACATTCCTATAGGTGCAAGTAATTTTCCTAAAGATGAAACTGACAGACGTATTGACGATGGATGACATGTTGACGGTTTGTAATTTGTTTTTTGAATTTTTGAGTTGGGTCGTTTTATTAGGATTCAGTTTCTGCCACGTTTTCTCTTTGTTTGCTTTGTGACATTCTCTGTGTAAGTGTTTATTAGTTGCCTTTAAAGTGCAATGAATTTTAGAAATAGTGTGCAAGTAAGAGATATGAAGACTGCATATTTGCATCCAAGTATGTGTCGATTAATCGGGCAATATTTTTCACATTACGAAGGTTATTCTCATGAAGAGTGTATTGATGAGTCAGGTCTCCTGAGGGCAGTTTTGGAAGAAGAATCACTTTGCCCACTCGTACAAGAGAGTCCAAGAAAACTGTTCAAGCCGGTGGCAGCACGCGCATGCCAAGCGCAACTACCACGAGTGAAGCAATTGATGTTTTGAAGAACCGACTACAACGGGGCATTGCTATAGACTCGTACATGTGTGTTGAAGTTCTGAAGCGGTGCGTGAGACAGAAAGACCTTAGAGTAGTCGAGCAAATTCATAAGTGCATCACTGAGAGTGGAATGCAGCAGAATATATATGTTGCAAACAACCTATTGAATGCTTACATCAGAAGTGGGAGACTGGAGGATGCATGCAGAGTGTTTGATGAACTTATGAAGAAGAATGTTATTAGTTGGAACGTCATGATTGGAGGTTACGCTCAGCACAGTTGTGGGAAAGACGCCATGGAAGTTTTCCATCAAATGCGAAAGGAAGGTATGCAACCTGATGCAGTTACTTACTTGAGCATCTTGAAAGCCTGTGCGAGCCCATCAGCTTTAAAGTGGGTCGAGGAAATTCATGCATATATCAGAGAGGGTGGGTTCGAGTCAGATGTTCGTGTGGGGACCTCGCTCCTTAAAACGTATGCAAAGTGTGGGAACATAAAGGAGGCAAGGAACACTTTTGATAAGTTGGCAAGTCGCAATGTGATCACCTGGAATGTGATGATTGGAGCATATGCCGGAAGTGGTGATGGTGAGGAAGCATATCGACTTCTTCTCCAAATGAAACGGGAAGGCTTCAAACCAGACGCCTTTACATATGCAAGTATCCTGAATGCATGTGCAAGCGCAGGGGCTTTGAAGTGGGTAAGGGAGGTTCACAAATATGCCCATGAAGCGGGATTTGAGTCAGATTTGCGTGTGGGCAACGCGCTGATCCACATGTATGCGAAGTGCGGGAGTATCGATGATGCGCGACTGGCTTTTGACAAGATGAAGGAACGGGATGTCGTCACTTGGACTGCGATGACTGGTGCACTTGCGGAACAAGGACTTGGGTCTGAAGCATTTGAACTTTTTCTTCGAATGAAACGGGAAGGCTTCCAACCGACTGTTATCACTTATGTTAGCGTCCTTAATTCATGTGCTAGTGCTGGGGCTTTGAAATGGGTGAGGGAGGTTCACCGGCATGCCCGTGAATCGGGATTTGATTCGGATGTGCGTGTGGGCAACGCACTGGTCCACATGTATGCAAAATGTGGCAGTATCGATGATGCGCGACTCGCTTTTGATGAAATGGAGGTACGGGACGTGATTACTTGGAACGTGATGATTGGCGGACTTGCGGAACATGGACTTCGGTCTGAAGCATTTGAACTTCTTCTCCGAATGAAACGGGAAGGCTTGAAGCCAGACGCTTTTACATATGTGAATATCCTGAATGCATGTGCATGCACAGGGGCTCTGGAGTGGGTGAGAGAGGTTCATTGCCATGCCCGTGAAGCGGGATTTGAGTTGGATGTGCGTGTGGGCACCGCGCTGGTCCACATGTATGCAAAGTGTGGCAGTATCGATGGTGCGCTCCTGACTTTTGACAGAATGGAGGAACGGGATGTAATTACATGGAATGTGATGATTGGAGCATATGCAGAATGTGGTTTTGGTGAGGAAGCATATCGACTTTTTCTCCGAATGAAACAGGAAGGCTTCAGACCAGACGCCTTTACATATGCAAGTATCCTGAATGCAGGTGCAAGCGCAGGGGCTTTGGAGTGGGTGAGGGAGGTTCATAGCCATGCCCGCGAAGCCGGATTTGAGTTAGATGTGCGTGTGGGTAATGCGCTGGTCCACATGTATGCGAAGTGTGGCAGTATCGATGATGCTCGATTGGTTTTTGACAGAATGGCGGAACGGGACGTGATTAGCTGGAACGTGATGATTGGTGGACTTGCGCAACATGGATGTGGGTCTGAAGCTCTAGAGGTCTTCACGAGTATGATAGCAGCCGGTGTGAAGCCTGATGGGTACTCATTTGTGGCATTGTTATCGGCCTGTAGTCATGCGGGCCTTGTTGATGAAGGGCGTCGACTCTTTCGGGCTATGTCGCAAGATTACGGCATCGTTGCCAGTGTGGTGCATTGGACCTGCATGGTGGATATTCTTGGTCGGGCTGGGCACCTGGAAGAAGCAAAGCTCTTAATTGATAATATGCCAGTTGAATCAGATGAAGCAATTTGGGGAGCTTTGCTCGGTGCTTGTAGATCTTATGGTAATGTGGAGTTAGGTGAACTTGCGGCTAAAGAGCTCTTCAAGTTAAAACCCGGGGATTCCTCTACGTACGTGCTCCTCTCCAACATCTATGCTGCAACAGAGAAGTGGGAGAAGGTATCATCGTTGCGCGCTGCAATGCTGGAGAAGGGTGTACGCAAGGAACCTGGGCGTAGCTGGATCGAAGTTGATAAGAAGATTCATGCCTTTGTTGTAGGGGATACATCTCACCCAGAAACGAAGGAGATATATGCAGAGCTGAGTAGTTTGACGGAGAAAATCAAGGCTGAAGGCTACCTTCCAGATACCCGCCTTGTGTTGCATGATGTTGATGAGAAGGATAAGGAGTTTTCACTTTGCTCTCATAGTGAGAAGTTGGCTATTGCATATGGACTTATTCACATCTCAAGTAGTAAACCCATACGTGTGTATAAGAATCTTCGAGTGTGTTCAGATTGTCATACGGCAACCAAGTTGATCTCAAAAGTGTCTAGAAGAGAGATTGTAGTTAGAGATGCAAATCGCTTCCATCACTTTCGTGATGGCTTGTGTTCTTGTAAAGATTATTGGTGATTAGTTTGGCAAAAGTTGAAAAAAAATTCATTTTTTTCAGACGTGGCAGTCACTATGCCACATGAGTGAGCTGTTGCAAGGTAGTTCTTGTAGTTTGAAAACTACCAGGAACTCAAAGTCTTCTAAAGGGATGAAAACTCCTCCAATGGGACCAAGAAGTGTTTGAGAATAGCTCTTGTTTTCATTACTAGCTTTTGTAACAAGCATAAATCTTCATTTGTGCGGAATAATTTTGATGATTGTCATTGTTGAAATGAAAGAAGACTTATGTAGCTCTTCTAAAAAGAAAAGATCAACAAAATCATACCATTTTTGAGAAAATGCCACTGTTGACAAGATTGATGAAAGATGTTTGGTTATTCAATACTTTGTCCATACATTGAAATCAGAATGTTGGAATCAAAATGCTCAAAAGTGCTCCAAAAAAATTGAATTTTTTCTCACAAATATACATCATCACAATATTGATGTGGAATATTTTTCAAATCGTTTTGAGATATGGAAAAATAGATATGAAAATATGAAGTGACAACCCATAGTGCCTTTTTTTTCTCAAAAAATTTGCCAATATTCGCACACTTGATCATTTCTTGAATAGATTGTTCTGATGGATTCAGTGGAAAAAATCATCTTAGGTCTTTTTGTTGTGTACAAACTATTAGTGAAGTTTACATTTTGAATTTTCTACAAATGTAATTGCAGAAGCTACATGGTAGCCTTGCAATCCTATAGGGACTAATTACATCATGTTTATTTATGAAGTCTCTTCTCATTGATTCTCATTGATTGATGTTGGGTCTCTTATTTGGCTTCATTCCCTTGCCTAAATACTAGAGTAGTTTATACTAGAAAGTTCTTGGAAACTTTCCAAGATAATCTTGGAACATCCTTCTAATTATTCCTACCCTATTGCATAACTACAATGTAACTCCTACCTATCTTTCATTGCTACCTACTAATTATTGTATGATCTTTCCTTTGCTAAATAAGCCAAGTTCCTTGATGATAGTTGATGTTGAATTTTCTAGCATGATAGTACCTTTATATGAGGCACACTGTCAACAATTGAGCTTAAAGATTTTCCTTCATGTAAGGACATTATTGTATTTTTAGCAATTGATTGCCTTTAGTTTTAGAGAATTGCATCAACGTTTTAGTTCACTAATGTTTTCAAATAACTTCTCTACATTGTTTGTTGGGCATTAACTTGCTTTCAATCAAGAATCTAAATGTTTCAATCTTGAAGCAACAAGGAATGAGTTAGTTGCTATCAACTGCTATACACTCATTGAGATACTTGGATACTAGGTGATATTAAGCCCTAAAGGATAGAGCCTATAACTATATAGTCAAACTTTAGAATCCTCCATTCTACATCTTCTTTTTCTTTGTTGTTTATGAGTGAATTTTTTTTTAATTTCTAGAGATGAAATTGCATATTTAGAATGTCATAAAAATTAAAAATATTGAAGGAAAAATTTGAAATTGGTATGATTTTTTTAAGAAAAAAAATGAAATCCATATCAAATACAAATATGATAAAAAAAAAATTCTAAAAATTCTAAAACAGAATTACATTATAGAGTAGAACATTCAAGTATAAAAAAATTTCATGTCATTTTATATTATTATAAAGTCATGGTAATAGATCTTTAATTTCAAACTTCAATAAATTGTTCATTAGTAGGAGTTTTTCAAGATTTTCAAGTAGGATGCAAATTTTGTCAATAAATATTTTTAGGATTTTAAAAAAAATTCCACAAAGAGTAGAAACTACCCATGCAAATGCTCACTTTGTTTGTTTTGTTTAGTCTAAGCAAAAGAAATAATAATAAACATTAAAAAAAAAAATTTTAAGGAAATATATCTAAAAGTATTGAAATACATTATATAGGTGTACTTTTTCTTTTTTTAATAAGCTACCCTATATAAAAAAAATTCATAAATTATGACCTAATATTAATTCAATAGTATAGACATAGCAATAAATAAAGTTGCACAAAAAAATTGGATGAAAATCTTCCATTCTTCAACATGCAAAAACAAGTTTGACCATCCAAATAACATTTTTTAATCCTCGGAGCCCTTTCATGGTCAAGAGTTTCATCATTCTAAGATCTAAGCAATACTACATTTGAATGACCTACAAGTAGAATGTTTAAAACTTTACCAAATAACATGCTAAGTGATCAACATTTACTTAGCACTACCATCATACAAGCATTGTTTACTATTCCCAAATTTTCTATGTCCTTTTTTTCTACAACAAGTCTAACCTAGTAAAGACTCCAAGGATTAAAGTATTCAATAAAAGACTTTTAAGAAAACTTTGGAAACAAAGCATTCCTATTCATCCATGAATCTCATAATTTTTTACTAAGTACCTTAGATTAGGATCATGTCTTTCTTAGGCTACTCCAAGAAGGTCACCAACACTATGTAGTGGCTTATATAGTGACTGCCAAAACTAAGTACAAGCACAACATATTAAAATTCAACAAACAATGTAGAGAAATTGGATGCACCAAAAATAAAACTATAAATTACACATGATTACCATTGCAATTAGTCATACTTCTATGGGGATTGAGGTCTATTACAAACAAGTATGTATGTACAAAAAAAGAAGTGAAGTTCAGTCCAAAACTCAATTTTGCTTACATTAGCTAAAACAAAGTTAAAAATTTGTCCACCTACCCTTAGTAGCTATAACAATTGCAATGCACTTAGGCATGCTTCTAAACAAGTTCTTACACCCATTGGGAATAATTGAGGCCCAACAATCCTCAACACACTCCCACAATTCTAACATTCTTTTAGAAGGTCTCTCATATTGGTTCAATCGACATTTTAAAGTTGCCCACAAGGGTTTAATCGGATTCAAGTCTGGAGATTGCGCCGGTTACTTCAAAAGAATGAATTCTTGCAAATTCAACCAACAACACACACTCTTGGATGTATGCTTTAGGTCATTATCTTGTTAAAAAATCATATTGGCAAGATCTAAATTGTATGCATGTAGTGTATGAATCAATTCTTGCTCTAAAATTTCTCTGTACATGTACTGATCCATTCTTCCTTCAATCTTATACATCATACCAGGGCCACTTAGAGTCATGCAATCCCACATCATCACTCCTCCACCTCCAAACTTGACAATTTATTACACCATTTCAGCACTTCTACTCTGTCCATTATGAAACCAACAACAACTGCAACCATCATAGCAAAATTGTTTGATTTTTGTTTCATCAAAGAATACTACACAATCCCAATCATCATTAGTCCAATGGTAATGATGTCTAGCAAATTCTAATTGTCCTTTAATCTGAAAAAGTGTAAGCTTTGGTTTCTTCTATTTTACTTTACATTTTAAACTTGCTTTCTATAACACTCTCCTCATAGTATTATCACTCGTACCAATATGAAGCTCATTTCTCAAGTAATTTTCAACTTTGTATGTAGTTTCTAAGCCACTTATAGTGATTTCTCTCACACAAGCCTTACAATCAACTCCATTGTACACCTATGGCCTGCCACCAAAATTGTTATTCACATCACTCAACTCACTCAAATGTTGCTTATGAAATTATGCAACCCAACTTTGGAATACTTATAAGTCTCTAGCAACATTTCTACTACTTTCACCTCTACTCAACTTTTCTAAAGTAGCTTCTTCTATCTGCTTTCTATTAGCAACAGAGAAAGACCTAAATGAAACTATTTTACTCAATTTGCATACATGATGTGCACTGAATAGGGACACAATTATAAATGTGAAGGCCAAGAACATGCCCATCTAAAAAATCAGACCCAAAAAACCACTTGTGCATGTTAGATTTGTAGCATTCATTGCATAATCCAAGAGTGAGCATAACTGAGTTTTAGAGCTAATTTACTTTGATCTATGTCTTTCTCAAATTATTTTGCATTACTGGACTTCTAATTTGGTAGCTACATCATTTACTTGAATGTATACTTGAGCCATCAACTGATTTGGCATTAAATGCAGGAAATTATAAAATGTAAATGGCTAAAGGTAGAATAAGCTATTTCGTATTCAATTTTGGTAGTCATTGTATGCCATATTTAACTAATTTTGGACAATGATAATGATAACAAATCTTAGCTTTATAAGGGTCCATTGGATTGATAGATATTTTGATGCATAGAGAAACCAATTCAACTGCACCATTCAATCAAGAGCATTTATGGAAAAATTCAACATAAATGTGGCTCAATTTTTAATAAAAGAAGATTTACAAATGATTGTAGTTGATATCCACAATTAACAAAACCAAATACAAATTTGAAATAGGATAATATCTTGTCAAAAGAGAGCAATCTATGTACAAAGTGGTTTAGAAGAACATGGAACCTCCTATCTTCATTGGTAGGGAATACTTTTATTCATTATAGAAATAGAAATTACACAAAGGGATGAGAATTAGTTCCCTCCTTGTGTTGTTCAATTGTAATAGCAATTATTGCAAACCACTATGGTACAAGTGATAAGAACATTCTATCCATAATTTGTGCCTACAATAAAGGAATTTCATAACTTTAAGGTGTATATAGTACAATTAGTGGTGCATCCAACATTATCAATGTAACCTAATTCCATCATTCAAGTCTTTCAAAGAACGAGTATAATTAGAAGCATCTTTAAATGAAAATCACATGAGCACTAAGATATCTCCCATTCCATTCTAAACTAGTGTCAACTGTTTCTTTTTGAAGCTTGAATTTTGTGAGTAAAATCCAAAATGTAGTGTTCATACAAGCATGTAGTTGGACTTCATCCTTGACTTACAAGTGTGTTGGTATGCACCCAAATGGACACTAGCAATCTCCCAACTAGCTAAATTTTGCTTGATTTTTCCTTAATTTTTTCAAGCCCTCACTGTAAATTCAAAAAAAATCTTCTAGAAATGAACATTTAGCTAATTACCTTGAATTCATTTAGGGGTCACTGATGGACACTCTCTTGAGGTTGTTTCATCTATTGTACACTATATTTCGTTCTTGAATATTTATGATATACTATAGTAGTTACGAGCAATACTTTGTTTTTCCTCAAATAAGATAATATAATGATGTAGGATTAATATTGTCAAGTTACATATGGTTTTGTATGTTTAATACTATTGAACATAAGAATTTGATGTCTGAACATATCTATATTTAGGGCTAATATATGTGGATAAGCTCTCGAGTGTCAAGTATAAGGAATCAAAGTTCAAATAAAAAAAGATTCAAAGCCAAAAGAAGTAGTAAAGCAAAGAAGATTGCAAAATGATGAGTTTATTATATAAAGAAGTACAAGAAACAAGCTTAGCTATATGAAATATTGCTCAAAATTTTGATTGACTTGTTCTTTTTGACGGTCAATTTGTGGATGATAAGTGGTAGAAAGATTGATCTTTATGCCAAGTATTTGAAACAAACCTCTCCTAAAGTTAGACAAATTTTGAACCTTTGTTAGACATGTCATCAAAAAGTCTATGAATGTGATAGATTTTGTATAAAAATAGTTTCATAGTTTCTTTCTCCATGACTATTTTGTTACATGGCATAAAATAGGTTGTCTTCATTAAATTGTTCACCACCATAAAAATTGAATCTTTTCCATCACATTGTGGAAGATCTAAAATGAAATCCATAGACAAAGGCAACTATGAACTCTTTGGAACCAATAAAAGATGTAGAGGTCCACATGGTTGATGTTTGTGGTGCTTTGGCCTTCACACACATGCCTTATATTTGTATGAAACCTTTCACTAATTTCCGTGTTTAGGGCCATCAATATTCCCTTGATATCAACTCCATTGTCTTGTTAAAGCCAAAATGTTCAATGGAAGAAAGGCCATGAACTCATGATGTCACTTGAAGGATATTCAACCAATTAGAATCTAAAGGAATGTATAGAAGTCCTCGAAAATAAAGCAAAAGCTCCTTAATTGAACTTAAAATCCATATTATTTTCTTGATTCCGGAGATGTCTTTTGATTGTCTCTACAAAGGGATTACCTTTCAATGTTTCTTGAATACAGTTCATTTGAGGGACTTCCTCAACAATCAACGTAGCCAATACTTTCAATTATAGATTTGATGGCTTCAAAAGAATTGAAGTTTGTTGATTTATAGCTTCATTTCTCATAGTAGGTGTCAACTAAGACCTTTGAGGAAAAGTGCCTATTGTACCTTCGAGGTTCTTCAAACAATAGGTGATAATGAAATCAAATCTTGACGTAAAGACATGCTCTATCTTATTTGTCATCAATTCAAAACTCGTGCACTCATAAAATATTCAAGAATTTTATGATTAGTGCATACTATAATGATCTGTTGATCTCCCTCTAAAAGATGACACCATTGTTCAAAGGCATCGATGATTGTCAAAAGTCCTTTATTGTAAATTTTGTAATTGATTCCAACAACAAAAAAAATGCTAAGAACAAAATACAATTGGATGAAGTTGGTTGTTGATCTTTACCATGTTGTCAAAATTCAACAACATAGATAGATGTGGGGCATGACCCTTACCTCGAATTTTGTATTTTTGTTTCTACCACTCTCTTACGATCACTATCTCTAAATGCTATAGAAAATGATTCCATATTGCAAAGTAATACAAAAAAAATTCTTCATTAATGGAGCAAGCAAAGCTAAAAAACTCCCAAATAAAAAAATACCCACAAAATCCATTTAGGTACTCCATCAGTGTAATGAGGATGGCACATGTGCAAGTAGAGTTACACTTGTATTATAAAGCCATCAAATTTGGACCTTGTTCTGTCAAACCTTTCTAGAATAGCAATCCTTGATTCCTTCATAAAGACCATAGAAGATGAAGGAACCACCATAGGATCATTCAAACAATATGTTTGGGAGGTATGAAAATTGTTACTTGATGCTTTCAACTCGACAATTTCATATTGGAACTATATGATGATCTTGTTGATTACTCCTTCATGTAACAAGGCTACTTGAAATTGTGTATTAGCCGTCTTCAATTCCAACAACTCCATCCATGTTGAATGCATAAAGTTTTACAAATTAGTCTTAGAAACACTACTTCCAAATTCTTCACTAGCATGAAATATTTTTTGATCTCCAATCATCGTGAAAAAAACAAATACAAAAGAAAGTTGGAATCTTATCAAACTATTAAGGTCAAGGAATCAAAGCTCAAATCCAAGAAGATTTAAAGCCAAAAGAAGTAGCAAAGTAAAGAAGATTGCAAAAGTTTTATAAGATGAGTGTATTGCATATAAAAGTATTCTATACAAGAAATAAGCTTACCTATAAGTCTCCTAGAATTGTGTTGGCAAGATTGAAGTTTTTCTCACCTTGCCTTCAATATACACGATCACTCTTTCTTGAAGTTGATTCTAAAAAACCTAAGATCTTTTAGAAGACACTAGCTAAGAATCCTAGGGATTATTAGAATGCTTTGGGAAGTTGCATTTATAGTTTAAAAGAGACATTTTACACCTTCAAGTAGTCACACAAAAGTAGTTTCAAAGACACCTAACTTAATATTCATACATGCCTAAGAAGTTTGCCCATATATTATGGTCAAAAGATTATGGCTCTTGTTGCCCCAACCATGATACCCTTTAAGCAAAAATGTATAGCCTCTTATAGTTATATTATAGGAAGAAACCCATTCCTAACCAATGCTCTATTCTAGCAATGCAGATTGTTCTAGTTCTTTCCATGTAGAAGATATGAGCAATGTTTAACCTCTAAAAGTCGGAGACTATGTTATCACCAGAAACACTCCAAAACTATCATTTCTAATACATGCACCAAGTTTTATATGAAAAATATATTTGGACACATTCAATCGTAGGATCTTGTAGTAAGCTAGTTTGAAAAAATGTCAAAATAAAATTCAGAATTGTTCACCATGTAGATTGCAAGATATTAACATTTGAAGTGACAAAAACCATTTTAGGGGCCTTGTAAAAATATGGGCAGCTGTACTTCACAAGGTCACATTTGTATGAAAAAATGTCCAAAATGATGGTGCTTCTTTGGATTCATTCTTCAACACAAGTTGGCTATATACTTGAAATTTTTTAGATCATTTGGAATTGCACAACATATAGGAAATAAATAGTAAGTAGAAAGAAGTACAAAGTGATTTAAAACACTAAATTGTTAAGAATTCAATTATAAAATTGAAAAATTCCAATCCTAACGGTGGCAATGTAGTAATAAACAATCTACATCATATAGCTTTTATTATTATTTTTTAAATATTAAGAATTGAATTAAATAATGAACTCCAAAGTTTATTTTTGAGTATAGAATCCATAACTACCCGCAAACTAGAACACCTCATAACTTTCATCTTGTCAATCAAAATGGAATAATTCAAAGCTTTCCACATATTTATAAATCTAGAAAATCAATTTCAATTTTTTATTTTTGAAAGAAGTGAATTTAAAAAAAAAATTGGATTGCCCCTAGAACATTGAAAATTACATATCATGCAGGCATATATTGTGTGAAAATTTCAAAAAAATAAAATAATAAATCCATTCATAATGAACTTTCTAGAATCGCTATGTTACCAAAAAAAACGCAGTTTTGACCTTTAGGGGTTAATTATGGTGTGTTTTTGATTCACTTGTGGCACATTGTGATTGGTTACAAGACTCTCAATATTGCAACCAACCCTTGGTTGGATGTAGAAAGGTCTATATCACTAGAATGAGAGAAAGACCATCTTTCATTCAAAAATTCATGGTAATTTTGTCATGTGAAAAAAAAATCAAGAAAATGATTAAAACCTCCCATTGTTTATTTCTACACAGGCGAAAATTTACCCACTAAAGAAACCTTCCTTCTAGATTCGTGAAACTACTAAAGTCGTTAGAAATTGGGTGCCTCCCATAGCATGACCACACATTGTTGCCAAAAGTAGATGGCCTTCATTGTTGAAGACTTCTCCAATTGAAAGTGTGTATTTGTGACATTGGCAATGGATGTATAATAGCTTGCTCTAAAAGCGCCCATGCTCTGAAGCAATTGTGACACAAAGTTACATTTTTCTTTCTTCAATGTACCAACAATGAACATTTGGGGAGGTGTCCACTTTTAGTACCCATTGCATTTCAACTTCAAAAACTCGTAATTAATTCTATGAAGATCCAAAAAATATATGAAACCACTTGGGTTAAATACCAATTCTATTTTTCTTTTTGTGAAATTTACTAAATTATTTTAAAAATATTTTAGCTTCCATGTTAAGGGTAGCAATCAGCTCTAAATGGTTGCTTTAACCCCTCACCGCCCAAGGGGCCCAAAAGTGTTCTCACAAAGTTTCAAGTCAAATTCAAAGTGTTGTAACTTTTGCTTCCATCGTTCAAATACAATAAAACTTGTTGGAAAAGTTGCACTCTCTTCTAGTTTATGTGGTAAAATTTTCAGATCAATATAAGTTGTATTGATTTCATGAAAGTCAATCAAAGTTCACAAGTTCAATTTGAGTTCACCAAACTACATTTGCTGGCTAAAACTTTGAGGGATTGTATCTCCTTCATCCAATGTTTGTTTTCAACAAAATTTGTTGGATTATGTTTCCCTTGAAATCTAGTTATTGTGGTAAGATTTTCATGTAAATCCAAGTTGATTTGATAGTTTGGGAGCAATTTGAAGTTCAAAATCCTAACATTTTTGGATTACGATGAACTTCAGTAGTTTCTTTCTTCTCCATACAATGTCCGTTTCCAATAAATAAAAATTTAGGGAAAGTTGCGCATACTAGTCTAGTTTGTGTGGCTAAAATTTCATATCAATCCAAGAAGTTATGAGGGACTGTGAAGCATTTTAGTAGAAGGAGGTTCAACCTTAGATGTGTTTTCTGCAACTTTTCTTACCTATTTTTTGACATTTGCAAGCCATTTTGCAGACACATTGAGTCAATTTATTGACATTTTTTCTTCAATGTATTTGTATGCTGGTTTTGAATCACTTTATAGTTTCAAGTTTTTTCATTTGAGTAAGTTTAGAAATCATTTTTCACCTCCACGTGTGTTGCTAGGAAAATTTCAGCATCTTTTTTCAACACTAAAACATTATAATCTTTCAATCTATACGATCAAATGACTCCAAATTTGATTCACATCATCTACAACATGTTCACTACAAGATTGTATGGTTAAGATCTTTATAACTTATTGACATTTATATCTACATCACTTCAAAAGCATTGATGTTTTGAAACCCAAAACGGCCTTGGATGGTGAGGGGTTAAGAGCAGACTACCTTAGATAAGCTTGGCATGTAAGGTAAAAGCCACCCCCATTGCGGTCAAATGGCCCATGATGAACACCTAATGATCCCATTGTGGTTTTTTAGACCACAATCAATGCCTTACATGGTAGATATGGAGTAATTAGTGACCTCAATAGGTACTTCCAACTTTTCAGTGTAAATTCTTTGTAAAAACTGATTTTTTAGGTCTTCCACAGTTGAAAATGTTGTGACTGCATTGGATAGGAAGATGACCGTATTGGATTCAGATTTTGTTAGTCATGAGGTAGCCTACAGACCCCTATGGGCGGATCACTTCAAAATTTGAGAACTAATTCATACTTGGTCCAAAAAATATAATTTCAAATGTCCTCACTGTCTCTCACATTTATCTTTGTGTGGGAAAAAATTTGAAAAAAAATTCAGCCATGGCATGTGTGCAAACTCGAAATTCTGACCATGATGGTCTGTTTTACCTTACCACTACTTTAGATTGAACATGGGATGGGTAAAGCACTATATAGCTGCGTTTCTATTTATCCCAAAGCTGAACCCACACAGTCAGTTTGGATGAGGTGATCTGCATTGGTGCCACACTAATTCAATGATGTTTTCTCATTTTCATTACCATGGTAGAGCACAATTAAAAACATTCATTGGTTGTTGGAGCAATGAGTTGTTGTACAGAGTAACTTAACCCTGTAAGGATGCAACCCCATAACCAAGGTAGTCACCAAAATTTTCTGATTGTTGGACCAATAGGTGCATTCTCTTTTCCTACAGTATGTAGTGTAGTCATCCATAGGATCAGAATGGTGTGCAGAGTAACTTAACCCTGTAAGGACGCAGCCCCATAACGAAGGTAGTCACCAAAATTTTCTGATTGTTGGACCAATAGGTGCGTTCTCTTTTTCTACAATGTGTAGTGTAGTCATCCATAGGACCAGAATGGTGTGCAGCATCTTTACTGGGTTAATGTGATTTGTGTGGTGTCTGCATCTTTGAATTCCATCTGGCATAATCAGAGATGAATTCTCAGAAGCCGCACATGGCCTTCTTTTCAGTCAAAATCACATTTTCAGTTGCAATCTCAGTATCTCAGTATCAATCTTCATGACAACATTCCAGCTCTTGTAATTTACAGAGTGTTTTCAGTGATGTCTGTGTTCCATTGAATCAGTTGGAGGGTATCTTCTCTGAAATCTCTCCCTTGGGTGTATTGCAGTCACTAGCTTGGGTCATGTACGATAATGCTGAGAGGTTCTCTTGTGTTGCCACTGACCATGAGATTTTTTCCAACAAAATTTTGAAGAGAACACGGATTAAGCCATATCCAATGTTAGACGTAAACCACGGGCAGGAAATTCCTTGTTGAAAAGGCAGGTGGATTACATTGCATAATCTGAGCATTATGTGGGAAAATCCATGTAACAGTGGATTATGTGGCACGTGAAATGGCTGGACTTGGGTTATTCCCTACCCGAGGTTTACATCGGGCAATGGCCTCTCATCATCAGAGGATTTCACACATTAGAGTGCCTCCTTGTCGGGCTCCACCTTCCTTGTTGGCACTTTTATTTGCACAATCCCCAACAACGAGAGGCCATGCTCTATATATATATAAACCCCCACCAAGATATGTCCCATTCAAAAGGCGGGCAAATTATTTCCTGTAATCTCCTCTTGACGCATGAAATCTGCGTAATTGGCGATTACATATTTTTCATTCATCAATCAGATTTTTCATCCATTTTTAGATGGACATTTATATTGTGCAATCTCCTCATTGTCAGGAATTATAACAAAAAGATAGGCATTCCTTGTCGGGCTTCACCTTGTTCATTAGTTTGTTTTTGTCATAATTCCCTTTGCCTTGATGATTGCCCTATATATAAGCATTCAAGCTTGAGACTCTACAAGCCCAACTAGTGCAATCTTCAAAATTGAACATAACAAACTTGAGTTGTTGTTTACTTTGAAGATTGTATGGACATTCTAGTTGTAACACAATTTTATGAGGGCCTTTTGGGTTGTAGGTTTATAAGACTTGTTTTTTAACACTAGTAGAAAGGTGGTCTTGAGGAACAAGCTACAATGTGAGAGTATGGTTGTAGAGGCCCATTTGGGCACCAAGCTAGTACCTAAAATAGATCTTTGATAGCATGCTCTCATATTGTAGCTTGGTTCTTTAAAACCACCTTTTTAATAGTGAATCTATTCAAGAAATTGTGGCTATCAAGGCAAACATCTTTTGAATCTTTGTCAAGAAAATTACAAAGTGCATATTGTAGCTACTTGTAGTTTAGATTTTAAGGACCATTGTGCATGCCTTGAATGTTGAGACCATCATTCATTGGTATGCATGTTACTTTATAAGGTTTGCTTTGGGTAGGTATGTTATAAATATCATATTGCACCCACTAGAAGAAAAACATGTCCAACACAACCGACTACTATGCAACTAATATTCTAGACAACAATCATGCAACTAATTTCCTCTCTATTAACACCAAATCCTATGTAATTGTTTTATGTCATTGTTTAACAACGTTCATACATTGTTGTAGTTGCAAAGTAGTCATTCTATAGTTGCAAAAAACGACTTGGAAACGACTAGTGTCCTATACAACTATCATGCAATTAGAAAATGACCATAGTTATTTTCTAGTTGCTTTCGAAATTCATTCCCATTTGTCTTATATCAATTGTCTCATATCAATTGTAAAGAGTACTATTAAATTGAACATATAAGACTTGTAAGTCATTGTAGTCCTATACAATGAATTTTTTTGATAGAATTCTAAGATTTCTACAATTTGTAGAAATAAAAAAATAATTAAAATCTAAGAAATTGAATTTTTGAAATCTAGAAAGAAGGTACATCTGAAGTGTAGAAATGTAGAAAAAGGTAGATCTAAAATTCTTAAATCTAGAAAGAAGGTAGATATGAAATTTTGAAATCTACAAATCATTGAGATTAATATTTTAAAATCTACAAAATCTACAAATTGCAAACAAGTTGCACACGAGGATGAAGTTCTTCACATGTTGTCAAATGACAAAAAAACCCTAAAACCGCAATTAGATTCCAACTAATGCAAGTTGTCTATTACAGCTATAGACTCTACTTTGTCACCTAGTTGCAAGCATTCTATGCAACTACAAAATAAGTTGCACATTGTAGTTGCAAAACCCCTCATTTTCTTCTAGTGACCATTCAACTCATTGTAGTACTCATTCACACATGTCAAACGAAATTAAGTGAACTTGTCATATGGAAATATGGAAAACTTATTCTAATTTGTTATTATAAAATTTGATGTTGTATTATGTGATTGGTTGCTTAGGCATTTTCAAGGTTCAAATGTTGTGCAAATTTGTAAAGGCAGTTGCTTAATACTGGTAAACAATAGCCTATAGTAATTTAGAAAATTCAATTAAATAGTTAAAGTTTGTTTCTGTTTCTATTTCTAAACACTAAAATCTAAGTCTATGTATCAATCAATCCTCAATCAATTGATTAAGGTTGTCAATAGTATACTATACTATGCAAACACTTTAAAAAACAACAAAAATTGTCTTTATATTATGAAATTGTGCAACAAACCAATGGCTTCGTAAAGCTTATATTGTAGAGAAATATAGCATACAATGTTGTAATATGCAAATGCATCATGTTGAGAGGACTACAAACCATCAATAATTCAAATGTGTAAGCTACAAAGCATCAAGGGTTGCAAAAATTCTCTTGTAGATTGAGGTTACTTCCAAAGATATTTGTATCAAGAACACTTGTATACTACTTTAAAGTAACTGGGTCAAATACAAATGAAACTTGCCCTCACAACTTTGGATCATGAGGTAAATGTGCTTTCAATCTATAAAGGGTATGCTGGAACTATAAAAGCCTTGTGAAATATAATCCTATTTATTGTTACTACAAGTTGGATATTCCCTAAATATTGCAATTTAGTATTTGACAAGTGCAATGTTTAATGACCAATTAACCTAAGATACTTTCAACTAAATATTGCCAATATTGCACTATGCAAATATTCCTGTTGTCCCAAAATAAATTTGGAGGTTCCAAATTAAATTTGAAATGGTTCTACAACTTAATCAATGGTGAATTCCATTAAAATGGTGGTATTCCATGTGCTATTTTCACACCTTGACATTAAGGACAAGTATACATTACTAACATCTAGGTTTGTTTTAGATTTTAAAAATCTATGACAAAAATAGATATAAGACCAAGTAGTTTGAAAAATCTAGGATTTTATATAGATTGGTATAGATTTTAATAGGAGATATGTAGATTTCAAAAATCTAATACTAATATAGATTCTAGTATTGAAAAAACAATTCAGATTGTATAGTCTAAACTGCTAAAAGTGCCAAATTAACAGAATATTGCCATTTTAATGAAATTGACCATATCAACAACAAGTGAAGCTAGTTCAAAGATCTCGAATCAAAAGAATCCTACAAATACCATGCTCCAAAAACTATATAGCAACTTGATCTTTGCAAAGGGAATTGAAACATGACCTTTAACCAATCAAAGGTGATAAATTCAAACCACAACTATATGAAAATTGCTTCTAACAAATCTCTTGTTGTAAATTTCATAGAATTAAATCACAAAACATCATTGGAATTGAAAACAAAGGACGTCATTGAACTTTATTGCACCAACATTGGTTGGAAAATGACTAAAATTTATAGCATTAGAGTAGTTTCAAAAAGGAGGAAAAAAATTTCAATTTCAGTACCTTTTTTCAAAATGTATTGCATCACTATTGACTTCCATTCTTTCACACCTAGTGAGGTTTTCTAGAAGTTACACTAGCTAAGCAATTTTTTGAAAGTAGGAGCAACTCATGTGTTAATCTAACCATTTTTAGGAAAGTATGAATTTATTTCATGACGGAGGGAGTACAATCATAAAAGTTTTTTAGGCATCAAGTGTTTGACATAGAGGGAGTGCATTATTGATTTGAAAGTAGTAGATAATTAGACATTATTGGTATAAAGGTAGTAGATAATTAGAATTTCTTTTGCATCATTGGAAACATATAAGTCTTTGTTATGATAATAAAAAAGAATTCCTTCTATCATTATGATTCAAAGTTTATATTCATAGTGATTTTTTTTTTCACTTTGCACCCCCAAAGAAAGGTTGTGCGTAGCACGCAACGCCCTAAGCATCTAATACTAAAATAAATTCCTTTACTCACAAGTGAAGAATTTGAGTTGACACCCTTGCAATAAATGCTAGGGAGCGGGAGCGATACAGAGCTAGTAAAGTCCCGCCTTCCGCCCTTCCTCCCTCATCAACGCGCGGCTGCGACAGGCGCAACGGCGGCGAAGTACGGCCACGTCAGGCGACGGCAGCAAACGTGCGTACATCAGGCGCCTACAATGGACGCAGCAACGTCTGACGCCGGCCGAACGAGGGCCCGCCCGAAACTGCCTGCAAAACCCTAAACCTTCCCGATTCCCCGCCAACTCTCGCAGACGATTCTCTGTTTCCGCGAAGCCATTGCTGACTGCCCTTCCGATCCGATCCAATCCGTCACAGTACAACATCGAAATTGACCTTGAATGCAGCAAACGAAACGCATTTTTTCGGTCCGTATTCGAATCGAGTCCACGCAGTTGTGTTGAAGCTGGAAATACAGTAGCAGAAGCACTTGCAGAAGACATTTTTGCTGGTGAAATTGATTTTTTCCTATACGATAAAAAGAACATTGGGTCCTGTGGCGCATGGGCGGAAGATTTACGTCTAAGTGTAGGCAGCATCTTCTATCTGTTGCCGAATTATTTGAATTTCAGAGAGAAGGTCATGAGGTTGAGACTTGAGAGTCAAGTAGAATCATTAGGCCATTAGAACAGGGACCCGGTTGTGCCGACGCGGGATGTCGGGGGTTAGAAATTTGAACAGTACTACTGTACCAAGCCAACTTGCAACACTTGCAACCGATGTGTATGGTGGAGACTGAGCTGGACAGTTGAATCACGATTTTATTATTGTTTTTGAAAATCACGGAAGTTGTCTGTACATTGCCGGTTTATTAGAGTTGGAGGTACCCGTGGTGGTGAAAGTCGCTGGGACCACGTCTTGGGAGGGAGAGGTATTGGTTCCTCGGAGTTGCGCATTGATTTGCAAGGCCTTTATCTTCAAGTTTAAATGGTGGTGGAAGGATCGCTTGAAGGTGCAGATTGCAGTGGAATTTTAGGCAGCGAAAGGACGTCCGTTTCTTGGCTGTTGCTTGCTGGTCAGGTTAGATCCTTTTGGTATTCACGTAAGGCACGGAGAGGTTGGAGCCGGGGAAGTGATTCGATTAGTGAGTTAGGTTAACGTGTCTTGTTAGCGACGTTCTTGACTGCTATGAATACGCCCTGACTGACGATCGCCGTGCGTGGTGGTGATGGTTTTCTATGCCATTAGCCCGCGCAGTGGTCTAGAAACTTCGTTTGTGCGTGTGTTTCTCGGTAAACGTTATCATTGGATATCACTGTTGCTGTTACAGTATCTGAAAAGTTTATGAAGTGGCGTTCGATCTCGGGAAATGTGCGGGAGATAGTGATCTTCGCTACTAAGGTGTATCTCCAAACTCGAGGACCTGCTTTTCACTTTGGAGCGGGAATGCTTTTGCTGAACTGAAAACTATTCATGAAGCTCTTGTGTGTTGGTGGAGCCCCAGAAACGAGTATCGGTCTACTTAACGGCCGACTACACTGTCTTCAAACTGCCAGGTTTGGCGTCCAGGTTTAGGGTTCTGATCGATCGTGTTGTCTATAGGGAGGTTTTGAGAGGTTTTAGGAGGTGGAATTACAAGTACTGGGATTCCAGACTCGACTGAAGGTGAACCGGGCAGGACTGGATATTTTATCCTAGAAATTTGGAAAATTGCAAAACTTATGTTTCAGTTGGTTTGAATTTATGTTCCGTGATCACGATGTTTACGAGGAATCAATTACCAAGGGGGACGGGACGGAAAGCGTTTTGGAGCACCATCCTTTCACTCGCTTTTTTTCTAGGGGTCGCCACCACGGTTTGGCTCTCTCTGGTGTTCTCGTCGCACAGGTCCCCCTGCATTGCCGACAGCCACAGTAATTTAGCACCCCCATCCTTTTTCTGGTCAACTCCTTCCATCAGCGGGGGTCTCTCGAACGAAGCCGCCTTCTCGGCGCCCCCTTACATGCACCCCAGCCAACCGAACCATGGTCTGGCAATCAACCATATTGTGTTCGGCATAGCAGGCGCGGCGCAATTATGGGACAGGCGGAAAGAGTTCATCAAGCTTTGGTGGCGTCGCGAGGAAATGCGGGGCTTCGTGTGGCTGGAAGAAGCTGTGAAGATCCAAGATGGAGAGAATGTACCGCCGGTGCACGTCTCCGAAGACACGAGCACGTTCTCTTACACTCATCCACTGGGCCATCCTTCTGGAATTCGTCTGTCCCGGATCGTTTGTGAGACATTTCGTCTGGGCCTGCCGAACGTGCGTTGGTTCGTGATGGGTGACGATGACACTTTGTTCAACACGGACAATTTGGTCCGTGTTTTGAGCAAGTACGACCCGTCTGAGATGTGGTATATCGGCAGCAACTCGGAGAGTCACCGTCAGAACGATCACTTCAGTCATAGCATGGCTTACGGTGGCGGCGGTTTCGCAATCAGTTACCCTTTGGCGGAGGCCTTGTCTGCTATGCAGGACGAGTGTCTTGAGCGTTATCCCTCTCTGTTCGGTAGTGACGACCGTCTGCATGCTTGCATCACGGAGCTTGGCGTTCCTTTGACAAGAGAAGGTGGATTTCACCAGGTGAGATGCTTTAGCGGACTTGCAGTCGTTGAGCTTGCTTGGTAGAAATGGAGTGTCGTCTAGCTAGGTCGCATTTCTCAGAATATCTTGGGTGGCACTGCATCTCTTGCGACCTGTGGGGATTTTTATGTACAAGTCAGGAGTTAATTTGGTCTTTTATGTGCTGTGGTGCCTGGAGTCATTTTGTGATACGTTCGGATAAGAGCAGTTGTTCCGACTTGGGGCGAGGAATTGCAAGGATGTGCACAAATAGGTGCTGTAAACCTGCGAAAAGCAGATCCATGTGTGTTTTTCGGATTTTGTATTGGTACTTCCGCATCATCGATTTGACCTTGTTCCGTTTTGTTGTTTTGCGCAGTTTGATGTGTTCGGCGACGCCCACGGTCTCCTTGCGTCTCACCCCGTGACCCCGTTCATGTCCATGCATCACCTGGAGCTGTTGGATCCTGTGTTCCCCCAAATGTCACACCTGGAAGGCCTGCGATTGCTGACGAAAGCCATGCGCACGGAACCTGGGAGCTTCTTGCAGCAATCGATCGCTTATGACAAGAAGCACAGCCTTTCTTTCTCGATTTCCACAGGCTACGTAATCCAGGTACGGTTGGAGTGAAAGGTGGAGGTAGTAGGATCTGAGCGTGGGGTGTCGGTGGGACTTGAGAGGTGGTAATGACGAGCATTGTGGGTTATGGCCAGGGCTGTATGGATCTAGGCTTGAGGGATAGGATCGAAGGTTTTGTGGTCCCAGTATGGAACTGGTCCATGAAAGTGTCCATCGTGAGTGGCTTGCGTGCTGGTAGAGAAGCTGAAAGTGGACGTCCCTTTTGGCCCTTAAGTTTTGTTGGAACGATTCTTGATTTGTTGGAGCGCACTTGTTCGTGCAGGTGTTCCCAGAAATCATTCTTCCGCGATTGTTGACTCGGGTGGAGACCACCTTTACAGCATGGAACAGAGACAACAAGCCCCTTGAGTTTGCCTTCGACACGAGACCAAGTGCCTCGTCAGTGTGCAATCGGCCTTACTTGTTTTACATGGAGGAGATGCAGCCTGATGTGAGCAGTTCGCGCGTGGTTAGTGTGTACAGGCGACTTTCGAGCGTTGACGAGGAGAAGGCGAAGAACTACTGCTGGTCCAAGGGATTTGCTCCATCGAGAGTGCAGAGCATTCGAGTTGTGAGCGAAAGAGTGTCCAACAAGTTTTTTGCGGTAAGCTTTGTTTGTTTGTTGAATCTTCGATATTTGAGGTGACGTGTACTGGATATGTTATAGTTGCCTCAGCAATATGATTTCACTTCAGCGTTTACTTTCTTGAAAATTAGTTTAGTTTGCGCAAATGATAAATTTGAAATGGCAGGTAATGGTTTTTGGTAGATGTCTTAACACAATTCTGACATGGCAGTTACCGAGGAGACAATGTGCCAAGATATTGGAAGTTGAACACCAAGTGTTACATATTCATGTTGGCGCTTGCAGAAGCGGTGAACTGATCATTGCTGCTAAATGAGGACAGTATACGTCTCAAGTCCTGCCTACATATAATGTACTTCCTCTGGTCTGGGTGGTTGTTTTCCTTTCCACCTTGACCTCAGTTGTGTGGGTGTGAACGAGCGCACTTCATTCCCACTGGAGCTTCATGACTTTTGCAGCTTCGGAGTTGTGTGATCAGCATACAAGATCATCTAGGGCAGAGCTTGACAATTTTTTCCCGTAACGGAATTAGTCAGACCCTTGAAGCGGCGTTGCGGTGAATGAAGGATTTACTTGACCACCACTTTGATGAGTGTGCATCCTTCCGGGGTGAGCAGTTAGAGCAAGACCCCATATAGCGAGTGCACAGTTGAAAGCATTGTGTGCGCTGTTGTTGGGTTGAATGGCTATTGCCGAATTCTTTGACCCCCGATTGGAGGGGAGTCTTTGTTTCAGTTAGACAATCTCTGTAGAGGGAACGATCCCATCTACGTGTTCACCTGCTTATTTTTGTTATTGAAACACATGTATTTTACCAGCACTTGGAACTTATCTTCGCAGGTTTTCTTTAAGGGAGTTTGTGTACTTCGATAAACCAACTTACAAAAGTGACTTGGAGTGGAGTGAGCCAGAGTTAAAGAAAAAGAATCCGCATTGTGGGATAGGATCTTCAAACCGATGTAAGAGGGGCCGGAAAAATATGAGAGTGAACCAGAAAACTGTGGCTTGATGCCAGGCGATACACAATATAGCGCCTGGTCTTTTACTGGTTGTGTAAGGGCCACTATTAACTTGGAGAGAGCCCAAGTATGGAAGAAAGAATTTTCTCCAAGAAGATGAGTCCGAGCTTCAGAATTAATGATTCCTTTCTCTAAGAATATTTAATCTTGTCTTCAACAGTGTTTCTTGGACCTATATTATATCATTACAAAATAGGGGGTTGTAGTAACTATCTAGAGTGACTTGTGTGAGTTGGGAGAAGCCTTACTCATCTCCAAGGGTGAGCACAAGATTCTTCAATGAGTTGGGGGAAAATTCTTGGTATTCACTCAATTCCTTCCACTTAAATTTCTTCAATGAGTTGGGGGAAAATTCTTGGTATTCACTCAATTCCTTCCACTTAAATTTCTTCAATGAATTGGGGGAATATGAGCTCCCCACTTAAGAGGCTTGTTGTTCTTGTGGTAGGGCAACTTACCTTGGCAAGTTGTTGTGCATTAGAGATGCTCTAAGGGTGGATTGGTGCAATATGTTTAGTTGTAGCCTTTCTACATGTTAAACTTATTCCAACATTTCTACAAGGACATTGTTTGTCACATGACAAATTTGTTTTTCCTAACCCATTGTTTCTTTGATTAGTCTCTTGAAAATAGTGAAAATTGTGGAATAACATCTTTTAATTTCATGGGTGCTATTCAATTTTTAAAAACAAAACAAAATAAGAGGGCAATAATTCTTGTTTTTTCCTTTGAAAAATTCTTAGATTTTAAAGAACCTTAAGAGGACTTTGGTTTTTATTGGTCTTGCTTAGTGAATACATATGACTAATTGGGCTTTCATGGGAAGCTATAACAAAAATGTAAGAACAAGGTTTACATGTAGCATAGCCTTTACTTTTCCACTCATAAGATAGGAATAATTATCCTTTTGCAACACCAACCCCTTAGAGACTACTAAACTTGTGGTGTTTATAGTTGACTAAATAACCTAAATTCAATAAATTCTCTCTTTAAGTTAACACTAATTTCTAGAAGTAACCAAATGGGAGATGTAGAGTTTTTGAGCAATTAGTGAAAGTAGAAGCATTTTGCATTTTAAGGATATTTGATTAAGGATAGTTTAGTGTCAACTGTAGATGTTCTTTGACCTCCATGTTGAAAATTTGTAGTTTTTTCACACGATCTTTGAACATCTTCAAAACAATTGCATTCTTTTCTATTTTCATTTGCTAATATCTTCATGCAATCATTTTATACAATTTGTGTTCAAAGATGTTAAATCTCAAAAAACATACTCTTATTAAGGCGTTGTACATCCATAATCATCACTATCTATAATGCAAATCATTTAAAACAAAGGTGATACCAAAACTTAAATTTTGAATACACAAAATGTATACAATTACAACATGAAAGCTAGGAAGAATCTAATGACTATCCATAATGCAAATCATTTAAAACAAAGGTGATACCAAAACTTAGATTTTGAATACACAAGTGTATACAATTACAACATGAAAGCTAGGGAGAATCTAGTGTCAATTTTTGGTACCTACAAAGAATATTTTGAAATTTCATAATTTATTCATACAATGTCCAAATCACACATGTTGAAGTGCATTAGAATCCACTTTCACTCGCCAATATGATCCGATAAAACATTTGTATTCAATAATATCAAATATGCTCAATTAATATTATTGTTGATTACAAGTGCACTTTGTCACTTATCTTACCTTTAGAATCACATACTAATATATTGATTACAAAATTTTAAAGGTGACACCAATATAGGTAATGTGTTCTTTATTGAAAATAGAGAGAGAAATAGCTCCAACTACTAAGTAAGATAGAAGTACCAGTAGCTAATCAAATAAGCCATTTTGGAGCACATAGTGAGTAGTATCAAGTGGAGGAAATTTTTCCCATGTAGGAAGATAGGAAATATGGGAATTGTGATTTTTTTAGAATTTTATTTCCAAAATTGAAATTACTGTACTTTGAATTTTATGAGTCAAAAAGTGCACCTCACTAGTAGCCAATGTTTAGGTCTTCCAATTCCAATTATAGCTATATTACTTTCCTACTCATTATTTTTTGCTTTCTTGCTCACTACTTTGGAACATGTGTCATGGCATTATTGGTCCCAACATTGAAAGGACAAAAAAAAACATTACAAATTTTAATTGAAAATTTGTTCGAGTCTTAGCTGGAAATAGTTGCACCCTACAAGTTGGTTACTAGGCATGGTCAACAATTGGTGCTTCTACCTTAGTTAGCATACAATGAAGAGTTTATTTGTTTAGGGTCCCATAGTAGGCTCCTAAAAACAGGTCCAAGTGACACCTAGACCACATACCTTTGTATAAAAGGAGACTTTGTACTCAAGCTCTTGCACATTAAATGTTGCTGTGCACTCCTCTGCATCTGAAGCACAAGTAGTGCACCTAAAAGAAGGGGATTGTAAGTTCGACAACCATTATTTGACAATTTTATTTCAGTATTGTTTTGGGGAGGTTTACTATTTATCCACAGTTTTTTTTGTCTTTAGCATGGAATTTAGGCTATAAAATTTCTTTGCCAAAAAATGAGTTTGCACATTCAAATTGCTCGGCAGTCGCAACTGAACGCTCCACAGCCTGCAAGGAGCGGTAGATTTGCACTAAAGTTGAGAAACTGTGGCCACTTCTGCACTCCAAGACAGGGATGCCTTCTAATGGATTGCTCGGAATTCCGTTTGGCTTCACATTGAACTCGATGGATTGATTTCCGGCGTGTCCTCGGTGGACAGATTTGCACGAATTGGGACTAAATCGGTATTGTCGGCGGAAGCTTGCGACGGAAGTCTCTCAATTTCTGGACATTTTGTCCATCGAGCGGTGGTCCACCAAGCACGAAGCGGAGTTTGCCAAACTTGAAGTCGAGAAAGTGGGTGACAAAGCCCGAATAGAGATGCATGTCCTCGACTCCTTCACTACCAATGCAGATTTCGAGAGAGAGCAACTGGAGGTCTTTGAAGCGCAAGAAGTCCAGAGAAAATCGACAGAGAAAAAACCGATCGATGTCATGAAGGTTCACCCCGCGACACATTCTTTGCAGCTGGAGCTCGTTGTTACTCAAGAGGTTCGCGCCGACCATCTCTCAGCATTCCTGGCTTTGACTCAACGTCAGCAGGCATTCCGAAAAGTACCATCGAATCGGGGGACTCGTTGACGTGCAAAATGAAGTACGAGTGGTTTTCAAATATGGCATCCAAGTTGCAGAGTGCTTACAAGGGCACTGAGTTCAAGTTGGAGGAGAACACAAACGCGCTCCGGCGCTTGCAGCAGCGTCGGGAGTTTCAAGAATTGCTTCATTCTACAATAGAGGAGCAATTCCAATGCTGGTGCAGCTTTATTACCCCATCCCATGGTCTACCCACCCCTCTGCACATGAAGAAGACGCCGGTTACGCTCTCAAAGTAATTGTTTGCGTGCAGTGCCAATCCGGTTTTAGCCACAACGATGTCATCTTGTCATCTTGTCGTCTTGGAAGCACTCATATCACCCGTGGTGTGCAATAATTCACTTCAATAATGATGATCGTTGTGCCTTGCAACGATGTCTAGCATTGGCTGTCCCAGAATGGGTAAAGAGTTTTGATTTCCGTGAATTCGACGAAGTCATGTTCGACAAAGAGGCTTTGCACAGCTGCGACGACAAGCGTATGCGATTCCTGGACCAACGCAGGGAGCGGGCTCTTGCACATAGCCCGGGCATGGAGCACTAGACTGAGAATTTTGAGAAGTTCAAGTCTTCATTAGGCGGTGAGTATATCTTCCCAATACATACTTGCTTTCAGTTCTGCGATCACGTGGGGACATTGGCGACATCAACAGACAAGTTTTTGCTGATCAGGAATACCATTTGACGCCAAAACTTTCATTGGTGACCACGCGTGAGAACCCGGGTGCTTTGAACAAGAACTCTACATCGAAGTTCCCGCCTCTCGCCCTGGACACAGTAATTTTGGCAGACGATGATGACACAGACTTGGCTTTTGAACCTGCAAGAGTCAAGATCGAAGGTTGGCATTATTACACTCTAATACACCGTTTTTCGCTTGCCATTATCTTGCCTGTCGTCAAGATTACAGAAATCTCTGCATGCATGTTGGTCTGCTTTGTGTAAGAAAGGATGTTGTGAGGCAACCCGGATGGGGACTCGATATCGTTTGCTCAGACTCTCCAGCTGCTGAAGATTAGAGTCCTAAGAGAGTAGGTGCTGTCCAGAATTCGTTTGGAATTCGTTTGGAATTTCTTTATCGTAATGTATGGAGCAAAGTGATTGTCTATTTTCCATTCCAGACTGGATTATGTAGAAAGTATAGCGACTTCATCGAACCTATTGCATAGTCAATTCTCTGGATATTATTTTTTTTCCCACAGATCCATTTCTTTGACGATTTGGATTCTGGAGCGCTCCTGAGCTCTAGCAGAAGTCAGTCAAGTGTGCTAGACGCTCGGAGAGACCAGCGGTGGATGTTCTTCAGGTAATACAATGTAACAAGATTTGGTGCAAACCTTCGTCTGATTGCTCTTATAAATTTGATACAAGTCAAAAGCTTTTATAATTATTGGACCTTAGTAGAGAATGTCTTCGCATTTGGATCTGAAATTTGACTATCAGTTTCAATGATTACCTTGGTTTATAGTTTGATAATTTAGAAATTCAAATGATTTGTATTAATTGTGTAATGGGACAAATATTTTCAAATCTATTCAAAGTGGATGTGACAACATTTTAAACTACAACCTACAGATCACATGTAATAGTAAATGAGGTCTCAAGTCTTTGATTCATTACGAATCTTCAAATCTCATTCAAATTAATAATTATTTACATTTTTTTCAAACTTTTTGAAAAATAAGTTCTCTAATTATTGTCTACTTAATGATCTTTGAAAAAAAATTCCAATATATTGGCTTCAATGTGCAAAAATTATGGCCAATGACAATTCCAAAACTGCAAGTGTGATACAAAATAGTATTAGAGTTTTTTGCATTCACCCAAGTACAGCGCATGGGTGAAATTCAACAAAACATAACCTTAAGTTTTGGAGTAATTGTATATTTATTATACTTTTTCTCCAAAGCAATAGGTCTAAGAAATAAAGGTAGCCATTTCTTTTTAGTAGATAGAAGAAAAACAACCCTCATCTCACAACACCTATCTATAGTGATGTCTTGATGGTACACATTCTCGTCATTTCAAAAATCAAAGAGTATGGATTGTATTGCCCCTAATTTTGGTAGTAAATGAGTTTCAGGCTACTATATAATTTTCAAAGTAAAAATTTGTGTCTCTTTTGAAAAAGACATGTGGTTTTTAAATGCCTCTTGCATGGCCTAAGATGTGTAGATTTTAGCTCCATCTTTGCTAGATTATATATTTTGGAGTCCATATGAATTTGAATTTTCAAAACTCAAAGTATTTGCTAATATTTTCATGCCTTCAATTCATTGATATTTGAATTACATCATGATAGACTTGAACCCCAATCTCGAAAAGTTCTATCCAATAGAGCAAGATGTCATTTTAGAAAATATGGGCCTTGTAGAAGGTTGTTTGACTATCTCCTTGAGAATTGTCAAGCAACCTATTTTTATTCCTCCTATTAGGGGATTGGAAGGGCTGCTTCAAGCAGGTACTTAGCAAACTTCCCCCCTGTAGTTTTTGGAGAACTATTTTTGACCAAAAAAAATTCAAAAATAAAATAAAATAATCTTGAAATGAAAAAAAAAAAAAACTGAATTTTTTTTCATGACAACCATTGTACCATGTCAACAAGTTGCCGCAGCCCCCTGCAAGGCAATTCCCACAATTTGGGAACTCACAGCCCTCTTGGAGTGAAAAATTCTTCTAATGCAAAGCGAAAAATAGCAACTGCTGGATGAGATTAAAAAAACCAAAGACCACCCTTCATTACTGTGCAATGTGAATTAAGAAAAAAAAAATGTTGTTGAAGTTGTACTAACTGCATAATTCGAAAAGAAAACAATAATTCTTTTAGAAAAGTCAACAATGGTGCAATTCGGGCGTGTAAATATATATGTGGTAGTGAAGATAGGACTTTGTTTATACTTCTTCATATAAACATGTAATATATAAATCAAATATTCAAATTAATTAATTTCTTTGATTTATAAATTATGCGTTATGATTGACTTTGAAAAATGTAATTGGTTGTAGAGAAATAATTGAAAATAAATTTATTGAAGGATTTAATTAAATTTTTGTACAATTCATTTAATAAAATGAATTCAATTTAATTCATTTCAGATAATCAATTCAATTTAATTCATTTCAGATAATCAATTCAATTTAATTCATTTCAGATAATCAATTCAAATTAATTCATTTGAGAAAATTTTAGCAACATGAAAATGACAAATTTTAGTAGCATGAGATTGAAGAAAAAAATGTTGAAGAGATTAGGGTTTAGGATTGAATTAAAAAAAAATTCATGAAATGAAACAATGAAAAATTGAATTTTTCAATGTAATTTAGGGTTTGTTGTGTAAAAAAAGCAATTGAGAAGGAAGGAAGTGAATTTGGAGATTGAGTTTCTCAATGTATGGAATTGGAAATGATTTTTGTTCAATGGCTACATGGCACGTGTACAAAAATTATTCCCTAACTACCCTATACTATTAGGCTTGTACATGGTTTTACACTATCACCTCAAAGGAGGCAGTAACTGCTTGTCTACTATATTTTTGGTGTATGTATATGTGTAACAAATTATTTATATATATATATATATATATATATATATATATATATATATATATATATATAAATTAATCAAAAATCCTATGGGGTAAAGAATTTGACTTTCACTAACAATTTTCCATGAGACAATTTCAACTAATATTTTCTATATTTACACATTCTCATGCAATCAAACAATCCAACCATGGCCAAAATTTTCTTGTAATGTCTAGCCATTGTAGGCCAACCAAGTTAGTCCATGTCATACAAGACATTACAAAGTTTTTTAAACTTATAAAAAAGAATTTTTCTATTGACTAATGTCTTGATAGTCTCAACTTTCCTTCCATTTCACATATGCATTTGTAAAGGGAAAATTCTCAAAATTACAGTACCCTCACAAAAATACATCCTTGCACTTGTATTAAGGTGACTTCCAAGACAATTCTTCACATGGTTTTTAATAAACCCCATATTGGAAAAAAAAATTGTTTGTCTTCAATATCAACTGCTCCAAACTACAATTATTGTAATTTCAAAGAGTTTCAAGCATTTATTATGTTGTCATATCAATAAAGCATTGCATCCTAGCCTTTGCTAAAGTTTAGTAGTTTGGGTTTGCATTATAAGATGCTTCCATACACTTGGCAATATATGACCTCATGGTTACATTGAGGAGGGAGATTTGTAGTCCATCTTGTAGGCATCAAGAGGTGGGACAATTTCACAAGTGACTACATCATTGCCCAAACGAATGCTCACTTTCTTAGCACTACAATACCAATCTTTGATCATAGAAAGGTGCCTAGTATACACCTCATTACAATTGCATTGCAACCAATATTATAAAAATATAACTTCCAAAGTTTCCGTGATATCAAAATGAGGGAACCTTCCTTCTTAGCTAGCTTCAAGATCGAAAGTTTGGCAACGAAACAACATTGTCCTTTTATAAGTGTACAACTACAAGGAATTATGATGTTTGCTTATAGATTGCTTCACTCCTAAATTGTCGGATCTTGGCCCTACTAACCTAACAAACAAAATAAGCACTATAAACCCCTTGTGTTTTATGTAATGAGCCCTAATTTTTTTTAATGCATTATAGGTGATGTCCAATGGGCAACAAACCCCATGTTTTTTTTGTCAACATTGATGTTACATTGAACGTTTTTGTTGACATAAAAACATGGGTTTGTTGCTACATTGTACATCACCTAAAATGCATTAAAAAAAAATTGGGGCTCCTCACATAAAACCATTAGAAGATTTTCAAGAGGCTAGGAGGGCCATTTCAGGGTCGTTCCTATCACTATTTCCTCAATAGCCAAGGAATGGTCACTATCAAATTTTCTATATTATTATTTTTAAATTTATTTTTAAATTTAAAAGGAAAAAGGAAAGTTGAAAAAAAAATGAAATTTTCTTTCTAAATTTTTTTAATGATGTGTTAGTCACTGTGCCATGTCAGCCAGGCAAGTACGACAAGTTTTTAAGGTCTGAAAACATGAAGGAACTCGCAACCCCCTAATGTAGCTAAAAATCTTCTAATGGCGGATTTCTTATAGTAAAGGGAAAAACTCATGGACAGTTGTCTTCTCTATCTCCCATCTTTATACCCCCTTTGTCAAGATAGAGATAGGAATAGGGAAGCCCATATAGGAATGCTCTTATATTTGCATCCAATTTGTAGGGTAAGTGGGCATCTGATTTTTTTTATTTTGAACTATTTTTCTCTAAAAAGCGATGATTATTTTTTAGCACGGAATCTTGAGCAAAATATTCTTACTTTCTAGTAGATAAAATTTTCAATTTGCTACCAAATTTTGTCACTAAATCACTTTATTTTGGATGAAAAATGAAATTTCATCCACAGACTACAAATATCATCCATTTTCATGGATGTAAATAGCTTCCTCCTTCTAGTGATTATAGCTTTCTGTATTACTCTTGACAAATGAAAAATAATTTAATTAAGTGGGCATGTTCTTATATTTACCCTCTCCATATAGTTTCCTCTGAGGTTTTTATTTTTAGGGTTTGAACTCTCCACAATGAATCATATCAGCACGTGGTCCCAACTGATCGCCACCTCCTCTTTCCCCTTTGGGCCGCCTCAGTTGCCATTTCCTTTCAACTTGGGTGCCCTTCTGGTCCCACTTCACCAGAATCAGCTCCTTGCCACCTGTCAATTTATTGTACCTTTTTCTAATTATACTGGACACATTAATTTACGTCCATTTGGGCTTCATACATTTTACTTCAGTAACTACAATCACTGTGCACACATTTAAGTTTCAAATTGTGAAGTTGAAACATAGTAGTCACTAAAAGTGAGCACCTCCTCACCTGCACAAATGTTGGTACATTGAAGAAAGCAAAATGTACCTCTTTGTGTCATGATTGCTTTTAGACGGCATGGATACTCTTAGAGCATACTATTGTACTTTGTTTACCATAACACAACATTATAATTGAGCAAAGGTGAAAGGGACCCCTTAATAATAACTTGGCTAGAGTATTTGAAATTTTGAACTTCACATAAAAATAGTGATATAAAATAGTATAGAGTAACAATATACAATGGGGTACCAATCAAAATGTCGTTTTCGAATTCGCAGTGAGAAAAATTTCAGTATTACCAACTTTGAAAGCCTCCCGAGAGCTCAAAAATTGGTATTTTATCACAAAATTTTTAACAAAGAATTATCTTTAAGTTAATTATATGTATGACAAATTTCAAGGCCAAAAGATTCACCGAAAAAAAGTTATTCAAAATCTACCAACATTGATAGCTGTGAAAATTTTTTCACTGCTGCCAAATTTGATAGCCTCCCAAAGATTCTTGGATTATTTTTTTTTTTGCAATGAAATTCTTGGAAAAAAACCCTTCTTTATGTTAATAACATATGTTAAAAATTTCAAAATCAAAAGATTAATACAAAAAAAGATATTAACAATCTACCAACATGTGTCGTTTTGAGAAACAATTGTGAAAACCATTTCAGTACTTCAACTTTGACACCCTCCCTAGGACTGAAAAATTGCTTATTTACCATGAAATTTTTGGCACAACATGCTCTTTATGATAAAAAAATTCATGCCAAATTTTAAGGTCAAAAAATTTATACAAAAGAAAATATTTACAATCTACCAATGTGTGTAGTTGTGAGATACCTTTTATTAAAGATATTGAAATTGTTGAAGTATGTCAGACAATCATGCTTCTAGATTGAAATTCTCCAGATGATGCAATCTCTAATCATAAATGCTTCTCAAAAAAATCAAGGATAGCCAAATTAAGTTGTGTGCACTTGTCACATCTCAAAGTATGTGAAGAATGGAGAGAAACACACCTTTTGGAGAAGCTCGATTGGCTTGCAAATTCTCCCAATCTCAATCCAATTGAGAACCTTTGGAAGATTTTGAAAGATGCTATGCAACATGGCCCAATATGTTCAAAAAATTTAGATGACTTGAAGGTAGTTATTGAAAGAGAGTGGAGGTTAATCAATGGTACAAAGCTCCTTCAACTATGTCATTCTATGCCCTCTAGGTTACAAGCAATGATTGAGGCAAATGGAGGACATACACGTTGGTAGATTGTAAATTTTTTTTTTTGTATAAATTTTTTGACCTTAAAATTTGGCATGAATTTTTTTATCATAAAGAGCATGTTGTGCCAAAAATTTCATGGTAAATAAGCAATTTTTCAGTCCTAGGGAGGGTGTCAAAATTGAAGTAGTGAAATGGTTTTCACAATTGTTTATCAAAACGACACATGTTGATAGATTGTTAATATCTTTTTTTGTATTAATCTTTTGGTTTTGAAATTTTTATCATATGTTATTAACATAAAGAGGTTTTTTTCCAAGAATTTCATGGCAAAAAAAAAAATAATCCAAGAATCTTTGGGAGGCTATCAAATTTGGCAGCAGTGAAAAAATTTTCACAGCTATCAATGTTGGTAGATTTTGAATAACTTTTTTTCGGTGAATCTTTTGGCCTTGAAATTTGTCATACATATAATTAACTTAAAGATAATTCTTTGTTAAAAATTTTGTGATAAAATACCAATTTTTGAGCTCTCGGGAGGCTTTCAAAGTTGGTAATACTGAAATTTTTCTCACTGCGAATTCGAAAACGACATTTTGATTGGTACCCCACTATACAATTGTGTAACTCCTCCAACATGTCCATATCATTGAATAATTTAAAACAAAAATGGAATATTTTGTAGTTTTTGGAGGCCAATGATTCAAAAAACAAATAATTTGTAGAAGATATTCTAATTACATGCACCTTCACACTATATCAACAAGCATTTGCATTAAACTAATGAAGTCTAACACTGGTTGTAATGGTCTTTTTTCATTTGAATTTTTTCTCCACATGTTAATAAACACAATAATGTTTTTAGTACAAACCACATGTGTACCTAGTATCATTTTTGAATAATGATATAATGGAAGAAATGCAAAATAATATTCTTAAACCCAATATACTAAGGGCCACTTCACACTACATCCTAAGTTCCTTTAAATTTTCAAAATCCAATTGGTAGAAAGTTGGAAATTGGAACATATTATGAAGCCCTGAAGTTCCAATTTCTAGTTGTCTACCAATCAAATTTTGAAAATTGAAGTTTGGAGTCCAAAGTCTCACATCACTCCAAAGCACCTATATAGTAACATTTTTGGAGAGTTTTGGTGCCAAAGAAGTGGGATTTGGAAGCCAAATTGGATTTAACCAAAATGCATCTCTAATGGGCTTCAAAGTCCCAATAATTTATTTGAATATAAAAAAAATACTATATAATGCATCCTAGTAGGTTGAAATTTCTTCCATGTTTATCAAGTACAAATTTTGATGTTAAAAGTGCCTACATTGGGATTTTGACTTTTTTTTAATCTATTTTAAGGGCATGTAATTGCTACAAAATGTTATACAAGAGACAATTTGGGACTCAAAGTAGGGGCTTTGGCCATCACACTATGAGTCCAAAGTCCCACATTTTTAATTTTTTTATTCACCTTCTACATTCCAAGAAAGTTTGGATTTTGCCTTGAACCAAGACTTAGAAATTCAGACTTAAAATAATGTATAAAAGGGCCCTAATTCCTATTATATTGTTGAATCTTTAGTGTGCGGGAAGAGAAGAGTAGAAAAATTCAAATCCTTAGTACTATAGTTCTTCTCATATAAGCAATTGAGTTGAAAAAAAAGACTCTCTTAGACCCTTATATTTATTGCAAATTCAAAATCAAAACCCATATAGCTAGGCTATAAAGTTCAAATCCAAACTCAACTACATCCTAATATAATTGAATCCAATTTTATGTGGCCCATGCATCAACTAGAGGTTCCACCATAATTATATTGAATTTGAATGATAATAAGGAGACCACTACTACAATGAATTAACCTTTAAAAGACATTTTAAGTTCAAGCTTGGTCAAATTTCATTAGATTTCTACATTAAAACATATGTTTCAAGCTTTTGATATTTTACACATGTAGTATTATATGTTTAAATTAAATCTCATTTTTTCTCAATTAAAAACATCATATTGAATTTTATATATTTAAAAAAATCTTTGTAAAAATCATAGTAATTACAAAAAAATTTAAGTAGTATGAAATTTTTATGAAAAATGGAAATAATAGCAACAAACATTACAGTATAATTGATGTATTCTTAGAGCTCATATTAAGAGAAATTTGATAGAAAAACTTCAAAAAAATATGTATTTTGAACTTTCAAAATACTACCATCAAAGTGTCTTAAAAATAATAATTTTAGCAATCTTCAAAAAAATTTAAGGGGAATAAAAAGTATATTATGTGAACTATGCTTTCTTGATTAAGCTTTAAAACATATAAAAATCAAGAACTATGTGAAAATTCAAGATTTGACTTTCAAAATGCCTATAGGGCTTGCAATGTCTTTTAAGACATTCACAATTATAATACCTTCATGTTCAAACATTATAATCTTTCAATCCATAAGTCACATTGTTGTATTTCTTTTTTCTATGGAATCTCTGACATGTCTAGTTTGAATTTGTACGGTTGCAATTTAAAAACCATTGATAATACTTATCAAGATGTTAGTTTTTTGTTTAATTTAGAGCAAATTTTAAGAAGCTTTGAAAAGGCCTCGGATACGTAGGGGTTAAAAGACTTTGAAAAATCATAGAAAATTCATTTCTTGTTGGAAAGTTTCGATTCTACTTGTAAATGGCTTCTCTCAAATTTTACAATCTTGGGAAACATCTTTAAGATACTTAGATAACAAACATGCTAGGTATAGGCATTTTTACTTGAATTTTTATAATAGTATTGAGGCCAAAAAAGGTCCAATGAATGACTTGACTATTCACTATAGAAACAAAGAGTGCATTGATTGATTCAATAATTAGAGTCAATTTTGAAGACCACCTAGATTATGGAAGGGTGATGTTTGTAGTGTGAGACCTTAACCCTTCAAGGCTTGACAAAGTTTTTACAATGGAGTTTTTTAATGAATTGGCCCATTTTGATGTTTTTTTGGACATGGATGTGTTTGAAAATTTTAATTTTAACCAAAAAAAAGTGAAGCATACTTTATCTAGTATGCATGGAATTAATTGTGGAAAATATTAACCGTTGGATTTTTAGATTATAACAATTTTGGATGATCAATTCTTTAGGCCAAAAAAACAACTTTTGGAGAAGAAAAATTATAAGAAGATGAATAATGTTTTTTTGCCCTCCAAAAAAATTGTATTAGAATCTAAGGCAAATGTTTTATTTTTTAATTTAAAAAAATTAAAAATTAAAACTCTCCCAAATTTGTAGACATTTTCAAACAAAAAGAGTAGAAAGCCAAAATTGACCAAATCGGATCCTACAAAATTTAAAAAAATTTATATAAGCATCATTTTTTGAAATTTAAAAATTAATATCATTAGTATATTGTTTGGAACATCTCCAAAATTTTTGGAATCATTCTAATTATTTTTGTATTCTTAATCACACCAAATTGGATTTTGTATTTTTAAAATTGCTAAAAATAAAAATTTGAATTTTTTTCTCTAGACCTAGTTTGATTATGCAAAGTAAGGACTAGAAATGTCCAAGAAAATGTTTTTTTTTCATCCCTACTATTTCTATCATAGTAAACAAATTATGTTTGCTCCCTTTTTCTATTAGACTATATTTCCAAAATAAATTTTTAATTACTTCCCACATTGAAATTTTGAAAATCAGAAAATGCAACAAGTGTGAACTTGTTATTGTACAAATCCCTAGTTTACAAAATACCGAGATTTGTTTCATTCTACTAGGAATTTTCCATTGAAAATTTGAAAAGGACACATTGTGTGCCTTTGAGAGGTTAAAGTAGAATGGTGTCATTCTCTTATTTGGTTGAATTTTTTTTAACATACAACCTTCAAGGGTTGAAGCAAGGACCGACACGACACACATGCATGGCAACCAAAATTTTACCAATGTAAGGTAGAATGGAACACTGTAACAAGTGGTTCAGAAATGTTATGGATTTGAGTATTTTGATTGGTTATGATCCCACTTTACTTTACAAGTGGCTGGGAACCCCAGTTGTGGCAGTTTATTTTTTCACACTTTTACCTATATTTTAATATATTTAAATTTTCTGCACTGCAAATGTTGTAGTGACACATGCTGGATTACTCTTTTTTGAAACAAAACCTGTCAACAGACCAGAACCTCTTTGGGAATCATTGATTCCCATTGTCCTTTGTCCTTTGTTTTTTTTGTTTTTTTGTTTTTAAACTAATGAACAATTTCATTGTCCTTTGGTTTTCGAGGTTGTGTTATCCCTGAATGGCATTATTTATTGCGAAGACTCATTGCTTTTTTGTATTTTATTGTTCTATTTTGACACAAATGGAAGCTTTGGGGGTCAGTAGGTGGGGTGGGTTGATAAAAATGTAACTAACTTCAATGGAAGTTGTCTATGAGTTTAAAAAAATAAAAATAAAATGTATGTAGCGTTCATAATACAAAGATTGTGAACAGGGAAGTAAAATCCAGGTCAATGAACAATCCACTGCCCCTGCCCCACATACCCTTCACCTTTAAAGGACAAGTTGGTCACCTTGGAAATCATTTGTTTTGGTACCGTGTAAATCATTTATTAAAAAAAATCTCAAAACACTCATTGGAAGTTAAACAATTATAGATGACCACCTTTTTTCACACTTCTGTCCTACATGGAGAGATTCTTTGTCATTCATTGGCTAAAAAACTTCCTTGGTGTTGTTTATGAGCTAACCCTTGAAGGACATGATCCTCCATGACCAAGGTAGTCACCAAAGTTGCTTTGAGTACTACACCAATAGGTGCATTCTTTGTTTCTACAATAAACAATGAAATCATCCTTTGACCATTTTTTGGGCCTCAACGTTCTTCAAGGCTTAACCCCTAAAGGTCAAAATTGTGTTTTTTTGGCAACATAGTGATTCTGAGTAGCTCGCTAGGAATGGAATTTTTAATTTTTTTCTTTGAAAATTTCACAAAGCATGTGTCCAAGGACTACATGGTTAAAAAGTAATTACATGAAATGTAATTTTTATTGTTCAACGGACAGTGAAGGCAGCTCAAAAAATTTCTTTAAAAATCACTTTTTAAAAAAGAAAAATTTGAAATTGGTTCTTTAGACTTACATATAAGTGGGAAGCTTTGAATCATGATTCCATTTTGCTTAACAAGGTGAAAGTTATGAAGAGTTTTAGTTTGTGGATAGGTCTAGTTTAAAAAGACTCCATGCCTATCTATGAACTAAAACTCCTCATAACTTTCATCTTGTTAATCAAAATGGAATGATTCAAAGCATCCCACTTATATATAAGTCTAGAGAACCAATTTCAAATTTTTATTTCTCTTAAAAGTAATTTTTAAAGAAGTTTTTTGAACTGCTTGGGCTTCCTGTTGAAGAATAAAAATTACATTTCATGCAATAACCTTTTAACCATGTAGTCTAAAGTTATGAGAGTTGTTGGACCTTAAAGCTATTCCTTGAGTACATATTTTGTGAAATTTTCAAAGAAAAAAATGAAAAAGTTCATTCGTAGTGAGTTGTCCAAAATTGTTGTATTACCAAAAAACACAATTTGACCTTTAGGTGTTAATTTAGCAACTGAAGAACTCAAATTAGAAACTCAAACAGATTCAATCAAGAACGTGTATGAGGCCCTAACTATGAGCTTATTGGTTGGGATGCTCTGTTATAAGAGTTCAAGACCACTCTAGCCTATAAAAGACAAAGCCTATGATTGTGTAGTCAAACTTAAAAATCCTTCACTATGTATCCTTCATTCTTTCTATATTTATAAGTGAGGCTTTTTTGCTTTTATTTTTCAGAGATGAAATCACATGTCTAATATTTTTCATAAAATTTTCAAAATTTTTAATGAAAAATTCAAATTACTACTGAATTTTTGAAGAAAAAACAAAGAAAATTCATCTCAAATATAAATCATGTTCAAAAAATCTAAAATTTTCAAAATAGAAGTACATTATAGTGTATAAAAATTTTGGTATGAAGAAAAATCCTATGTCACTCCATATCTAGAACATTGTTATAGATCCTCATTTCAAACTTCACTAAAATGCTTATTTTAAGAAATTATTCAAAATTTCCAAGTGGAATAGAAACTATACTTCAGAAGTTTCAATTTGATATTTTGGTTCAAAGCAAAAGAAAATATTTTGAATATCAAAATCTAGTTTATCAAGAAAAAGTTCAAAGTGTTAAATTAAACTAGATATTGTACATTTAAAAAATAAATAAATGACACTATATAAGATCAAAAACAACTAAATGTCTTGAACTTAACTCGATGTCATGGCTACATCATCATTAAAGTTTCACACAAAAAGAATAATATGAAAATCATCCATTCTTCAATATGTACAAAGCTTTTTTGACCATCCAAAGGATACAAAAGCATCCTTTGTATCCTTCCATAGATAGCATGTTTTAATTTATTTTAAAGAGCAAGGTTGTCTTGACATAATATTTCTGAACTTTAAGATAGGGGACCCTTTGCTTTCTACAAATCAAGGTTGTTTTCACTATAAAGCAAGAGGTTTGTAAAATGTTTGGGCTTTGAAAGCAACAGGTTCTAATGCAAAGGTAGTTTTTACGTTCTCATGGCAACAACAATGTCCACATATTGTACATTTAAAGAAATAGATGCTTTTAGTAACCACTGCATTTCAACTTCAAAAATTTATAACTAATTCTACAAAGCTCCAAAAATTATGAAACAACTTGGGTTAAATGCCAATTCCATTTGTTTTTAAAAAAAATTGACTAAAAGAATCACAAGAAGTCAAACTTCTCCCAATTAATTAATAACTCTTAAATGGGCACTTTATGGACCTCCTACCCTAGAACATCTTGAACATAAGCTTGTCCATATATTGTGGGCCACTATAGTACAAATACATTCTTGTTATAGTGAAATTGTAGCTCACCTATTGAAAGAGTGTGTTGCCTTCCTATTCAAGAATATCTTGGACATGGAAGTCCATACAATTATATTTTGAAAATCTTGCAAAACTATTAATAAAAGGGGCCCTAGCTAGCTTCATTGACTTCATTTTTTAACCATATGCTAGATAATTTTACATTTAACTTCAATCCCTAACAAATTTTGCATCTATGAAGTGGATTGTGAATGTTTTGTAGAGTTTTTTGGGAGTTTCATGAAACAAATTACATTTAAGTATGTTGAAAAAATACTTTTATCTATTTATCAATGAATTGACATGAGTAATTTTTGAATTGAATTTAAATGACATCCTTAAATTACAAATGAAACCTAACAATTGTTTGGTTGGAGCAACCATGTCTTTGTACTTAGAGGGGTTGACAAATGGCCATAGTGGATGAAAATTGCTCCAAATTCCTCCAAATACCTTTCAAATGCTTTATCCTACCATGTCAAGACTAGTTGTGCCAAATCTAACATATTGTTAGTTTTGTACTACATCCCACTTGTAATTAGTCAACTAACTATTTTGGACTCATTTGGTACATGTAAAGGTGGAAAACACCAAATTGAACAACTTTATAAACATAAACATCATAAATTGTTATAATTTTAAATTTACCTATGTTATGTGAATCAACTTTGATTAGCCCTTAAACAATTTGAGCTTTCTATTTTGGATGATAATTAGAGTACTTAATGTCTTAATTTGCAAAAAAAACACTTTTCAATCATTAGCAATAATGCTTGACTCTTTAATCCTTTAGTCCTATATCAATTAGGTATTCAAAATTTGAACAACAAATAAATGCAAACACATCCTACTACATAAAAATGTTTTTTTCATCCATTAATTTTTTGAGGATTCTTGTTTTAATTCTTTAATATTTGCACAATATAAATTCTAAAGACTTTGTTTTGCAAATATCCTATAATTCAAATGTTACTAGTAGGTTTGACTTCAAAAGATATCTTTTTTAGTTCAAAAAATGCCCCTTCCAAAATAACTTGAGTTAAAAAAATCTTCAAAAATTGCTATGATTAGAGCTAAACATTTTGAATAGAAAAAAAAAATCCTTGTGAAAATTACAATTTTAGAAGCAATTTTAAAATTTTGACTTCAAATTTAATTGAAAACACTGGTTTGTAATGTAGTTGATGTAATTGCATGAATATATTCTATGGATAATATTTTACAACAATTGTTTGAGAGTCATCATTAGATTATTATTCTAGGTTATATTTTATAATATATCTTCAAAATTTGGAAAATTTGGGCTATCGTATAGTTCCTAGGGGTTAGAGAATGATAAGTTACAATATCTTCTAACTCTTTTGATTTTTATGTTTTTTCATTTGTAATTTTTTATTTGAATTTAATTTTTTTTGAAATTGTCTTTCAAACTTGTATATAGTTTTATCTTCTTTCCAATGACACCAAATTTCAATCATTTCAAACTCAATTGAGTTGAAAAAGAAGCATAGGTTCTTGAAAATGAAAAGTTTTGCAATTTCTTGTATGTTTGCAACCAATGGATAATTGCCCTTCCTTTCAAGGAAACTTTATAGTTTTTTTAGATGGATTGATTTTAAGATAAAGGCAACTTCAATCTAGCTAGTATGAAAAAAATGCTCAATCTCACAACTATCTATATTCTTTTCTAAAATAATGTTTAAGAAGTCTAAAAAGACACATTTTTTAAGGATCTAAAGCATACTCCACCATGGGTTTCAAAATTAACCTTAGTCTTATGGTCAATTTGATGAAATGGAGGTAAATGATAAATTATAATTAAAGGATAAGGTCAAAACAACTTTGTCAAGTTTTTTTTTCCCCTACAAAACAAGATTTTGTAGACTTTAAAAAATAGTTTTTCTATAGTACCCTTTATGCACCATACAAAAGATTGATTTTTAGAAAAAAATAAATTTTCAAAAATTTTAGAATCATTCCCTGCCCTATGACTAAGGTAACAGGTTCAGAAATCACCCACCTAAGAGCTAAAACTAAATTTTGGAGAGGTGAAATGTCTTAAATATTTTTCAGTAAATTTTCCTTGAAAGACAAGAGGAGTTGGCATCTAATCCAAGTTGTTTAATGTTTTTCGGAGCTTTCTGAAATTAGTCATGAAATTTTGAAGTTGAAGTGGTATAGGGCTCTAAAATCGCCCACCCCCTAAAATGTACAGTGTTTGTACATCGCTGAAGGCTATGAAATAGTTACATGTAAAAGCTGTGTACATTTGAATAGGGTGGGCGATTTTAGAGCCTGTGCGATTTCAGAACCTGTTACCTTACCGTGGTATATTTGTACAAAGAGATAACGGAAATATTCACAAATTCAAACAATGATTCAGTCGTCAAAGTGTAAAAGGGACTGTCATCGTCGGAGTCGGCGGTAACGATGACAGACGGCAACGCGCGTCGACGACCAGCACCGTCAGTCGGCGGCAACGGGACTGCCGCCGAAACCAACGCCCACAACGCAGGGTCAGTTGGAATTCGGGCAACAAAACCCTAAACCTCCCCCCGAATCCCCGCTTCTCCCCGTGTCGTTTCCGCGAAGCCAACCGTCCTTTGGATTCAACTCTCCCAGTTCGATTGCAACGTTTGCGTTGACGAGATTGCGGTGTTTTTCTTCTGTTTGCGTGTTGAGTTTCCATCTGAATAGAGTCCACGCGGTTTCGCTTGAGCTACTACTAATCGGTAGCGGACGTACTTGAACTGGACGTTTCCTTGAGAAAAAAAGTTCCTTCCCTTGCGCACGAGGCCCGGCGGTTCGTTTGGACTGGAAGACGCCAAGAATCTGTGCGGGTACGATTCCCAAGGATTCCCTAGCCAGCATGTGCTGAAATTCAAATGGCCTGATGTTCTACAGGCAAAACGGGACCGTCCGTTTCTTATTATTACTGGGCGTGGAAGGACCACTTGCAATGAGGAAGAGCGTGAGTTGTGCGCAGCTGGACACTTCATTTCCTTTTTCATTATCTTTTTCATTTTCTTTTTTTAGAACTAGGTCGTAAGTTAGTAGGGGAGTGGGGGAGTGGGGGAGTGGGAGAGGGTGGGGGAGCCAACAGGACCGGACGATTTGTTTCGTTTGTCAACACAGGTGACTACACGGTATGGTGGAAGTCGCGGGGATTACGTCGTTGGCGAGAGCGATTGGCAACTCGTCGGGGTCTTGACGTTGGTTGGAAATAATGTATGGTAGCGGGATGTTGCTCATCATTTTTAGATTTTGGGGTTTGAGATTGTCCCTTGCTGCGGAAGCGCGAGGAGGTTGGAGTGATTTTGTAAGTGACTTCTAGATGCCTTGGTTTCTACGTCTGCCGAACAGGATTCTGACTATCTTGAGTACTTGCGATCGGCGTGCGTTCGTGTTAGTCTAGAAGCTTTCGTATCTGAGCGTGTTTCTCTGGTTGGCGGTAATATTGCATTGTCGCTGTTCTGTTTCCTGGAAATGCGTGGCGATAGTGATTCCGCCATCGAGAGGGGTTTTTAAACTCGAAGAGCTGCTTCGCCCGATACAGGTTTTGGACCGGGAATGGTTTTGCTGTACTATTGCACTGAATAATTTTGAAACTTCTACCACGGGGAAAGAGTGCCGATCTGCTCTTTGATCGACTGCATCGTCCAGAGAAATCAAGGTGTGGCTTCGTAGTTTAGGGTTCTGACCGTTTTTTGTGAGGAGGTAGTAGGAAGCAGGTGTAGAGGTTTTGGGAGTTCAATAGGTGGAGTTGCCCGCGCTGAAGGTGAATCAGCCTCGACTACTTGTTCGAACCCAGGAAAAGCGAATATTGCTGCGCATAATTTACAAGGTGATCTGAAATTTTATGGTACAGTCGCGTGAACAACATGTTTACGAGGAATCAATTACCAAGGGGGACGGGACGAAAAGCGTTTTGGAGCACCCTTCTTTTGCTTTCTGTTTTTCTAGGGGTCGCCACCACGGTTTGGCTCTCTCTGGTATTCTCGTCGCACAGGTCCCCCTGCATTGCTGACAGCCACAGTAATTTAGCACCCCCATCCTTTTTCTGGTCACCGCCTTCCACCAGCGGGGGTCTCTCGAACGAAGCTGTCTTCTCGGCGCCCTCGTATTTGCACCCCAGTCAGCCGAACAATGGTCTGGCAATCAACCATATTGTGTTCGGCATAGCAGGCGCGGCGCAATTATGGGACAGGCGGAAAGAGTTCATCAAGCTTTGGTGGCGTCGCGAGGAAATGCGGGGCTTCGTGTGGCTGGAAGAAGCTGTGAAGATCCAAGATGGAGAGAATGTACCGCCGGTGCACGTCTCCGAAGACACGAGCACGTTCTCTTACACTCATCCACTGGGCCATCCTTCTGGAATTCGTCTGTCCCGGATCGTTTGTGAGACATTTCGTCTGGGCCTGCCGAACGTGCGTTGGTTCGTGATGGGTGACGATGACACTTTGTTCAACACGGACAATTTGGTCCGTGTTTTGAGCAAGTACGACCCGTCTGAGATGTGGTATATCGGCAGCAACTCGGAGAGTCACCGTCAGAACGATCATTTCAGTCATAGCATGGCTTACGGTGGCGGCGGTTTCGCAATCAGTTACCCTTTGGCGGAGGCCTTGTCTGCTATGCAGGACGAGTGTCTTGAGCGTTATCCCTCTCTGTTCGGTAGTGACGACCGTCTGCATGCTTGCATCACGGAGCTTGGCGTTCCTTTGACAAGAGAAGGTGGATTTCACCAGGTGAGATGTTCGACGGAGTTGCAGAGTTTTGGGGAGTCGTTCCAGTGGTTGAGCTTGCTTTGTAGAATTGGATTGTCGTCTAGCTGTGTCGAAATATCTTGGGTGGCACTGCATCTCTTGCGGCCTGTGGGGATTCTTATGAATAAGCCACGAGTTAATTGAATCTTTGCATGTTGTGGTTCTTGGAGCTGGGCAAATGAATCTGTGTGTCATATGTTTAGATTAGAGCAGTTGTTCCGACTTGGGGCGAGGAATTGCAAGGATGTGCACAAATAGGTGCCGTGAATTTTAGCAACTTTCTGATTTTGTATTGGTACTTCCGCATCCTCGATTTGACCTTGTTTCGTGTTTGTTTTTTGTGCGCAGTTCGATGTGTTCGGCGACGCCCACGGTCTCCTTGCGTCTCACCCCGTGACCCCGTTCATGTCCATGCATCACTTGGAGCTGTTGGATCCTGTGTTCCCCCAAATGTCACACCTGGAAGGCCTGCGATTGCTGACGAAAGCCATGCGCACGGAACCTGGGAGCTTCTTGCAGCAATCGATCGCTTATGACAAGAAGCGCAGCCTTTCTTTCTCGATTTCCACAGGCTACGTAATCCAGGTACGGTTGGAGTGAAAGGTGGAGGTAGTAGGATCTGAGCGTGGGGTGTCGGTGGGACTTGAGAGGTGGTAATGACGAGCATTGTGGGGTACGGGCGAGGGAATAGGATTGGAGGGTATTGTGGTCGCGTGTGGAAGTGGTCCATGAAAGTGTCCATCGTGAGTGGATTGCATGCTGGTAGAGAAGCTGAAGTGGACGTCGCTTTTGGCCCTTGTGTAATTGTGAGACGATTTTTGATTTGTGGGAGCGCACTTGTTCGTGCAGGTGTTCCCAGAAATCATTCTTCCGCGATTGTTGACTCGGGTGGAGACCACCTTTACAGCATGGAACAGAGACAACAAGCCCCTTGAGTTCGCCTTCGACACGAGACCAAGTGCCTCGTCAGTGTGCAATCGGCCTTACTTGTTTTACATGGAGGAGATGCAGCCTGATGTGAGCAGTTCGCGCGTGGTTAGTGTGTATAGGCGACTTTCGAGCGTTGACGAGGAGAAGGCGAAGAACTACTGCTGGTCCAAGGGATTTGCTCCATCGAGAGTGCAGAGCATTCGAGTTGTGAGCGAAAGAGTTTCCGATAAATTCTTCTCTGTAAGCGGTGTTTGTTGTGATCCTCTGTATTTCGTTCTGTTGAATCGCTTACACTTAATTCATTCACAAGATTTTTGAACTGGGAAGTGTAGTCAATATGATGTCGACGTTTAATGCATCAGTTAGGGTTGAACTTGAATCATTCACGTTATTCAATTATTTGAATATTTTACTTTTTAAATAATCAATTCTGATCTTCAATTCAATCAATTTTGATCATGGCAGTTACCTAGGAGACAATGTGCCAAGATTTTGGAAGTAGAAGACAAAGTGTTGCACATTCACGTCGGCACTTGCAGGAGCGGTGAGCTGATCACAGCTGCGTGAGGAGGATAGTGCAGATTACGAATCCTGCCTGTGTTTTATACACTTCTCCTACGTCCCTCAGAGGTGGTCGTTTTTTCTTCCACGGCGGCCTCAGATGTGAGTGAACAAGTACTCTTCTTCTCGCTGGAGCTTCAGGACTTGTGCAGTTTCCAAGTGATATGACAGCATGGACGATCATCTGGGCCAGAGCTTGGCAATTTTCTCCCGTAACGGGACCAGTCAGACTCTCGAAGCTCCCTTCCGTATACTGAATGGTTTTGCGTGAAAACCACTTTCAATGAGGTTGCATCCTTTCGGGGTGAGTAATTAGAGCAAGACCTCATCTAGCGAGCGCACAGTTGAAAGCATCGTGAGCGCTGTTGTTGGGTTGGACGGCTATTGCCGAATTCTTTGACATCCCCGATTGGAGGGGAGTCATTGTTTCAGTTTAGACAAGCACAGTAGTGGGGAGAATCCCGTCTCCGTGTTCACCTGCCGATTCTTGCAATTGAAACACATGTATTTTACAATACTTCTTCCTTATCCTTGTATTTGAGCTTGCCGCCTTGTTTAAGCTTCTTACTGTAGCTGTTCAGAAGCAGACGTGGTGGGCATCCTCCAGGGCTCTTAAGGTACATATTATCAACTCTGCCTAATTACAAGCGCCTAAAACATGATTATGAATTGGGAAGGAAACCATATTCGAAGGAAGCCCTTTGGACAAGTCATATAACGAGAGTTTTTATGTGATTCCACCATTTGATTGGATTTCTTTTCAGGTTTTTATATGGGTGACCCTCTTGTCCATTATAGGTGCTCTACAAAGATGAATTTTTGAAGTTTACATCTCACTGTTTCTGGGTCAAAATTCTCTACTTTTCACTCCAACATACCTTCTCTTTTAGTACTCCACCATAGTACTAAAGAGCACACATTATTCCTTCATCCGAATTCCAGTCATTTTTTTCTTGAATTGGAATATGGCAATTGAGACTGAGTACGACTGCGTGTACGGTTTGGGCGTTCTTCTTCAGGTTTCAGCAGCTTGTGTTGACATCCTTATGGCTTTAAGATTTCAGAATGTTCCGAGTGATGACGCCAAGGGTGAGGATTGTGGCACTGAAAAGAGCAGGTCGTTTTGTCTTTAACTTAGGGCATCAGCACGTAGTTTTGACCTCTGGGAGCTTACCTATGACAAGTGTCACTGGACCACAACTACTGTAGAAATTGTTGATTCAAGCGCAATTGAAATACATTATCTCTGTCAATTCAAACGTGTACCAGCCAGTGAATAAGGTCTCCTTGTGAGTAGAAATTATGCAAAATTGTCGTGAAAGTAAAACGTAAGTAGTCCCAGCTAACTATTGGCGCTGGACTGAACGGGAGGAGGATTTGCATTGGCTATGGTACAAGTATCAATTTTGGACAGGTCCCCTGTAATGGCTTTATAGGCTGACCTATTGTAGATAACAGTTGAAAGCACTATTCATTGAAAAAGATTTATTGTTTGTACCTTCTTGTCCACTCATCTCTCTTCCTTTTTTGTTGGCTTAGGGAGAAGTGCTAGAGCTGACTGTAATAGAAGAATCCATGAGACCCGAATGGGTCTAGATGAAAAGTCTACATTTTTGTTGAATAAAATATTCATTCTTTGAAAAAAAAATTTATTTTATTTTGCATTCTTCCTCATCTCTATTTTTGCACACATTGAACTTAGTTTCTCCATGACTTTCCCACATCATATAGGCTGAAATGCTCAAGTTATCCAAAATAAGTACTTCTACTATAAAGCTAGATGTGAGGAAGTTTGGATAGGACCTTCCTTGAAAAGTGAGCTCAATTGTGCTTCAAAGACAAAGCTTGGTGGAGTAGAACAATTTGTTTTGTTTAGAAATATGGTGTAGATAACATTTGTTGACCTAATATTATTCAACAATGTGTTGGGGAGTCATAGGAGTCCATGTAGAAAAAGATAATTTAAGTTGGCCCATTTCCAATTATAAATTAAAGTATTATCAAGGACAAAACATTTTAGCTCTTGGATTGCACTGTAGTGAACTTTTTGCCTTGTTGAGGATACTACCAAGTGTGGTTTAATAGAGAGCATTCATGTGGCAATTGCAAGGAGTGAACTACTTTTGTAAGGTAAAAGAAATCATCTTGTTAAAAAGTATACTTCAAAACTACCACCAAAAATTATTTCAAGGAATAGTTACAAAAGCAAGAAGAATCTAGTCAACAATTAGTCAAAATGAGATCCAAAAGTCTATAGAAATAGTATTTATTAATTGGTATATTAATACATGGTGTTCATAGTATGTCATAGATTCGGGATATAGTGGATTGTTCTTTAAATAGAATAAACAACGAAGTTTTGATGTTGTCAACCTATAACCCTATAAACATTTTTTGGCCAATGAATGACAAAGAATCTCTCTATGCAAGACAAAAATGCAACTATTCATCCTCGAAATTTTATGGGAAAAAGGAAGATCATCTACAGTAGCTTAACTTCCAATGAGTGCTTCTTCATTTTTTTTAATCCCAAAATGCACACGGTACCAAAACAGATGATTTCCATGGTGATCATGCCATCATTCAAGGGTTAATGACTTCCAAAGACATGACTCATCACTACAATTGACATTCCATCACTCACATTTCAACAATTCAGCAAACGAAAACAACTCAATCGACTGAAACTTAAGATAAGAAAAGTCCATTACAGATATTTATACACAACTTCACCATTATCTTCACTTCATTGTACCTTCACTAGAGCGAAATTGAACTCGAAACACACGATTAACTGCCACGCTCCTACAGGCTAAGTTTCGTATCATGGCATTCTGAATTCCCCCAACTACCAGGTCATCCTTTCGTAATTCTTTTCGATACAAACCACGTAGCAATCCTCCGAGGGCTCCTTAGAAAACGATGATACGAGGATACTCTTGAGGAAAAGACTCTTCTTGGATACAGATCACTAGCAAAAAGGATTGAGAATAAAGGCAGGTACGAATCACTTCTTCAACCTGCAAATAAAAGCGCAGCAACAGAGTATATGTACAGTACATTGTGCTACCACCCTACTAAGATTATGATGCCATTCCTTCGTGTTTCTTAAGTCGGATGTGCCGTCCTATACCTTCACTTTAGCGAACGGCGTTCCTTCAAAGCTGCTCTCCTTTCTGAGATAGAAGAACCCTCCTGAAGGCCCTCCCTTGGGGTGAAGGGCCAACCAAACAGGAGTATCAGCGCCTTGGTCGACTGGAATACCAGGTCCATACGCGGGGTCGTAAGCATCCGTCAAAACCACTCCAGGGTCTGCGGAGTTCACATAAACCTTTTCTCCCTCCGGTCGGCTGGCCAGGCGCTTGGCCAGGAGACGCGAGTAGGCAGTGATCAGGATCTTCGACATCTGGTAGGAGAGTGCCGCGAATTTTTCAGCTTCTTTGGGACCGGCTTTACATGCTGCGTAGTATTGCTCCGCGATGGAATCAACCGTGGCTTCCGTGAAGTTGTTGGGGTCAGTGAGCTGCTCCTTCAACGCTTGGTCTTGGAGGTACTGGCGTTTGAAGAATGAGTGAAGATCAGATGAATGGTAACAGCAAAAGGAAATCAATGGTGTACAACACAACATGAATCAGTGTATTCAAATTCAAGAGATTCTACAAAGTCGCCAGGAAAAACACAGGTCTCCGATTAAAAACATTTAACGTGTTTTGGCGAGATATGTTAACAAGAATAAATGGCGTAGTCAACGATGACCAATATCATTCACATTCTGTTGGCAAAGCTTACACAAACTTATACACACGTCCTGAGGTCCACTGATATACTTACAACAAGCTGCCCGTGCAACGAGCTCAGAATAACAATCCGTGCGCCTGCATCCGAGTGCTTCATCAACGGCAGCAGTGTCTCCGTCACATTCTTGGTTCCTTCGTAATTGACCTTGACATCTCGAATTGCAAGTTCTGCAGTAAATGCTTTGAAATTTCCCACAGCGGCATTGTTTACCTGCACCCCACCAGTTTCAGAACTGAGACAGTGTTCGTCTACCCAAACTTCAAAAAGGCTCTCAGAAAGCCAGAAAATTTGCTAAACAAAAGAATCTCGAGATACAAGTCCCTAGACGAGACGACTCGTTTCTTTTCTTTCTTTTTTGAAACATACGGCCTTCGAGGGCCGCAGCTGGACTGACACAACACAAAATCCAAGGCAATTACAGGAATTATAGGAATTACAGGAATTACACACCTTTGGGGATGAGACGACTCATTTCACCATTTCAGAATTACAACAACATGGAGTGAGCTTTCAATTTCATAAGAGGAACTGATTACCAGAATATCAAGGCCACCGTACGTGCTCTTCAGCCACTTAGCGAACCCTGACACGGAATCAGGATCTGCAATATCCAAGGCATGGGAATCCACAGTCTTCAGGCCTTTGTTGTGGAGCTCTTCCATAGCAGCACGGCCACTCTTTTCATCACGACTAGTCAGGATGACTGTGATGCCTTTACTTGCAAGCTGCCGCACAGTCTCATGGCCGATGCCCCTGTTGGCACCAGTTACCACCGCAACTGTCTCTTTTGACCACCATCTGCATCCACCAAAACAATCTATAAAGAACTTCTGAATGCACCAGCTTCCGAGAAAATTGACTGGTTGTCCCTCACTAATCCTGTAACAGAATGTAAGTACCACGAAACGCATCCTGCGATGTAGTCAAATAGCCTGGAAATTAGCACTTTGAAACGCTAATATGCTGTAACGTCAACGTCGTGCACGCCCTTCCAGTGTCCCTTTAGCTCTTTGAAAACAGTCACCAGGTTCTATCCGATATTTCTTCTACCCTCAGGGATAGAATTCTACTGACATGTGAACTAAATAATTCGCTCTGGTGCACTCAAGTACAAATTCACCTACATTTGGAAGGCAGAAGACTAATAAGCTCACTCAGACCACATCACCAAAACAAAAATATCATCCTTAGCACAGGGTTTTCCGCTGACGTCAGCTTACTGGGAAGACGCCATTGCAAATTGAAACAAGCCCAGCAGCTAGCTCCCAGATTATGGCTTCCTTCAACCTGTAGATCACAACCACATGGAAGTCACCACAAGGAAACGGAATAGGCTTTACCTTCTACTTCCCACCTAAACTCTACTAATCAGAAACATGACAGCGACGTAGAAACTGAAGCAATGCAGAACACCATCCTGAAAATTTGTGATAAAATTAGCACACACTACATCATTATGGTCCAGCAAACGAACCATGCAACTCTCCATTTCCCTCACTCTCGAGTCAAATCGTCGTCTTCTCACAATGCGAATCCCAAAACAAGCAAACATTTCTCCCATTTAAAGCACAGTATCACCAGCCAAGCAAACTATATATAGAAAACAAGCAGAATAACCAAGCGCTCACCGTACAGCAATTCTAGCACCTCAAAATTCAGAGCAAAATGCTTGATGAGAAATTGATGAACGACGCACGACTACTCAACAATGGGTCTGAGAAAAATCATCGCCAACAACTAATTGCAAAGCTTCTGGCGCAGTATAGCTTCAATTTAAAAGTAGTGAAGCGCATAAAATGTCAAAATTTGTCAAAAGAACGGCACCAGCACTCAAAATGCAAACCCTAACGTGAGATTTGAGATAGTCATTGAAATGGTATCAGTAACACGATCAGCGACCTTCCAATGCAGAGAATTCCGTGAAACTGTAGCTCCTTGAATGCTCTTCTTGCACCGTCACTTCTGAAGCTGAACTGATTCTCCTTGGAAGCAAGTACTCAAATTTAGAACATATCTAAGCTTATCTTATGTTGGCACCCAAGAAACAGCCTGCCTTTCGTCCTGATTTGAGAAGTCATTCCATAACCGCATCGCAAAGCATCGTCCTTTCCGAAAAGTCCAGATTCTGCCATTTGCGCGAACGAGACAACGAGTGAGCTCATTGCTGAGCTCCGTTGTGAGATCACTCAGATTCCGTTAGTGGACTTACATTGACAGTTTCCGCCACAGTATGGGATCTAGGAATCTTTTGAGGATTGGAAAGGAATCTAAGGTATGCACACTTGTAAGGTAGGAGGTCCATCAACCGACCATTTAAGAGCTGGAACTGATTTTTGGGGAGTAAAACTTCTTCAAATATTTTTCAATAAATTTTCCTTGAAAGACAAGTAGAATTGGCATCTAATCCAAGTTGTTTCATACTTTTTGGAGCTTTGTGGAATTAGTTATGAAATTTTGAAGTTGAAGTGGCATAGGGTTTTAATAGCGTCCACCTCCTAAAATGTACATTATTTGTACATGGCTGAAGGCTACAAAAAAGCAACATGTATAGGTAGTGTACATTTAAGGAGGTGGATGCTTTTAGAACCTATGCACTTTTGGAACCTCCTGCTTTAATTGTCAATAGTTACATCTAATCATGGTTACTATTGCAAAACATAATTTTTTTTTTTCTATTGTGTTTTATTGGTAGTTGAGAGAGGATTCCAATGCACTTTTGTGTGCACTATTTGCTCACCGTATGAAAAAGTTATTAACTTTCAAAGTATTGTCTTGAGGTACAACTTATCAAGAGTTTGTGATTTATCAATTCTATACAAGGAGCTAACATGTTCTTTATCATTGGTCAAAATTATAAATTTCATATCTTGAAATCGTCACTTAAAACTTGTAATTTGTTGATCATTTGTGATTTGAATTAAGGTAATGACTTTATCTTGCAAAAAAAAAGGATAAATTGATGCTAGAAATACAAGAATTGGAACTCTTCAATTCAATTTGAAAAAATTCTCTAAATCAAAAGTTCATATTAAATGTTTAATTCTTTAAAAATAGTATATGTATAGAATTATTAGTTGGATTCTCTAAACCTCTACCTTGTGAGTAATGTTGTTGGCTTAGAACCATAAACAAGTCTTATTTTCAAGATTATAATAAACATATTGAACATGAATATGCATGGTTTTCTAAATGAATGTACTAATCTTGTCTTATTTTTACACTACTTGTCGTGAAGAGTGTCTTAACTTACTATCAATAGTTTAGACTTTGTCTCAAAAGAAGTAATACACATGGCCTTTTGTCTTTTTTTTTAAATAATATTTTTTTGTCTCTTCTCCGTTTCTAAAAATTTCAATCTTTCTAACAAAAAAAATATTAGGTAAAGACATATTAAATTCAAACATGTTAATATTAGAATATTAGTAAATGAATGCTTTAATCTTTGTACATTATAGAGAACTATATAAATAAAAAGTTTTTTTTTGTTGGATGTAGAAAACCTAGAATAATTTGAAAACTACTCGATTACTAAAGTTTTCACAGTTGAGACTTGAAGTCAACTTATTGATAAGTGCAAATCTGAAATTTATAAGAGAATCCACCGTGCAATATTTGATGAACATTATATTCGACAAATCCTTGTTTCTCAGCATTCAAAAAAAATTTGCTTCAATGCACAAGGGTTAAAAATACTTTAGGCTTTCTATCTTTTCTATCATCTTTTCTATTGTCTTTCTTCCCTTTTCTAATAAAACATATATTACAAGAAAATATCTTTGAATTCAATCTATAATAGGATTAATAGCAAATAAATCCTTATTGTAGTAAAAACCTTTTTACTTCTATGTTGTTATGTCATTTTATTGTCTTTTCAATCTTTATGACCAAAAGACCTCAAGATGATAACTTCTTCAAATCCACCAAATAATAGTATATGAAAATATTAGATGCATGTTTCAAATTATGTTGTCTATGTGTCTTGTTAATCCACTTGTCTATTTTTTTTAAACTAATAGAAAGGCCTATAATTGGAAACCTCAAGTCTAATCAATAATGGTAAGTGAAAATATGTGGATGGGTATATAGTGAGTTCATGATGTTTACTATGTAGAGGATGTCAACAAATTAATTCCTAAAGTCCAACAATGCTTTGAGGTTCAAAATTGCTTTAAAATACTCATATCTATAGCAAGACTAAAATCTTCATCTATATTTATTTTTTAACAAATTCAAGTGTAGGATCTTTCAGTAAACTTGTTTGAAGAACATTGATCTAAAAATTTTAAGTAAAAACCCCCACCAACTATAAACCTAATGTGCCTGTAGATGGCCTAGTTGGTTGTAATTTTTGTATTTTTGAATGTATCTTTTTGAGTCATATGATTGTGTTTTGTAGGTTTTTGTGTTAATTGTTTACCAATTTGGTGATTTTGAGGGATGTTTGTATAGCATGATTTCAGTTTCCAAATAGGATTTTTTTGGAGATCAGTTGGTCGGTTGGGTTCTGGTTGGGTCAAATCAGTGAATGAATGGTAGTTAGTGTCCAATTTGGAGTTTTGTTGTATGTCCAAGTTAGGATGACTGATCCTAATGGAAATGTGGGTGTAAGGCAGTTATTGTAATTCCAAGTTAGATGGTTGAAGTTTCAGTTCTAAGTGGTATCGATGAATAGTGTGTGCTTGCCAAGTCGGTTAGTGAATGCAGGTGGTTGTGTTGCCTAGTTGGTTAAGGAACCGCTTGTCTGTCCTATATAGCTGGTCATTCCAATTTGGTTTGGCACCTAGTGTCGAAGAGTGTCCACTACAAGTCCCAGCCAAATAGTGTTGCGTATTTGATTTTATGTTTGTGTGAATGTTTGAATGTTTGGTTATGTGTTCAAGTCAGGTATGACTTGTGTGTGTTCCCAATTGGGAATTGTGTCTGTGAGTCCTATTCGGAGGTTGCAGATGGAGAACAGTCTCGGTGTTTCCCGTAGAGGGAAGATAGTGAAGACCCAAATAGGAGATTTGAAGTGAAGTTGTGGAGTTTTATAACTTGAGAGTTAATGTTATGCCAAATGGAAATTGTGTGAATACTGAAGTCTAAAATTAGTATTATCATGTGTGTGTGACTGTTTTCCGATTTGGAGTTGCATTGAGTGAATCAATGTAGAGTGATCTGTGGTGAACACAGAAGTAAGTGGAAATTAGGCCCAAGTTGTGGAAGATAATCTAACTTGTGGTAGCTGATAGGATCAGGAGCTGAAGTAGAATGAGAGATGTAACATTGTAGAATTTCAAGCTCAAAATAGAGATTTATTGTTAAGGTTTAATATGGATAGAAAAGACATAAAAATATGTTAACAGTGATTTGTCACCAATTGGGATTTATTAGAGAAGAATTCTTATCCTAGTTGGTGTATTGTGGTGTCATTGTAGTATGTGGAAATTGGATGGTTGTATTTGAAATTATGAATGCAAGTCCAAATTGGTTGACTATGGAATGTTATGTATGTGTCTGTATGAATTCTGAGTTGGTCTGTGAATTCAAGTTTGTTGCGTAAGCTACCAAGTCGGAAAGCTATATGACGGTGTGGAGTGGTTTAATTTTATGTGAAGTATGAGTCCAATTTGGTAGTTGGAGTGTATGTGATTCGCATGGATGGGAGCAGCGTCCCATGAGTGAATTAAGTAAGAGAAAGGTCTGAAAATGGAGAATAAGAAATTGCCCAAGTTGGGTGCAAGCAAGTGTAAATTCTGTCAATGTCGGAATTATGAGAGACCAAAGTGTAAAACTGAGAGACAAAATTCCGAGTTGGTGAGAGAAGTAGCTATTGTTGTAGAGATAGGAGACAAAAACAATTTGGTTGGGGAAGCGTAGCAGCAATTGCTCCAGTCCAATTCGGAGAAAGAAGGCCGCAGTTGCAGAGCCCAAGTTGGAGTTGAAAGGTTAGTTGCAGTGAAGATGCCAAATAAGGGAAAGATTGGGACGGAAGTGAAAAGGGGATATTGAATCAAATTTGGGAGATAAGTGGAATATGTAATAAAGTAAAATAAATAAATAAATAAGGAATAAATAGTTAATAATTTTAGGAATTTAAGGATGAATTTAAGGAACAATTGTCCTTGCTTGGTGGTTGTGTAGGCCAAGTAGGAGTATTTAGAAACAATCCTATTTAATAACCTCCCTAGGAACAAACTTAACTATTAGTTGAATAAATCGAAATAGGTATCAACGCAATCTACAGTGCCTAAACTTCAAAATGTAGGGTTATCTAGCCTTTCCAAATGGTGTATTTTTGTCTTTCAACATTTTTAGAAAAACAAACACATATGTCCTATTACCTTTTTATTTTATTCAATTTGTAGAAAATATATTGAAAAAATATATAAAATATTTGAACTCCATTTTTTTAATATTCATCTTTTAAAAATTACATATTAGAAGGTGGTACTAAATGGAAGAAAAAACTAAACAACTGAATTTATTTATTTTAAATTGAAAATTATTAATCTCAATGGCGAGAACATTTTAGAAAATAGTGTGTATTATTTTTTTTTAATTTGAAAATTTTCAAAATTGAATTCAAAAAATCACTTTATATGTTTTTCCTACCTTCATTGTTTGCAAAATAAAACTCATAACTTTCACTTCTTTATTCCCAATTCAACAATTCAAATGTTTTTGAGTAAGTATGAATTGATACAGTCCAATAAAATTAATGACTATTTTTTTAGAATGTAATTTTTGCTACCCAATTTGACTTTGAAATTTTTTTTAAAAAATTCTTCACATGTAGTTTAGGATGATTAGCATCCTTTCTAAAAAATTTCATGCAATAATTCTAAATTATGAAGTAAAAAAGCTTGTCCAATTTTTTTTAAAACCCAAACTAAGTAAGCTCCTTAGTCCTTTAGGAATCAAAATTTATGACTTCAATTGTGTTTCACCTAAATTTTGGTCCATTAGAAATAACAAATACATCCAATTTTGTTTCTCATGAACATAATTGAATAATATAGATGTTTGAAATAATATGGTTTCTAATATCCAAATGTAATTCCCAATATATCTAGCCACACAATGAGCAAACTACTAGTTACACAATGAGTAAAAAAAATTTGTTTTCCTTATTTTGAATGTAAATATTTTGCAATCTCCAATGTCAAAGTTTTTAAATTTTCTTCTATACTTTTTAATACTAGTCTATTGGAAGAACCTTTAGTTAGATAAGCATAAATAACAATTTTCAAATTTTTTTGCTTTTTGAAATAGAAATGGTAGTTTGAATAATTTTTTTATGAAAAACACACCTTGGGACCTTATGGGTTAAGAAAAGAATCTAAATGGCAGAGTTATAATTACAAAATCAATATTAGGTGTACCCAACTTAATGAACTTATGTTACAATATATTTATTAGAAGATTGTTGCTTTTAGACAAAATGTCACAAATTAAACAAGGGTCAATGATAAGATTTTTTGTTCATTTGTTTTAGAAAATGTGATCTTTATTAGAGTGGTGGAGCTATTTAAATCCATTATCACAGATTTAATATAGAAGCTATGAATAGAAGTTCACTTATTCATCCAAAGTGTTATAAGAGTAATTCAAGAAAATGATATCATCCAAGCATTTTGTAGCGATTTAGCAATGCCTTCCATTGAAAAAAGTGGAAAATATTCCATTAAAAAAATTGTACAGATTTTGAAAAAACAATTTTTTTGCTTAAAATTTGAAACCATGGTTCATGAGCTAGTGCAATAATCTACACATCTTTTTTTTTTTTTTTGTATATTTAAACAAATGATGTTAACATTTATTATTTAATGGCCAAGGTCCATTTGTAACATTCTTAATAGTAATATCTTTATGGATTTTAATATAGTTTTCAAAAATAGAAACAATAAAATCTACCATGTAGCTATTTTGGATAGAAATTCCTTTACATCTACATCTTGTACTTCATTCATTAAATTTTATTGAATTTATTTTTATTTCAAAGATTTTCATTTATTTTTTGGAAACATGAATTTTAAGAAAAAACTACCTAAAATTTTGACTATTGGCAAAAATTGCTAATAAAAGCAACCCTTGGTTTTAACCAATTCAAGAGCCTCCCATTTTAACTTTAAAGAAATCCATGTGTCTAGAAAGAATATAACTTTGAAAGGATGATGTAACCACACTTTCTTAAGTCTTATTGAAGATGATTATTTTCTTGAATTTATATTATTAGAAGCTTCAACATTATTCTAAAGACCAATGCTACATTGATATTGAATGTTATATACTTTGTTGTAAGGGTTGCATATGCAAGAGTGGCAAGATCAAGGAGTATACATAATATTGAATTGTAATTGCTAACAACGAATTGATTTCTATTAGGCATCTCTATAAGTTGTTGATTTTGTTTATGACAATTTCTTATATTTTAATACTAAAGTAAATTATATAACTTTCCTTATCATAGATATAAATTGAGAATCTTGAATTTGTTGCAAATTTGGTAGAATCTTCAATTTTATGTAAATTTGAAAGAAAAAATTGAAAGTAAGATTGAGAATGAAAAACTAAGATGTCAAGAATATAGGTATTGAATAAAAAAAGCATGAAAATTAAGTTTGTCATGTTGATTAAATGAATTTGAGATCACATATATGCAAGAATTTCATATTGAAGTTTTGTGAATGATTAGTTTTGGATATTGTAAGAAGCACTCATTGATTTTGTTGGGTTTTAATAGTACCAATGTCTTTTTTTTAGAGTGCTTAAATTTTCTTTAAACAATTAAAAAATACATGGCCAATATATACACCTTTAAAGACTTTGTATCCTACTAAGATAAATCATAGAAAAATTCTCTAAGTAGACGAAATAAATAGAGAGAGAAAAATCTCAAGAATTAGGTATTTTGACATTTTTATTTATAAAAAACAGGAAAAAGAATGAAAAATAAAAATAAAAATCAGGCATTTGTAACAAGTCTATAGAGATGGTCATTCTCAAAAAGAACCACCAAAATAATATTTACATGTTTTGAAAGGCAAGAAAAAAGAAGCTCATTGTGAAATTCTATACAATGTAGAATTAATTATTTTAAAAATTCCTTTGAACAAGAACTACTAGTCTACTAGAAGACCATTCCTCCAAATTTCAGCTCCAAATTTGTTTTTGTGGCTAGAAATAGTACTAACACTCCAAAAATTGAGAAGTGTGACATTCAATCAAGGTCAATTTTTGATATCAAGACATTTTTGAATAATATTTTTTTTGCCAAGGTTAGAATATACATGAATACCTTAACTATAAATCTTGAGCTCCTTAGAGCAATAATATATAAGTTATGAAAACTAAATTAGTATACTATATATGACAGAAATAGTATAAGTGTTTCTTGGATTCACCCTTTGTCTAGCATTTCTAATTTTGTTGTCCTTTATGGTATTTACACCACCTTCATAACTTGTTTCTACTACTTTATTGATATCCCTAATGTATCACAAATTCTAAATATGAATTTTTAATGCATATGAGCATAAAACTAAAAGCAAAAGATATTTTTTACAACTACAAAAACATAAGGACACGGGTACTTATATGTAACATATCAAATTTTGTGCTTTATTTTTGTGCATATTTTATTGACATGTTTGTACATAGTTTCCTCTAACTTTCTTACTTGAAATTATAGATTTACATTTTCCTCTTCATTTGTGATGACATTACCAACTTTCAAAGGAAAAAAGAGTCACTAACATTCAAAGCTAAAAAAATAATTTGAACTATTAAATTATGCTTCAAAAATACATACACTAAATATAATTAGAAAAATGTAATTGTATATAAAACTATCAAATTGATGATAGGAGTACCACCTATAACAAATATATCCATTAGATTCAATAGTTAGCTAGTCCAAACCTCTTCCATTTACCAAATTTCTTTGTCATAGCTACTTGTGTATTACATCAATAGAACTCATTGTTTACTAAAATCAATATAGATTTATTGATTATGATAGCTCTTTTCCACAAATCTATGTGCTCCATTCATTAAGCAACAAAATAATTCACATGCTTGAAGAGTAAAAGTTTCCAACTCTAAAAGAGCAAATTTGGACACAATTCACAATGCAAGCAACTATCACTATAAAAAAATTGTGTTTTCATGAATGCATTTAAATAAATATTTGTCTATTTTTATGTTAACAATCAAGATATTACATTTGATATTATTGTTATATAGAAATAGACAAATATCTATTAAAATGCATGCACAAAAATGCAAGTTTCTTACAATGTATTCAACAACAATGAATTACTATGTATAGAGGTCTAGTCCAACCAATGACATATTACAAAATTTTATGAGCTCTTCACAATAAGTGATAACAAATCTAAACTCTCACAATCTCACATGATCATAGATATTTACCAAGAACATGTTGATCTTTCAACACAACACAACTTATTATACAACATATCAATGTAACTCTCTTTTACATAAAAGAATATCTATTGTACAATAGTGGAGGACTTGGTGCTCTAGGCTTGAGAGGGGATTTTGGAGTTTGGAAAAGAGGAGTTCCAGATGGTTTGTTTGATAATACAGATGGTGTTCTTATAGTGCCACTATTTGGTATTGTATTTGACCATCTCCCTTTCTTGCGTGGTTTAAGTGCCTTGACATGAAGCTCTCCATCTGGAAATACTGATACCTAATTATAGTGTGCAAAAATCCCAAATTTTTGTGAGATATCCTTAAATTTTTAGCCCATTATCCATTTATTATTAAACAATGACAAAATATTGAATTTTAAAAATATCGTATTTTCTTTTTTACCTGATCCATGGCCATGTTGTTTACTTCATAGACAACTTCTGGAGTTGTAGTTTCCCTCTTCAACATCTGCATATAGAGTGTGAGATGTGTTAGTACTTGTAGAAGATAAATGTTTTGTAGGTGGACATAAAAATTTTAACCCCCTTGATATGTACTCATATATATTTAAGATTCACGTACGTCATGTTTCATGACTCGTATCAAAGTGTTGAAGCTAGACGCTCCCTTAATCAAGAGTTTGTTGCGTTCGAAATAATTATTCTATGAGCCACATGAAAATGGATAACAATGTAAGTTATGTACTCCCTTTTATGGTAAGGAATAAACTTATTAGTGTTAAAAGTAATTAGAACATGTATTCTTTACCTCCTTGCTCTTCAAATAAATTTAGTATAAACATCAAAGTTGACCACTCAAGGTAAAATATATATGCTCACCTCTGAGAGAAGTCGATCCTTAAGATGTTTGATCTCATGTTCTTGTTGTTCATGTTGATCAAGAGCTTGTTGATGCTGTCGTTGTAGGCGACCAATAAGTTTTGTCAAAGCTACTCGTTCTGCAGAAAGGACTTGTTGTGATGCCACCAAGTCAGAGATACGGTCTTTATTCCAATCCCTAGTGTCAATGATTGTAGATAATCTTTCATTATCTGAGCGCAATTTTTCATTTTCTTTTTCAGCTGCGCTTGCAAATCTTTGTACATCGTTCATCTTCTTTTGCACTCCCATCTGATGTTGTCATGTATCAGAAACTATATGAAAGAACTCTCTAAAGTTTTAAATTGTAACTTCTTTATTTAAATGTAAACAATTTATTTATTTTGTAGAGCATTTATATAACATTTTTGAAAAGAATACACCATTATTCACACCCCTATAATTATCTAAACATTTGACCTTACACTCTTCTTCTAAAGCATATCCATACATGGAGTACTATAAAATGTGATTAATTTATGATAAAAAAAAATTTATTCTTGCAAGTTTATAGTGGAGTAATGAAAAGTAAACCTGCATGAAAGAAATCCAAGCTTGAAAGCACCAATTTAGAAGTCTTCTATCGAATTTCTTCAATTGGCGGGTCACAAGACCATGGACACAATTACGTTCTTTAACAACATCCACATATGCTAGAAACATTCGATTTACCATTTTATGCTCTAACTTTTTTATATTGCAAATCAATTGTTGTCTTCTATACTTCTTATATTTGATCCAAGTGTACCATTTATAAAACATTGAATGCAACAAATTATTTTCTTGAGCTGAACGATACAAATATTGGTTTTTAATTAACAACTTCCACCAACCCTTAAAACACTTCTTAAGCACCATCTTGCGTACCCTGGCTCTGTTCTCCTACAAGATAATGGCATTTGTTAGTTGCATAAATATCTACTAGCATTTACATTTATACTACCAAATGTTTGTACTTCGTGAAGTTGTACAAAATCAAGTGGTTGGATGAAGCACTTGAATATCCTAAATCTTGTTGAAGTGAAAAAATACTTACATACTACAAAATAAAGATGTGTTGTACAAAATTTAAGGTAGATTCCATTGTGAAGATAGGATAGAGATTTATTTTTTTATTTAGGTAGTGCTAAGGCTTTACTTGATGAAAATTCGATCATGTGTTCTTTTTTGAGCAACATCTTTGAGTGCAACAAATGCACGAAAAACACATTTTTTAAGGAGGAGGACCAATAATTGTTTTAGAAATGCTTGTGCTTGCATCTTTGCTTCTACTCCTTCCTATAATCCCACCTTTTGATCAACCTCTCCATATGTAATTGGTGGAAAGTCAACCTTTTAATCTTAGAAGCATAAATAAGCTAAAAGTTTTTTTAATAAAGAAAAAATTCTATAGATTTTGCTTAAACATTATAGTTTTTTATGATTACTTTGGATTATGCAAGGAAAAACCTGAAAAAAAGAAAAGTAGCGACGTAATTGTGATCGTCTCGTAACTACAATGGCACGCTTAGCCAAATCTTCTCTAAACTTTCTGTCTATACTCTTCCGCAATTTTTTTTCTTCCCTATATATATGTGCCATGGTGAGAATACACTTTTGAAAGATTTTATAAATGGTATATGATGTATTTCTTGCCCACTTATATATTATAAAACTTTAGATCTAAAGTTTTCCTTTAGCATTTGTAGTACAGTGAGATTAAATCATTGCATCCATATTTCCATTTATGAATATGTTATATAGAATGTTTTGGACAAAAACTTGTAGGCAAATATACCACACATGTGATATACAAATGTCTTTCTTATAGGCAACAACATTGACTAGAATACTAACAAAATAACTTTAGCTTTAGAATATTTTGAAAGACTAAAGTGTTAGAGGTATACAAGAAAGAAAAAGTTGCAAGTGCAAGAAGTAGATTTACTTCATTTCTTGATGCTTGCAATGTATTTTAGCAATCATTTCCTTCCACACATTCCTGTAACCAATTTGTTGTCATTACAATAAATGAACAAAAAAACCCATTATATATGAGTCTCTCTTGATTATGAATTTTTCAATACCATTTTTGTATTCAAAAAAGTATACCATGCCAAAGCTAGTTTTCGATGTTGAAGAATATTTCTGATTGAAATTTCAAAACGCCTTCTTTTCTTGCCGATATTCTTCATTTGACGCAAGCCTTTGAATGCACGTGATACCAAACTTCTTATTGACCATGCAAGAGCTCTTCTCATTTGTCGTCTCTTATATTTTTGGTATCCAATTTCCAATGTCCAAGCTATAAATGCAACTCGTAGAATTCTCTCATTGGCTTTTTTCACCTAATAAGAAAATGATTCCTTTAGTATGAATTAAGAAATATTTTTTCTTACCTACGCTTTAGTTAATCTTTTGTTCTTGGTGCCATTGCATTGTATTGGTAGTTATAAAGTACCTGAAGAGTGAGTAGAGATCGGTTAGTTTCAATTGCAAACTTGACACGCTCTGCATTAGCAACAAGTTCATCTAGTTGTTCATATGCCATTCGTATAGGCATCTCATTCTCTTGCACCGCCCTATAAAGTGCCTGCCTCATTCCAAAATTAATAATGGACACAAATTTTTCATGCAAAATATAATATATTATAAAATTGTATAAAATTAAAGACAAAAAGTTGTTAAAATTTTGTCATGGCTATTAAATGTTCAAATTTTTTAACTATTAAGCTACACTTGAATTATAAGTCATATATTGAAAGAACATCTTTGATCAACCTTAATTCCGCGATGGTATTCACGAGGTTTTGGAGAAACAAGCTTAGCATGGCCGTTGCTACTACTAGTGCTTTCTTCTGCTTCTTTTAATCTACGCAACAATTCTTTTACTTCTGGATTATCTAAATCAAAACCATCTAAACCTTTGGAAACACGTCCTGAACCCCATTGCTTTTGAGGCAGTTTTCCATCCATGGTTGTCGACTTTCGAACTTTCGAAATTGACATTGAATTGCTTGTTTTCCGCCTTCTACTATCGGGTTCATCTCCCATACTACCCCTTTTCAAGGTTGACCCTCGTATTGATTCACGAGTTGATCCTTGTGTTGATCCTTGGGCTATAGTAGAGGAATCTCGAGCATCAACAATTGGTGCATCAAATGGTGTAGCCTCTGAAACAGAAGTGCTTTCTTCAAATCCTATATCCGTTCCACTTGATGGCTTTCGACCTTTTGGAAAATTTAGTGGCAATGGTGGTGGATTCAAGTTGGCCCCTTCCATGTTGCTTTCCACTTCATTGGCCATATTGGAAGTCTTCAATGTATACAAATCATTAGTATCATTAATACCAAGCTAGTGATTATGCTTGAGCTTCCATTCTTTGACGACATTCACATCCTTTGGACTTTGAAGGGCATTCTTGTCTCATGTTGTTTTATCAAACTTGCATATCATCATTGCTATTTCGAAAGTATGCTTCAAATGGCACAAAATTGTCTTTAATTAGTTTTATGATTGCAATCAACTCATGCAAGTTGGAATATCTATTGTTTTGATTGTTCATGAGAATACTACTCATTTTTCCTTTTGGATTAAGAATCTCTTCAAACCATTTCAAAATTATTCCATTCATAATTTGATTCCTAAATTTTGAATTATAATGTGTTTTCTTTCAATATCATTGACTGGTCTTCTACTTTACATAGTCTTGTCAATTAACCAACAACAACTTTTTGAAGTAGTCTCAAAGTGCAAGCCTAGTTATCTTACTAATAGTTTTCTTTGCAAATGCCACACTTGCAAAATTAGCTTAATGAAAAAATCAAATGTATTTGAAATAAACTACGTATGACCATAATATACAATTCTAGATACTTTGGCAAACTAAACACACTTAGATTGAATTTTCTAGGGACAATACATGACACAATTTACCATTCTATAAAAAAACTATAATGAATGCATATATTGTTTTGGGACTTGGATTCAAAATTCTTTCTATTTCTTTCTATCAACTAATTAACTAACTATATCTACTTACACTATTTCCTTCAAAAGTGGCTTGAAATTTCAATGATGGCTCATGAATGTTTAAATTTTTTTGTCTTGTAACTTGCAACTAATAATCCACCTACTCAAATGAAGGATTATCTTTTTACAAAATTTATTTCCAACTTTCCATTTGACACCAAGCTTTTTACACCTTTGAAAATTCAACATTCAACAAAAACTATACAATTTTTTTCAGCCAATTTTTGACAATTAAGTCCTCTATTTAAAAAAAAGAAAAGTTTTCTTGAGGCCCCTTAAATTTTTTTACTTATTTATACAAAAATGAAAATGAAATACAAATTGAATATACTCACCTATGCAAAGTCTTCAATCATCAAGCATTCAAATAATCATTTTTTCTCTTCCAACACTCTCTTGCACTCTAAAAGTATTCTCAAATATTTTTCATTCCACAACATCCTAAAATTTAAAAAAATTAGATTTTTCAAGTATTATCAAAATCTATTCAAGTGAACAAACTTTGCAACTTAAAAATGTTACAAAAAAAGTGATTTTCAAGAGCTGTTGAGGTTAATTGCATTTTGCAAAACAAGAAAATAGCACACAAATCCATCAATTCTTGCAAAAAGAAATTGTAAGCACTATGGTTCACATATAGTTTTTCTCTTCCTTTGACAATCATCTATAAATGCACCTCAATTTTTGCTCATTCTACAACACTTGAAAATATACAAATTGCTTGCATTTAAGTCTACCAAAAATTCAATAAACAAAAAAATTCATAGAAATAAGTCTACAAAATTAGTTCACCACATAGATAAAGAGCAATTGCCACAAGTAGTCATGGCCATGTGCATCCTCTTAAATGAGTCAAATAAAGAAAAAGTCTCATATTTAAAATTCCAAAAAAAATTCAGATGAAAATAATATGCAAAATTTACCATGTGTAGAAAATAATATATTCAAAGAGCCACCAAATTGAATTGCATTCAAGAATGTATGATAGTAGTTTGAAATTAACAAAAATGCATTTTAAATTGGGACAAATTAAACACAAATGAAAAGATAACTATTCAAAATTACCAAGCCTAAAGTAGTTGTGGTTGATTATGTTCCAAAAAATATGAGAGAATTCATCCACTTGCGCCTTTGAAATGCAAGTAGCCACTCAAACCTGTTGCTTGCAATTCCATTATAATTCAATTTCACATGTTGTGAGCCAAAGTAAAAGGAGAAGGTGTACCATAGGTTTATTTGTAGATTTATTAGGAGTTCTTTGCGACAAATCTATGAAGGGCAACTTCTATGACAATCCAACAAAGTCTTCTTGTCTACATTCTTCCATTTAAATCCTAAATTAACAAGGCAATTGAGTGATAAAAAAAATGGAGAATGAAGCTTATATATGACAATTGAAAGAGGACTAATGACATGAATGGTGTATGTGCTTGGTCAAATGTAGTTAGGTTGTTTGTTTTCTCAAATGGTTCAAATTTTATGCATTTAGCCATTTATATTCATGTGAATATTGCAACCAATAAAAAATAATATTCATGAATAGTAAGGGATGAAGATCCTTCTATTATATCACAATATATAGAATTAATTAATTTTTTGATATAGTAGCCCACAATTCACAAGTAAATCACAAAACACTTGTCCTATTTGGTATCACATACTACGTGCCCACATAAAATTGAGCATACTTAATACATAATTTTTTGTAAATTCTAAAACCTAAATTATTTAATGCTCATTTTTTTTTTTTAAATTCACACTTTAGATTTGAGTGGTTTTTAGTATTGTAATGAGTCCAAAACAATTATTCTTGCTTAGAAATTTAGAGACTATATTATTCTACTAGGTTTACAACTAATTGTCTATGGAAATCTAAAAAGATTCTTTGTCTACCATGTAGACGCAGAGAAGACTTTGTTGTGTGTACATTTTTAGACATTTAAAAATATATTTCTATAAATTCATTAGTGAAATATTATCTTCATCAAGTTGCTAAAATTTTCATATTTTCATATTTATTTTCAAATGTTTCCTTTATTTTCAAGAAATTTAAATTAAAAAATCTATCTTAAAGGAATTTTTCATAAAGCATAATTTTGGAATAAACTTATTTTAGACCTTGATTTTTGGAAATATATTTTTTTCAATTTTCTAATACTTATCCATATTTTATCTTAATTTTTTCCAAAAGTTCATAATACTATGAGTACTACCTCCAAATACAACATTATTAATTGGTGTTTTATACTTTCAAACTCATAAGTCAATTTGAACTCAAGAAATTCAAACGTGAGTAGATGCATCATCTACAAAAAGCAAAGGATTCCTTTTCTTCATGGAAGCTATGAAAATTCATGGCAAAAAATATAAAACGTAAAAAGATTAAATACAACTTAGTTAAGTTCAAAACAATACTCAAAATGGATTGAAATGGATTAGGTCATATGAAAAAAGAAACTTGTTATGAAAAATAACATACCAAAGCCTCTAATTTCACTTTCCAAACAAAATCACAATGGTTAATTGGTTGGATTTGGATCAACTATACTCATTTAATCAAGGATTTAAAAGAAGAGCATTATAATGCTAAAACAAATCCACATTATGAAAAAGAGCATGCCTCTCTTCATCCATAGAAATCATATGCTTTAAATGGACTCTATTGATTGAGTTTATGTTGTAGATAGCATGTACAATTGTCTTATAAATTACTTTTGGGATTCTCTCATCTAAAATATTTTTAGCACATCTATGCCTCAATCTATTGCAAATCATGTCTTTGTGCACCTCCAATGTTGTCAATCATACAAAAACTTGAAAATTTGGAATGTTTCTGTTGACAAAACAAACAATCATTACAAATATTCTGAATCCTATAGGGGGCTATGAGTTTTTTATTTTTGGCACCCCACTGTGCAAATATAGAATTTAAAAAAACTTAATTAGATCTTTAAACATTTTCTTAAAAATAATTATAAAAACAGTCAGTTTGATGTAGTACAGACATGGCATCAATAGTGCCATGTCATATATCAAATTTAAATAAATAAAAGATACTTTTTTTCCATATTTGCACTAGAGGGCTGCAAAAATGGTAGTCCTCCCATGGCTTCAAAATTTTTGTAATAGACACATAATATGTATTTAATGTGTTATAATAAACATAACAAACTAAATCCAATATTGTTTTTAGTATTCGTATTATTAAAATAATAATAATAATATTAAATATCATGGTATCATATTTTTCAAAAAATTGAACTAAATTAATTCTTCAATTTTGAATACATTAGAAGTTTTAAGAGATTCTATATTGTCTTCTAGTTTTCTAAGTCCATCCTATAATTGAAGTGGGTCTTTTTTTCTCTTTATGAACCCTTCAATTGTCACTTTGGACTCAAAGTTTTTTATTTATTTTTATTTTGCAACTCAATATTAGCTTTTATAGTAAAAAATTCCTAAAAAGAATGTCGGATTGCAAATAATAAAAGTTCTTACTAATGCAATACTTTGCCCTTAACCCTTCAAGGACTAAGAGGACACAATGTATCTTCTTGAAATTTTCAATGGCAAACTCCTTAGCAATGGTGCTATATATGTGAGCATGAAAATGTGAGTATGTGAGTTTTGAGTGTATGTATAAGTACATATACTATAACTACTGAAGGTGCTTATAATATAAACACCTATAATATAGGTACCTATTTTATAGTTATACTAAAATCATAGAAGATTTTTATAATATAGACACCTATAACATAGGTGTATAGTCTTCTAGGTTCATGTGCTCACACTCCTAACCTCACATAATAGCAACCCTCAATTCTTAGTAGGGTGAAATAAATCTCAATATTTTGTAAACTAGGAACTTGTAGAGTAACAAGTTGAAATATTTGTTACATTTTTTTATTTTCAAAATTTCAATGTGAGAAGTATTTAAAATTTTATTTAGGAAATGTAGTCTAATAGAAAAAGGGAGAAAATATAAAATTTTTACTATGAAAGAAATAATAGGGATGAAAAAAAAACATTTTTTTTGGACATTTTTAGTCTTCATACTGCACAAACAAACTAATTCTAAAGAAAAAAAATTTTGATTTTGTATTTTTAAATTTTTTTAAAATACAAAGTTAAATCTAGTGTGATTAAAAATACGAAAATCATTAGAATGATTCCAAATTTTTTGAAGATGTTCCAAGCAATATGCCAATAATGTTAATTGTTAAATTTTCAAAATTGATGCATATATATAATTTTAAAAACTTGTAGGATCAAATTTGGTTGGTTTTGGCTTTCTACATCTTCTATTTCAAAATGTATATACAAATTTGACAGAGTTTTTTTCTTTCTCATTTAAAAATGAAATACTACATTTGCCTTAGATTCCAATACAATTTTAGGGGGTGGTAAAAAATGATTATTCATCTTCTTACAATTTTTCTTCCTCCAAAGCTGCGTTTTTTGCCTATAGAGTTGATTATCCAAAATTGTTATTATCTAAAAATACAATGGCCAATATTTTCTACAATTAATTCTATGTGTATTAGATAAAGTATTTTTACTATTGTATGGTTAAAATTAAAACCTTCAATCCTATCCATGTGCAAAAATAATCAAAGTGGGATAATTCATTGAAATCCTCCATAGTCAAAAAATTGTTAGGGATTGAGGGGTTAAAAACTTGAAGTGCCTAAAATGCTCCAATTTCTCACTCCTAGATGAATGAAGTATTCTAAAGAAAGTACATGTCTAGTTTGCGATAAAACAAGTAATAAATAGTAGAATACCTTCTCAAGACTACAACATATTAAGCCCAAATCTATAGTGCATGTGTTGAAAACCTAGCTAAAACAAGAATTTTAGTATCCTATATGTTGTAAAACCTTTTTTGATTTTGAAATGCTCATTATTTAGAGTTTATTGTATATGAAGGTCTTATTTGGCACTAAAGTGTTGAAATTGAATTTTCATATTAAATTATCAAAGGTCTACACCACCTTGCACCATTTACAAGATGACTAGTGACACCTTTTTACAAAAAATCAATTAGACGTGCATTTAAGAACCCAACATTAGGATTTTTCACCAAATATAGAATCCAATTGTGCCCACTTTATCTAAAGGGTAGAGACAAAATGCTCAAACTCTTAAATATTTGTATATTTGAGTGTGATTATTACGATGGTCCTATGCACAATCACTTTTTAGAAATTCTAGAATTAATATTTATTTTTATAAACCTAGATTTCTTAAATTTTAAAATAAAATTTGTTATAATTTTTTTAATCAAGAAGATAGTTTTTTAGCCTACATTTAAATCCTATTCTTATACACAAAGTGAAATTTCAACAACTTTTGGACCATATCCAACTAATATATCTATAAAAAAATTTACAAATTCAATAAAAAAAATACATGAGAAACAACAACTATGACTTATCATTACATGTATTAAAATTGTGATTTGTGAGCCCCAAAGGTATTGGTGAATGTTACAAAGACTAATTGTAATTATGAAAAAATTCTCTTTCATTTTAATATAGCAATGATAATTTTTATGCAATTGAAATATCATTGTTAGTTTATTTTAAGTAGCAACCTTCAAAGGTCTTAGAAACCCAATTGTTGTCACATCATATTTTTTTTGTATCTTTGACATCGAAGGTGCATGACTTGAAGTATATAATAGATGAAGAAGTATCTCCCCATGCTAAATTGGATTCAATGACTCATACACTTCTAATTTAGATCATTTATTGTACACCTCTTAAGCTACATGTATGGAGGTTTTTTTTAATATGACAAGGTTAAGATGTTAAAATGACATTCAAATGAAGGACTTTAAATTGTGAATTGTGAATTGTGAATCTAATAGTATATATCTTGTGATATTTTCATTTATAATTTGTATTCTTGAAAGTCAAATACAATTTCATATATATAGTTCCCTACAACTCTTAAATGTTAAAGTTATTCTATTTTATAGGACCAATACTATATTGATCAATGTATTGATGTATCTCAAAGAAAATTTATTTATAATAACAGTAAATTTCTGCTATATAAAATTGAAAAAAGCCAATAAATAATTTTTTGATAATTATGATTCTTCATTTTTTATATGAATTCTATTTTTTCTAATTTATATATATAATTAAGTGCCAAAAATCAATGACTTTAATTATACTTCTATTGAAGTTACAATGTTAATTATAAAATGCAATTTTTTGTTACATAGTAGATGGTTCACATAAAATAATGATGCTAGATATTTTAGCTTTTCCAAATAAAATACTCATGCATAATCTTATAGTTATCTTTAAAAAAAACTAATGAAAAACTCTAAAGGGTTTGGATTTGTGTATTTATACACTAAATTGTTTTATATTAAATGTAAATTTTAGATACTGCATGTCATGTCTTTTGTTTAGCAATTTATTTATAATGTATAAAGAAATAGTGCCCATATCTTTGTAGTTAAACTTTGAACATCCTTCACATTGAATCTTCTATTTAGCCTTTATATATATATATATATATATATATATATATATATATATTTTTTTTTTTTTTTTTTTTTTTTTTTAAAATTTTTAAAACATTTCCAAAGCTAAATCACATTTCTTTTATAAGTCATTAAAATTTTAATTTATTTTGTAAAAATTTGAAATAACTATGAAGAAAATTTATGAAGAAAAATTAAAACTTATGGCATTTTTTGAAAATTTCACCACAAGTATACATTAATCCTTTAAGGACTAGACATTCAAATTTCAAACATTAGATGTATACAAAGACATTCCAAGCACACAAAAATGCATCATTTTTTTAAAGATTCTTATATTAATTCTTTAACATTTGTACAATATAGATTTGGAAGACTTTGTTTTGCAAACATTCACCATTCAAAGGATATTAGTAGGTTTGGCCTCATACATTTACTTTTTTGTTCAAAAAATGACCCTTCAAAAACAAAATTACAAATATTCAATCTACAACTGATTTTAGAAGGAATTTTTTTATTTTTTTATTTCAAATTTTATTAAAAAATATTAGTTGGTAGAATAGTTGATATAACCACACACATAGAGACTATATATACATATATATAAAATCATATTTTAGAACTATTATTTGAGACTCATCATTGATTATTATTTTGAATAGTATTTTATAATCCATCTTTATAATTTTAGAAATCTAAACTACCCTTTGGTTTTTAAACGGTCAATACCATTTTACAAAAAACAAATTTTTGTGTCATTGTATATTATTAAAATAGTTATAGATTGTCAACTCTTGGGAGGGCACATACATGAAAATTTCATATATATGTGCATCCAAGGGATATTTAATAACACCCTATAAGCAATGGCCTTAAAATAGAATTATTTCAAAATATTTCCAAAACATGCTCTTTTATGATTATGGAGATTCTATATTACTTCTTGAAAAGTATAATCATTAGCTCTAAGGAACAAAATGCACCATTTGGTTGAACTTGCATATTTTTCCACTTTTTTGCAAATGCATTTGTCAAGTACCAACTTTTAGCTACAATAAAAAATCATTCTTGCAAAATTAAAAAATTAAAAATTAAAGCATTTTAGAAACTAGACCTAAGAATTTCATTTTGTTGGTTTTGTTGAAGAGTAAAAAAATATTAGTAAATAAAAAATCAAGTTCAAAAACTAAAATGCCACAGGGTTAGATTATATTACCCAGGTTATCATTTTTTAAATACTTTATCCCAAATAATATCAAAAACTCACCAATTTGAATTGAAGTTGACGCAATCATGTGGATATACTACAAACAAAATTGTACACAAAAATGAATGAAAATCATTTATTCAAAAAACGAACATGAACTAAGTGACCAGTTACATACAAGTTACTAATTTGCTCCTCCATTTGTACAAAGATCAAGATTTTTAAAAACTCAATCCCACAGAGTGTGAGAGAGATTGCCAATTATTATAATTGTTTTTTGAGTAACCATGTTACTTGCATGCTCTTTTAACCCTCTCACATCCCCATGGGCATTAAGTATTTGATGGATGACAAAGAACCCTTCTATGTAAGATAAAAATATAGATGTTCATTTTTTAAAATTTTATGCAAAAAGGGGAGGTCTTATATAGTAATTTGATCTCGAGTGAGTGCTCTTGGCTTTTCTTTCAAACAAATGATTCACATGGTACCCACAAGGATGATTTCCATGGTGACCAGCCCATCCTTCTAGGGTTAATAGCGGCCTGGGAAAGTACCATTTGCTCTTTCTTCATTCCATTTTTCAACCTACATTTGATTTTTCCTACAAGTAAGTGCATGATCTTGACAACTTCAATTTCTATATTTAACTAATAGTCGCATCCTATGCGCAAGGTAAATGGATATTCCATCCCAAGTCAAATGGGAGCAAGCTCATTGTAGACAAAATTATATTAGTGGTGTACATTCAATTTCAAAAATGTACACCACTAATATAATTTTTCCCACAATGGGCTTGCTCCCATTTAACCTAGAATGAGATAGTTTACCTTTATATGACCTAGAATGTATTGTGTGCATATCTTGATTAAAATAAAATCCACTTGTAATCATATTGCTCAGTCTCACATATTTCAAATGAAAAGATGTTGTTTAGTTCTAGTATTGTACTTATGGTGGGGACACCTAAAAGCACCAATTTTTTTATGGTACAAAGTTTCTATGCTACATTGATCACATATATATTTACATATTCAGATTGACAAATGAAACTTAAGGAAATTTGAATGCACTATAGAATGCATCATTTGGACATTACATACAAGAGTTTAGTATGAGGGATCAAAGTTTTTTGGTAGATGTTCTAAGATTATTTTTCCAACAATAGGTACACATATTGACATAGGAGATTTACATATTGACAACATCACTTCAAGTGGGGCTTTTAGGCAGTTGGTGCATTTGAGTGATGGAGATGTTGATACATGAGAGCATAAAAGTTTAAATAACTACTTATTGCAAAAGTGTACATATACTAAGAGTGTTAACCAAGGCTTTTAAATTTACATGTCATAACAAAAGTTTCTCATTTACTACGTTGGTGGCTAGATGTTATAACTTACCCACTCTCCAGGACACAGGGACCGATAGAATTTTGCATACTTCTGGCAATCCTTAGCATCTTCTCCCTTCTCTGCAGCACATCTACAATTGCACATTCACCATGGAGGCATTGACATTTGTTCATTGTCAAGATACTTTAGGAAGAGGAAGTCGGTTTATGAGAAAATGTTCCATAATGTCAATTTTGGCTTTCAAGGCATATTTGTCACCATTTCATTGGATAGTCAAAACTGAATTATCATTCATAATGCAATCCTTCTTTCTATACCTTTAGATTTGTGAAAAGTACAAATATGGTCGTTTGTGATGAACTATTAAACTTGGCATTATGTCCCATAATACTTGAGAGCCAGGATTATGTAGTCCATCGTGCACTAGAAAGGTGCAATATGTTGGTGAGATAATATACATCAAGCAAACTTAATGTTAATGCATTGCTATTCATAACGAGCCTAACTCTGCAAAACTCTATTGTTGAGAAATAAGGTAAGCTTAGTTTGCTCTTAAAGTGACCAATTAAGAGCTTATTACTTTTTCAGGGAAGCTATAAACTCCTTAAAAAAATTCTTAGTAAATTTTCATAGGAAGGGAAAAAATGGAATTGGCACCAAACCCAAGTTGTTTCATTGTGTTTTTGGACTTTTATAGAATTAATTAGTAATTTTTGCAAGTTGAAACGTAAGTGATCACTGGAAGCGATGACCTCCTAAAATGTACACTTTTGGTACATTGAAGAAAGCAAAATATGCCTTTGTGTTGTGTCATGTTTGGTTTTATAGCACAGTCACTCTTAGAGCAAACGATCTTAAGCATGATTTAAGACATACTTGTGAAATTCGTTGTAGCTGTAGTAGCAGTGTTTGGTTTGATTGGTAGTTGGAAAGCGGTAATCCATTGGAGCAGTTTTCAAATCATCTACCTGCAAAAATTTGCAAATCCCCAATATCAATACAACATATGAATTCATTCACTTTGATTCATAGATGGTAAATAAACATGGAACATGTAATGAAGCCTTATGGAGTAGATATTATACGACTAATTGTGAATTAGTTGTGCGTCTTTATACAACAAATAAGCATTGTTTTTAGAGTTGAATTCTACATGATTAGTTCGAGGCTTTTATAAGTTCAATTTCCAAATAAACCAATAGTTCTCTTTCAAAAAGAATAAATACTAAAACTAGGTCAAGGATTATAGGCTAAATAGGGTTTTAGGTGTGAAATATATATAAAAACACTCAACAATAATATGAACAACTCAAACAAAATTAAAAAGGTTAGAACTAATATGCGAAGAGCTACTGCACAATAAAATAATGTTGGAGATAATTTTGTTGAACAACTTTGGAAAGACAATTAGGTATACAAAAATTATGAATTGCAATATTTGGTACCGTGATGCCTTTTTTTGTTGGTTGACATTCTTGATCCTGCACTTTACATGTATGATTTTTAACATCCTTTTCATGTGCAATTGTGTTATTTTAATTCAAGAAATTTGAACCAAGAGAAGAAAGTGCTATAAGCCATAAGAAATTTTAGCAAATTCAAACTAGTCACACTTACAGACATGTTTTTATTGGTTAAAAATGTACTTCACAAAAATAGGGCTCCGATAATGATAGAGGAAAGCTTGTAAGTCTTTTGCAATATAAACAACAATTATGGGGAGCCATATAAAAGAGATTGGAATGGGGATCCTTTGAATGCATCCTTTAGCTTGGCTTGTGTTGAGAACTCTCTCATCCATCCTTTCACATCTTGAGCCCACAATGTTTAGATTTTGAGTTTTTGGAATTAGAAATGGTTTCATTATGAAATTATGTCCCACTCCCAAATTGCATGAAGGTTACATGAAGAACACAACATTGTAAGCCACTCTATTGTGTCTACATTTTTTTATCTACCCCTTGAAGGATTAAGAAGTATCAATTATATCTCACTCTTGAAAAAATAGTTTACAAAGTAACCAGAAGTGGAATTATATTTTTCTCATAAAATATGGATTAGTATAGTATGAAGTGGTTTACCCTAGAACTATTAGGTCACACCCAAAAATTATAAAAAATGAATCCATTATAGTTATCTTACATATCTAAAATGACCATGATATTTTTTTTAAATAATCACTTTGAGGTGACATTTGTTGATAGTTTTACACACAAAAAATATCACGATCCCATTGTGGAGACTAAAACATTCATCATCCTTCATTTGCACACCTCAAAAGTGCCCATTTATTCAAAGAAGGCTCATTCAGGCTACTAACTTTTTATTCAAGTTTTCAATTGCAATTAAAAAACAAAACTATCATAATCTCATCCAAAACATCCAATAGTAATCTATAGATGTTTTTAAGAGTAATAAAAGTTGTAGTTGATTTGTTGATTTAATAAATATCAAACCACCATGGAACCAATTACAAGTTTTTTGGAATTTTTTAAAGTCTATAAGATTGATTTTTCTAGCTTTAGAGACTTATTTATGAGTTTTGAGCCTCTGGCATAGAATTGATGACAACATTTGCCTTTTTTTTCTTTTCATACAATTGCAAAAAAAATTGTTCTATTTGTTGCAAGTAAAATTTTCGTAGAACTTAATATATTTAGTACTATTTGTATTGCATATACTACTAGCTCAAAGGACAAGGAAATCTCTACTTTAGATTTAACTAAAGATCTTTAGATCCTTCACTAAGGGCACATTTTCTTTTGAATTATTCCACTAGATGAAGGTGAATTTTCATCCTATCAATAATGTTGTAGATGTCATCCATTGCCACTCTATATTAGAAAATTGGGTAGGGTATGGAGTAGAATTTCAAAGGAAATAATAACTTGCACTTCATCATTATTAAATATCATAAGGAAAAATCAACAAATTAAAGAAAAAGTGGTCATTTTTTAGAAATCCTTGTAGGAGATTAGGTATAAAGAAAAGACAAATGATTACTTTTCAATTGTTCAAATTATTGTGTTGATTTGATCCCTTTTCACAAATTTATACATAACTATTGAAGCATTATCTTTAGAAGTTTCTTACTTTAGAAGGTGTAAGTAGGTACTAGGCCCATGCCATCCAAACATCATCTCCAAATTCATTAGAATGGGTACTCAAAAGCACTCCCAAACCCAAAATTGAAAGTGGGACACATATATGTTCAAATTCATATCATATACTAAATCAATTATTTTCTAGAAATGTGAAAATATTTTGGTAGATTTCCATTAGTTATATCTACTGTTGACACAAAATTTTGATTCATTAGAATAATACTTCAATAGTCATGTTCTAAAACATATAAGGGACGTGATGTGTGATAAAAAGTTGCACAAGTGTTTTTGGCAATTGCCCTTTTAGTAGTGAAAACTACAAATGTGGCTAAAAATGTTATGTTTTTATGTTGTTTTGAATGCTTTAGTTTTTGTTCCCACACTAATAGAATAAACTGTTAGTCACCATTAGTTTATGTGCTATAATCTGGCATTCAATGTTATATCTTATTTTTGAATGCTCTATTTTTTGTACCTATACTAATAGAATGAACCAATCCAATGAATCTATAGATATTATGCTTAAGCAAGACAAAGTAGAAGAAATGAGACAACGAGTCTTATATGGCTCTCCAACACTAGATTTTTTTCACTTGCAATTGTTGGGTGGCTTCCACAACCTTGATTATACTTGTGACACATACATCCAAATGGGCATCTACTCTACTTGCACAATAAAAAAACAAGAAATAAAAAAATGATATGCCATAACACCACCTTGGTTTCTTTCAAATAAGCTGAGGCTCTAGCCACACATGTTGATAGAAGAAAAGAGGTAGATGTGGAGGGAGGAAGGAAGGGAGTTTGGAGATCAAGTGAACTTAGGATTTTTAGAGAAGGAAGAGGTGGCCATATTAGGATTTCAAAAATGATAAAACATGGTGATTGAAAAAAATGCTTATACTTTTTTTGTCCCTATGGCCTTGGATGTGTGTTTTTTTGCTCATAAATTTTGTGTTGTATGTTGGTTTTATATGTAATTTGAAAAGAATACATATGTAGTAGTTGTAGACATTATGTAATTTTTTCCAATTTTAAAAAACTAGTTTTCTACTTTTAAACATCTTCCAATCAAATGTCCACTTTTGCCACTTTGTCGGATTTTAGTACTATTTTGACCTCATTTTTTACTCAAAAATGTGAATACAAAGGTCAAAATTGGGATAAGAGAACTTATACTACAGCTAAACAAGCCCATGATGAGATTTTAAAAATAATAAAGTGTCTACTTTCCACATGTGCTCAAAGTGCATGTGCAAGTGTACAGAACACAATTTTTTTTCCCAAAGATGCAAATGGTTGAAAATGAAAGCCTTCAAGCTACTTACAAAAATGGAATTTTTTTTAAACTATTTTCTAAAAATCAAACATAACTTTTAGAAATAAAATTTTCAAAGGTTGAATTTTTACAAAAATATGATTTTTTTTATAGATATAGATTATATAGATTATTTTATTTTAAAAAATTATTCTAAAAGTCACTATATTGATTGAAATAGGTTGCTTTGAGACAAAATGGTAGGTGTTTCTTGCATTGATCTAATAACATCCTTTAAAAAACAACTATAGTTTCACTTTTTTCTAATTACTTAGATATAATGTATAATTTTTTTTTGTCTAACTAATCATTTTTTCAAAATGGTTAGAAGAAAAATATGTTTTAGAATTTTAAAGGGAGTTATTACATCTTCTTTGATAACCTACTACAACAACCACTTTCTTCTATACAACCCCTAAGTCCAATTTTGACCTCCTTTCCTTCCCAAATGTGTGCATAGATAGAATCCCAATCCATTCAAAAAATGTTAGTGGTGACAAATTGTTTTTTATTTTATTTTTATTACTTATAGGATGGCCACCCATCTTAGAACATGTATATGTCACTAGTATAATCAAGGATGTTGAAGACCCAACTATATGACTAGAATAATTTTTGGATCTTAAAAAAACATTTAGCAATCCAAAAATATTCTTAATCTAGAACATTTCACCTTCTAGGATGCTATTGAAGTGTAGGACTACAACAATTCTTTTAGTTAGATTTGCAACCTTTGCCTTATTGTTGCACCTTACCCTTTAGACAACTTGTTTCTCATTAATTCTACCTAGGCTTGTATGTGCTTACAAAATAGATGCCTTTTGCAATATTTCCTTATCAAGCAATTTCAAAATGATGGAAGTCTATTCTTGTAGAGACTTAGTCAACATTTTAGATCTTGTACTAGTAAAAATAATGATTTATGTTCAACGAAGAAGTACATAGAGATTTAGTCAAATAATTTCTTGCTCGAGAGAATGTGGGAGGCTTGTTGTATAGGACAAAGTTGTATAATCATGTAGTTCTTCATTATGATCTTTGAGCTTTTGTCTTGAGAGAACATCTCTTGTTCTCTCTTTGCAAGCTTGATTTGCTAGCGTACTTGTAAAGGAGATACACAAAATAATGTAGATTTAGAGAATGAAACTTTTCTTCCAATCCATTCTTGCTCTTGAATTAGGATGATGAATTGCCTATACATGCAAACTTTCATGCCTCTTTTGAGATTGAGATGTTAGATGTCAAAACCACTTGTTGGAATATTATTGGACTTCAAGGGCCCTGCAAACAAAGATGAAAGTTGGAAACAAATATGTGGAGCATTGGAGAATGCATGTTTGGTGACCTCAAGTGTAATTCCTAATTGGAAAATTAATAAATTTTGAATAAATATCTACAACTCTACTTGTACCCCCACCAAATAAAAGCCCCTCCTTGATACTAAGATTGTCTCTCAATCATTAAACCTAATACAAAAATTGCTAAAAGTTTGGTGTAGAATCATTGCATGTAATACAAAAATTCCTAGGAAAACTTGATTAGCACTTGATTTTTGTGTAAAAAATTTTACAAAACCATCTCATGGTGCAATCGAGATCTTAAGAGCCCAAAGGCAATCAAAGCTTGTTCATAAAGGTAGTCTTCAACAATCAAGATTGAACTAATGGGATTTAAGACTTTTAGGGTTTAGAGTGTTGAATTTTTTCATTTATTTTCCTTCTTGGACCCTCCCCTTCTTGGCCACTCTAGGAATAATTTGGGAAGAAGGAAGATTTCATTTTTGACCATCCATTTAATAATCAATAATCACATACAATTGAAGCAACAAATAACATTTTTGTAAATATTAATACTATTTTTTTCCTATTCATTTGTTCATTTGGCCTACAACCTCATATTAAGATGGAGACTGGAGTTTTTTGTCATGCATGTGGATATATGGGAAGTTACTTCCCTTCTTTAATTTCTTTTGTAGGTGAGGAGATTCGGTCGAGGTGTTTACAGTAGATGATGGCTTTAGTTTTGTTTTGCTAGAAAAAAATGGAACTTCTTTAGTACAAATAAGAAATTTTAACTTTCATTTTGCAATGAAAAAGACATAATATAGTCTCCAATGCCATATAAAAAGGGAAAGAGAAATGTTCCACATACTAAATAAGTGAACTTTGAGTCTTTGCTTACAACAAATTAAAGTTTGAGTCATCTAGAATTATGCACATTTATTTGTATTAACATAAAAATCAATTATAGAAATTTAAATGTCTACAAATTAAGTGTTTATATACTAAACGCATCAAAACTCATAATCCTCACATGTATGGTCACTAAAGCATTGTATAGTTAATATAGCCATTAGATATTTTAAACATGAATGTTGTTTATTTTAGTCATACTTCTTATGCATTGAAAGCAAATGCCATAATAGCAAAGTCTTCAAAGTTTATCAAGCCATTGATTATATTGGAATCATATTTGGCTCACTAAAATTAATGAATACAATGTATATGTTATATATATATATATATATATATATATATACATCGATTCATATGTACCAATAAAACTTAATTAATACTACAAGTACCAAATATTAATGTCATAGTCTTTTATTACAATATAACAAAGCTTCAACAATATATACATTGAATGTTACTTTTTTCAAATGTGATTATTTTGAAGCTAAATGTGTGGTAATTGTACAAAAGTACATATGCTTCAAGTTTGAGGCACTTGTGGCCTTGGGCTCAATGGATTTGGCTTTGGCACACTAGTCTGGTGGTCATAAGTTCAATTTGGATGTTAGTGGGGTATTACTACTATAACATGCTTTTGCAAATACATTCATTTGAAATAAAAATGGGCCATCAATATACATATAGAAATTACAAAGTGCTCCCAAAACATAATTCAATCTTTTTGAAAAGTTTATGATTTTATTTCACATGCAAGGTGAAAAGAACTTCTAATTATAATTTACACTCTATGTATGTAAATCAACTTATAATGCAATCCACATTCACCTCATTGATGTACTCCCAAATAACTTAACTATGAAAGGACTAAACCTATCACCAAGGTACTTTACCAAAAATGATTTGAATTTTGAATCGATAGGTGCATTATAAATTTCTATAGTAATCTTGAAAATCATCCATTTGCATTTAAGGATAATTTTTTTGGAGAGTAATAACTATCAAGTATCTTCACCAAATTGGTTTCTTTTGGAAGCACTTGTCTATAAACAAACCAAAATATGTCAAATAAAACAATATACCACTCAATTCCCCATTGTTCTAGGGTCTATGTTTGGGAAGAATTGATAGCTAGTTCAAAGTTAGTTAGTGAAATTGGGAAAAAAAGCAATTGAAGTTTGAAAGCATTAGTAGTCCTTTGGTAAAAAAATCTATAAAATTTGTGTTTGGAATAAAAAATAGTAAAAATAACTAGAATTTATACTTGAAAAATTGCTTGAATGCCAAACACTATCCAAAGTTAATACAAATTAGTCGTATTACCATCCAAATTCCAATTCCAACTTCATGTACCTACTATATACATCCACATACCTTTAAGCTAGGTTGTTTGTTTGTTTGTTTGTTTGTTTGTTTTGTTTTGATTGTTACATTGACATCTTGTGAACCATGAATCCCTAGGTTGCGTTCTTTGTATTGTTGAAAAGTTCTTGGTGAAGAGGGGTGCACGGGCTTTGTTTCGTGGCATTTTGACTTGTGTGAAAGTTATGGGGTTTTAAAGTTGTTTTTTATTTAAAAAAATAAAAAAATACTTTTATTTTTAATTTGACCATGGCAACAGCATGGGACACACTAGATCATACCTTAAGTTAGTGTTTTTTTTTTATATTGTTAGAAAGCTCTCTATGAGGAGGTGTACACGGGCTTTGTTTTGTTATTTTGACCTATAGTATGAAAGATATTAAATTTCGAAATTTTTATGAACAAACAAATTAGAAAATGACTTTTACTTCTATATTGACTGTGCCAACGGCACAGGGCACCCTTGTTGTTGTTAAGAAATAAACCCGTTAGGTACCAAAGGGCGGAATTGTGAGGAGAGCAGCAATAGGCTGCTCATCACAAGACCCGTTTGAAGCCCAATTTGTGCGGTCATTCAAACTTGCAGAGTTGCCTTGGACGGAGATGCCGCGTTTTCGTCCATGGAGGTAACTTTTGGAGCTTTGGTTTGAACTTGGGAGCAGAGGCGGTGGCAAAGAAGAGGAGAAGAAGTGGGATAGGAAGAGGAGGAGGAGGAAGCAGGAGGAAGAGCAGAAGGAGAAGGAGTGCTTTTTTGGTATCGTGGCGCCAGAGTTTCGAACAGGTTAGATCATTATGATTGTTTAGGTTTGTTGGAGCGTTTCTGGGGAAGTGATAGAGTTCCTAACTTCTGCAAACGAGGCTCTACCTTAGGTTTGTGATGTTTTTGGTATTCTTTTTGGAAGCTTCATCAGTTTGGTTGATTGATTAACTCTTTTATTGGTCAATCGCAAGGCTGTCGGTAAAGTGTCGGTTGCGATGGTGTTCCGAATTTAGGGTTATGATTTTGATGACGGGTTCTTTCTTTTCGGAGGTTTCTCTTTTAACCTCTAAGTAAACCTCAATGAATTAAAAAGATAGTGTAACGGAATCTAAGGCAGGGTTGGAGTGTTGCTCAAGAGACCAACGCGGTGTATGTACTGTGTAGAAAATGTACATTGCAGGGAATGGTGTCCCTTGAGCTTCCAATATATTCACCGATTCAGTTGATTGCTTGTCGTGGTGTGTGTCTTGGTCAATAGAGGTTTTTGAAAGTTTTTATAATTTTTTTCAACGTTTTTGTTTTTTTGTTTTCCAGGAGTGTAGAGTATTGAATTGAGCGCAGCGGAGGTGTGTGAGGAGGTGGCCTTGTGTGTAAAGGATTGAGGCTTCAGGAGGTCACCTCCCAAGATGAATATATTCAAGAAGAAGCCGGATCCCAAAGGTATGGGGCAAATGCACGTGCTATCTCAGTCGTTTCAGTTAAGTTCTGACTATTATTTCGAGCTTGAGCGTGTCGTGTTGATATTTTTTGGACTTATCGTATAGTGCGTTGTTCTTGTTGCTGACAGAGGTGCTCCGAGCAAGTAAACGTGAAATGTCCGTTGCCACCAGAGGTATTTTTCTACCCTTTGTTTATATATTTAGGGCAGATGTTTATGGTTTTGTCATTGCCCACAGGTCTCTGCGACTGGGGCAGATGGGGTGCCCCGCCCTCGAGGAGGGGTTGTGCACTTTGATGGTTTGACACGCTTCTGAACTACCAGAGCAGAAGATGTAGAATTTCAAGCATTTAGACCTAAATAATTGGAAAGTTCTATTGAAAAAAGAGATATGGCATGGATTGGGCCGTCACGGTTGTGACAGTCATACAGTGCATTGTAGATGTTATTATAGAACCTTGTGATTAGTTTATTATGGTAGCTGAACTTGTTTTTTCGCAGCAGAATCCTGCTTTATCATTTTATAGGAAATGGTTTCCTCTTGCTCTCTCTCCTTTCGAATTTCTCCTACTTGGTGGACTCCTTGGGCTTCAGTTCCTTTGTATAGTTACTGGGCTCTTTGTTTTTAGCTGTGAAGTATATTTGAGTACTGTATGTATGCTTGACGTCAAGACTGACTGCAATTGACCCGGAATTGACTGGTTAATCAACAGGATTTGACAGAGAGATTGGTTCTTTACAGTTAGAGGTATGGAATGCTCTGTTTCTGAGCAATGTCCTACACATTATTTTTATATGCAGGGTTATTCTGCTTTGTAGACTTTTATATGAATCTATCAGGATCTTTTTTGCTTTGTTTCCTGCTGTGCAAAGTGGAGCGGCTTACATCGGTTTCCTGACTATAGTTAACGGACTTCTTTGAGAACAGGAAAAGAAACTAGTGGCAGAGATAAAGAAGACAGCAAAGGGTGGAAATGATGTGAGTTCTTTTGTTTGGTTGTACTCATTGCTGGTATTGGTTGAAATGGAAGTTCACTGAATGTAAGGCTAGTGTGAGATCCACGAATTCTACCTCAAGCATGAACCTAATTAGCATGTCTAACATCAGCACCGAAAAGTTTGTATTTTTACGCCAGATATTGTAACAGAATGTCATCAGGATTACGAATAGAGCGATTTGCAGGATACATAGCAAAATACCTCTTTATCTAGGTCCCTGGATGCATAAATCTGAAAGAATAGAGCAAATCTAGCTTCCTGGATCTGGTATTTTCCTGTATGTGTAGTCCAGGAAACGAAAACCATTAGGAACCTGATCCTGTCTCCTGTACTGACCTCTGTTACGAAAATCACACTCTTAGGTATGTTAATGATTAAAAGAGACAGTCATATCATCCTCTACTTTAGCTGCTTTCTTCCTTTTAGGTTTTGTTTATATTAATCCAAGTCACTGTTCTTCGCTGTCTTGCTGTTGAGACATGTTTGCCTCTCTTGCCATTTCAATTTGGTTATTGGGCACATCGAGATACTGGGATGGTAACTTGTCCCACTGCCAGAGTTCTGTCGCAATTGAGAATTGTAGTGCCCTTTTTCTGGTTCGTGTAGGCTGCAACGAAGATTTTGGCTCGGCAGTTAATTCGGCTGAGGCAGCAGATAGCGAAACTGCAAGGTAGCAAAGCGCAACTGCGGGGAGTGGCAACTCACACACAGGTGAGATAAGAGATTTATTAAAATAATACGATGCAAGAGAAAGTATGTACTATGCCGGAATTGTGATTCTTGTACCTGTGAAGCTGAGTAGAGGTGTCACTGTAACTGTGGTCGGAAATGTTCTCTCCAAGAAGACTAAAGCAAGTGCTTTTGGGGGGTTGCAATTTCAGGCTATGCATGCAAATATGGCAGTAGGAAGTGCTATGAAGGGGGCCACCAAGGCTATGTCATCTATGAACAAGGTATTATTCTCTATTTTTCTCTAAAACACTAATGCTCAAGCACTAAAGAATCCACTTTGGGAGCTCATAGTCTAGTAGCTTTAATATGTTGGTGCGTGTAATCAAGTCTGCATTCAATCTCATGTGTTGGTTTTGTCTCGACAGCAAATGGAGCCTGCGAAACAGGCGAAGATTATGCAGGAGTTTCAGCGGCAGTCAGCTCAAATGGATATGACTGTGAGTTACCATCATGAATTTTGCAACAATCTCAACTTTATTGAGTAGTTTACTGGTTCTATGGGTCATGTTTGCTTGCTCAATATTTTCGTCAGATCTTTCTGTATGCATTGTATGGGATGTTATTTATGAAATCAAATCTGCATTCAATTTTGAAAGACGCGTCACCTCCATGTGGCAGACCGAAATGATGTCCGATTCGATTGACGATGCATTGGATGATGATGAGGCTGAGGAGGAGACTGAGGAGCTCACCAATCAGGTACAGTTTACTGTGAAATTTCCGTTGAAGCACAAGATTTGCGTCTGAAATCTATTGATGGTTTTGATAGCGCTACCCTGTCCCGGTTTTATTTGGTTCACTTCGCAGAAAAGTGCGAATAGCATGGGCTACAGAAAGCTTTATCATTTTACATGTTACAATAATATTCTTCTTGGAATAAGTTTTCTAATGTTTCAGGTACCAAATTGTAGCAAACATACGGTATCCGTTTTTATTGCAAGTTTCAAATTTAGTACAAATTTTTTATATACACTTCTAGCTTCGAGTCAAAAACTTCATTATGATTAGTTCATTACACAGTATGTGCTCTTATTTTTGTGTAGTATGTTTGAGATGGATATTCGGATCTCACCTTTCTGTTGACTGTGTCTTATCCAGATCCTGGATGAAATTGGCGTTGATATTTCAGCTCAGGTATGAACCTCCAAATTGTCGGTACTTTTGTTTACTTATGAATCTTGTTTCTTGTGATTGTATTCGACACGGAAATTAGTGTCCTTTTTTGTAATTTCTCTGACTTCAAATATGGCGAAGAGTTAAATGATCTTCAAGACCACAATGAATTCTTGCTTGAATATGTTGTTTGAATTTGTTTTGTAGATGTCCTCCGCTCCAAAGGGAAGGATGGCAGGCAAATCAGGTGTCAAAGCAGCTTCCAGGTATGAACAATCTTTTGCAAGTCTTTGTCTACTATATTGGAGTATGCTGTTTTTTTCTCTGTATGTGAACACTAGTACAACTAGTAGAATATAATGCCCCGCGCTTTTAAATCTTACTTCTAAATCCGTTTCTTTTCCTTTAAACTTAAAGAAATCCATCACTTTTATTCCATTTCCACAAATGCATGGATCACTTTTAACTCCTTCGAAGCAGATATCTGGCACGAAGTCAATCAGTTTTTGTAATATCTTTGTTTAACATTGTGGGCCCGTCTTTTATGTGTGACAGAACTGAGTCGTAGTTCTGGCATCATTGCAACTTTCTACCTGTTATGAAGAGCATACCTTGATTTCTATGGCATTTCAATGTTGATACTCTGCAGCTCGGGGATTGATGACCTGGAGTCGAGGTTAGCAGCCTTACGAAGTGGTTGAGGAGCCAACAAACCAACTTTGCGGTTTGTACAGTACATACCAAAGGTGGTACCCCCTTTTGGGTCCTTGTATAATTTCGTTCAGCCCTATGGAGATTAAGATTTCTTGGACCACCTTTGGTACCTGGTTGTTGCTGCGGAATTGCTGACTTAGGCGTAATCCGTTCTGGGGGCATCTATTGGATCCCTCGTGTTTCTCCAGAACTCTAGGGTGGATGCTGTTTTTGTAACATGATATGATCATGATATGAAGCATTCATCATTCAGTACATTAGTCTTCCTATTGTAGCCCATTTTTTCTTGAAAGGTTTTTCCAAATCATGCTTTCCTTTGTGAGTGATGGTACATTGGTCAACATTTGTACTCCTGAAACTTTATGGCACTCCTGAAATCTGGACTGAGAATCTCTCTTTTCTTTTTGTATAAAATAAGGAGTAATGGGCCTTTGTAGACGTGTTACCAAATTGGGCACAATACGGAACTTCTATCCTGTAAGGTACTAGCCCTCATAGAGTTCTGAAATCACCCTCAGCAACTGAGTTCACATTTGGACTCCCCTTAATAAATCGAATCTACGAATTGTTTCCACATGCTCTGCTTTCTAACGACGAACTCAAAATATAGAAACCGTGGCACCCTCTGGCATAGAAACTGTAGCCCTGACAATATACTTGTTAGTATGTGTCATTGGATCAAAATTGGATATGTACAGGAGTAATTCAAACTAGTATACAACATGGAGTACTATTGTTACATATTTTCTTATCTTACATTTGATTCATCAAATCTAAAATCGTAGCTGACAGTGGGTCTACTTCGACTGGGGTCTGGCACAGACTCACGACCCTCCAGCATGTGCAACACAGTCCTCATATCTGGCCTCTTAACCATATCCTCCTGAACCACAAAGCATCCAACTGAAATATTAGCATTAAGCATTTCAGTGTACCATCTGCTTCTGCGTCAATTGGAGGTTTGAATGTCAGTGCCGAACACAGCAAGTACAAATAGTCAATCACGAATGAAATTGGAAAGAAAAATAAGACCCTGGGCTTCCTGGGCCTGTGAGGTTTAGAGCACTGAACTCGTATCAAGAAAAATCTGAGTCACAAAAGCATGCCAACTTGATTCTATGACTACAATTGCTTAAGGCGGACACCAAGCAGATTTTGGAGATACCAGTGTACGTAACAATGGCTGACAATCCAACTTATTACTCTCATCAAAATTGGCATGCCGGAAACATCCACAAACAACATTCCTGAACCATTTTCGGGAACCATTTTCTCATGATTTCTACAGCAAGCACCGACAGAAGGTGAGTGAAAAGTTAGTATCGACTTACATTAATGCATGCAATCGCCACGCACAGCATCTTCTGCGCTTGTTCTTCTTGGTATCCGGGGATCAATGGAGAGACGATGGGCGCCGCGAGCTGTTCATATGCTCTCATGTACTGCCCAGTTTGGAACTTCTTTCGAGCCCAGAAAGGAAAGGTCAGATACGGCGAATCTTCATCTACTAGTGGCATTTCAGAGTTCTTTTTCCCCCTCAGGATCTCAATTAGCACAAGCCCAAAGCTGAAGACATCACTCTGGGGTGTCACACGGTTACTTTGGTAGATTTCAGGGGCCATGTAACATTCTGTACCTTGTGCCCGGGTCACTGTGGCCTGAAGAAAACAATAACATTCGGCACTTTTTAACACTTTCAAGTATTGTCAAAAATGTACACCGAGACGGGTTGAACCTCTAAGTGCTTGAATGGCCAACAGTGGTTGCTGCTACCGTACGTGAAAAAATCATTTAGGAAAATTCAATGGAGGTGATAAAATATAACAGGCCAGAAATATGAATGAGAGCATGTAAGAAAGTGCCAAATTTTATGGAGAAGCATGAATGAGAGTACCAGAATTTCTCATCGGTGAAAGCAAAGTTACAGGTGAAAATCAAAAGAGCTTCATTTTGGATCAAAAAGGAGTTTGATTCCTAGTACTTTGTTTCTTTGCTATTCTAAGGGAAAGAAACCCTATAGTTTCCTCTCACTTCTCGATTTACTCTAATGTATGAGAGGACTAACCAAAATTTTACATAAAATTGTATGACCATCAATTTCTTTGAATTGGCGATATTCCATTACTTTGGCACAGTTTAGGCCGCACCGCTTGAAACCAAAATCTATTTCCATCCTAGTGTTTGGCCTGAAATTAGACCTTTGAGAAGATGTATGTCACAATTTCTGGTTTGTGGAATATCGCCAATTAAACGAAATTGACGTTTATGAGACTTACAGATTTCCAAAGAAGAATTAAGTAAGTAAATGAGAGCAAACGAACTTCAGAGAGAAGTGAATGAGTGAACCAGAATTTCGATGCATCGGAGAGAAGGGTCGTAGGAGAGTCATACCAGATTCCGTTCCGTGTCTACCACCAGCTTAGCGATGCCGAAGTCCGCCAATTTGGGGACCAATTGTCCATCCAACAGAATGTTCTGGGGCTTGATATCCAAGTGAATGATGGTCTGATTACAGTCGATGTGCAAATAGGTTAGCCCACGCGCCACGCCCACCGCGATGCTCACGCGCGTCCTCCAGGGCAGCTGAAATTCCTCCTCCATGCAGTCCCGGAAGATCCAGTGGTCCAGCGACGAGTTCGGCATGAACTCGTACACCAGCAGGTGCCGCCGGTCGTGAGTGCAGTAGCCCAGCAGCCGGACCAGGTTCTTATGGTGGAGGTGCCCCAGCGTCCGCACCTCCGTCTGGAACGATTTCACCACGCGCTGCGAGTTCACGCCCTCCAGATTCAGATCCTTCACTGCCACTTCCCGCCTGCCATGGTCCGGCGTGGTCAGCTCCCCGAAGTACACCTGCACCACGGCGCCAGATCAAGCTTGAGATCGAAGGGACCCTGGATCTCCACCGTACCTAATGAGTGTACATCCCAGTTTCTTTTTAAAGCTAGCTCACATCAGTTTCGTTACATTGACGTGATTCTGTGTGCCAGAAATTCTGACATTCATCTACCAAAATGAATAGACTTGGACGGTTTCAAAACTAGGACATGAATAGACTTCCATTTTAGAACGCACGCTCTGAACCGTGCCAGAGTCGCGGAATTCCGTTAACGAAAATGCCGCTGCACCCACAGTAACGTCAATTCAGTTACAGTAGCGTGATTCTGGTGCCAAAAATTGTGATCTAGATCTACACAATGCTCTAGAAACTAAAAACGAGGACAAGTATAGAAAAAAGTTTCATGCCACACTGCCTGAATGGAACCAAAGTAATGAAATACGCCAATTTAACGAAATTAATGTTTAGTTCAGTTGGCGATCAGCAACACGGAGGGTCCACGAAATTTTGCTCAGTCGAGGCTTCTCAATTTGGAAAGAAATAGGTTGAGAGTCATAGTACAGTTTCGGGCAATTTACGACAAACATCCCGGGAAATCTACCAAGATTCATTCGCATTTTGAGTCAAAACAAAATTGTGTCCAAATCTGGTGAAAACAGAATGACCGCATGCACCAATTTGGCTGTACCTGTCCGAACCCGCCCCGGCCGATCACAGCACCAGGGTCGAAGTTACCGGTGGCCTCCTGCAACTGGTCGAATGAGAAAATGGAGAAGTACATGGAGGGACCTTGCTGCCGCCCGGGATGTTGCTGTTGTTGTTGGTCCTGCTGCTGCAGTGGGAACGGTTGGTGCTCCGGTGTTGCTGCCCAGACAGAGCCCGGCCCCGCGTTTGTGTGGGAGCCAAGTTCGTCGCACTCGGAAATCGGGTTTCTTCTGTCATAGAACGAGCTTCCGCTCGTGCTGGCGCCCGTCGAGAGAGCCATGCCCGACATGTGTGATGTGCCCGACGGGTACACGCTGCCATTATTACCTGAACACCATCAAGTCAAGATATTAACGTCATATAAAAACCATATGAAAATAGTTGGAAACTTCGTTAAGTTGGTATGATTCAAAGCGTGGAATTCTTGACGGTAATTCCAGTGCACAAAACTCAGAAAGCAAGGACTGGAATGGACCTAACTAAGCGTCCAGATAGGTAGAGGTCGGGTTTCGTGATGTTTGACAAATTGCAAACAGCAATGATCACCATGAACATAGAAAAAATGATTCAAAGCATGTAAACGTTTATAGGAAAGAAGTTGATTTTCACGTACCTGCTTGGGAAGTATTATGCGAGGACGACAAGCCCGTAGTCGTCGATCTCCCGCTCTCAGAACTGACCTCCGGTACTACTTGAGCGGCGCGCTTGTTCTTCAAAAGAAGGCCCGTGCCGGTCAAATCGATATATAGATTTGGCTGTGCCTCCAAGCGGTAGTCTAAGGCTACTGAAATCGTTTCCCCATCCACCAGATCCCAGCCTCGGAGTGACAGGGTCCGCAGGCGAGTCTCGTCAAACCTATCGTACTCCAGAAACATGACGATATCCGCCTTGGTGATCTCCTGAGACAGCAAACGTCGTTTCAAGAAGCTGAAGCAGCTCAGCTTCCTCTTCGGATCCTGACGCCGAAGTCCAAAAACCTGCAGCTTTGGACTATCACGAATCATGTTCTTGGCGACCTTCAGGTCATCCTTGTCCCAGAAATCCAATACCAAAATCAAGCATGTGAGCTCCCGCACCGACAGAATGTGATCGCGGAGTTCCTGGCTCCGAAACGGCACCAGCAAGTGCAGCACGCTCACGTTTGGCGCCCGTACCAAAGCCTGCCGAAGACATTTCGCAAAGGCGCGGAGATCCGGCGGTTGCTCCGGGGGGGAATACTCGATCACGAAGGTCGTCACGGAGCTGGCCAGGTACAACGTGGACGACATTGCCTCCGCGAGGACTTGGACGTTAGCTTTGAAGTTGTCCGGTAAGGAAATGCAGAGCGTTTTCATCGTCTGATTGTACGTTGTCCAAGACTCCGAGATGGGCGCTGCACATACAACAAAAAAGTTTACAGTGAGAGACGAGAATATAACACTAATCAAGGAATTCCAGAATGTTGTACATTGCTAGTTTCTCTCTCTAATTAGTTCTTGATAGCTCTCATCGATCTTTACGAGGGAGGAAATGAAACACAGATAACCACCGTCCTCCTAATTAAGTGGTAAACTCTGTTTTGTTAACATCAATTAGACCATTTTTCCATAGAGTGCACGTACGTGAGCCAGTCTTGTTCTTAGTCTATCAGAAACTGTCATGCATCTCGCCACACAATTAGAACACTTCCTCTTTGGAATTGTATATTCAGATTTTGAACCGGGACTTGAACACATGAATTGGGGGATTGTAAAGATCGCACCTCCTTGTCGTATGGATGATGGAGTTTGTAAGAACGCGTCCATTTTCTTCTTGTCGTATGGCACTGTCACCACGTGCAAGCTTTGATTCCTCGCGAGCCTGGCTGCAAAGTCTCTCCACCACTTCTCCTTCGAGTCGGGAAGAGAAATTTCCTCGAGCGACGACTCTAGCAGCTGGTCAATGTTGGGGCTCCAGCCCGTGCACAGCTTCGTCTCAAAGTGGACGTGGCGAAGGTGGGAGTCCCGGCATTCGAGGGTGACCAAAGCCGCACAAAACGTGTCCAACTCCTCTCGCCAACACTTTGGCAGGACGTCCGCCGTGTGTCGGATGTGATCCACTCCGCCGGGTATGAAGGAGACCGTCGCCACAGTGGAAGTACCGTCTGTTAAAGCTTGTAACACCTTCAACAATGAACGAAAGCCAAGATAAGTGACACTTTTTGTGGGTTTTTTGTGAGGTGATATCCTTATCAATTCTACAAGACATCCAACCCAAAGTCGCCTTGCAATGTTTCGACACTGATGCAATATTTACGAATTTTCAAATAAAGAACGTACAACTGAACACCAGACAACCCCTTGAATCACAAAAAATTTGAACTGTCCTTAGTAGCTTCAAACACCTGCTCAACTTGCATCAATTCACTAAACATGTTTCAAAACTTGTAGACTGCAATTTCACGGCAAAACCCCAATATGCAGGAAAGTCCAGTACCGAAAGCGCCTGGTGTATCGTGAGCGCACGGCCGATTACTCAAAGAGAACTTAATAATATTAGTGAGGATATAGGCTAAAATTTGACGTGTTCGGACACGGACTTACCTCCAAGCGTATGTCGTGGTTTCTCCCGATAAGTCTATCCTCATTCCTACTGTTGGTGCAGTATGGGGAGTTGAAGCTAAACCGTGTGGTTTCGTGATTATCAACATTGAAGATACGGATATCCTCCACACCGTAAACTACCGTCGTGGCGCCTCTCCTTCTCAGCCTTGCGAGGAAAACCTTGTGATCCGTCAGCTTCTCTACCTCTGGGAGTTTACGCGACGGAATGAGTCGCATTTCCCTCAAGATCTCGTCATTTAGGCCCCGGAAATGGCGGACCGCAGTTACATCTTGTCGAAGCATTCGCCGCACCTGCCCGTTCACCATCCTCAAACCTTCCATTATCGGCACTGCGAAAAGAAGCGGTTCTTACAGTTAGACTGATCCTAGCATCGTCCGGCTCGCACCTAGGATTCAGAAAAAGAAAAATCTCCACAGACATTGTAATAACCATACCAAAGGAATCCCACTTAATAACTGATCTGAAAAACCACCGCCACTCCGCCTAGGGCGTTAGATCCTTACCAAAAATCCAAGAAATCCTCGCAGACAAAAAGCATATACTACCGACGAAAACTAAATCACCACGTACATCCAAACTCAGAGCATGAAATTAACTCAATTCCATTCAAACCCCGCACACACAGCACATGAAATGATCATGACAACAATATAATAGTCCACATTGGTGGTCGAAAACTCACCGTCACCGGGCTTGTTACGTTAAGCTTGAGATCGAAAGCTAGAAACTGCTCGTACTATTCTGGCCGGATCGATCTTTCCACCTTGACTTCGATCACGCCACAACGAGAAATTAAACATGGACATCAACCAAATTAAACAAAATATTCATCTGCAATATGTTGTCACCGACTCGATCATATCAAATTCTAGCTCCTCCCCATGACCATGGCTAGCTATCGATGTGCAGGCCACGCTTGCGGGCACGAGCAAGCCTGACCGCGTCCGCTCCGCTCGGAAACATGTATACCAACCTACCACTAGCGGGACCACCAGTCTAGCAACAAGAGTCTAAATAAGGCGGGCTTGAGGAAACGGAAGGCTTGGTCGCTACCATTACGATCGGAATTTCCTCCCAAGTGCATCAACACATCTGCCCGACTAGGATCTTCTCGACCGGTCTTTAGTGACGGCAGAAAGTCAGGGGCTCGGACTGCAGCACCGACTTTCGGCACTTAAGGTAGAAACCTGTAGATTAATTGTGCAACAGGATTAGTCTAGTTCTGCAAACACCTATAAAATGGCCTAAAATGAACATTTCTCTGACTCAGAAATTACACAACTTCGAGAAGGGCAACCACCGGAAGATGAGTTTTTTAAGCAGTCAATAAGGCACGGTCCTAGTGGGAGGGGGCTACATGACTTCTTACACCTGTGCTAAAGGTCTCTTTTAAGATGAAGGTATTTTCAGCAAACTTAAGAGATTTTCATGAAAGTCTACCACCTATAAAACCCATTAGAGAAAAAGGAGATCTCAAGGAGGTCACTCCACAACCCTCCGAGAATTTGAGGATCCCGTAAATGATATTTCTTAGTTTAAGGATTTGTTATTCCCCTATTTCCCTCATTACAAGATAAATACATGTATTTCTAGTAAATTTTTACTGAAAACTTCCTTATAGGTCATGACATATAATCTTATATTTAGGACTATATTTTAAAACTTTTTAAAAACATCCCTTTCTCTTGTAATATGTTCACCTTAAGTCACAATACCAGATGCTCGTTGGTAGTTCAAAATTTGAGTAGGTGTTAAATAATCAAAGTTAAGTTATTTTAATATACCTTAATCGTAATTAATGGATACATTATACTTGGATACACTTTCCACTCACACGAAATTGTAGGAAGAAAAAGAAGCAAATATTCAAAAATAATTCAATGGCTCTCCATCAAGAATTTTTTTTATAACAATCTAAAAGACTTTTTTTGTAGACATTTGGTAAGAATGATGGATAAAGTAGTTGTTTTTAATAAAGAAATCAATAATCCATCATGAATCTTTAAACTTTAAAGGCTATGGGACAATTTGAAGATAGACTAGTCATTGTCAAAATTAATGTATGAATTGTGTTTAAAGTCAAATCCAAACATCATTTAGGCATAGAAGAATAATTTTTTTCAAAAACTTCAAACTAAGTTAATATAGGAAATAAAATAAAATTTTATTTCCAAAAAATCATTTGAAATTTTTAAACTTCAACTAAAAGTTATGAACAAAATTCAATGAGGGTGTTTTGAAAATATCCAAAAAAATGTCCCTTCCAACTCCTCCATGAAATTTGGCCATAACTTTCAGTTGGAGTCTCAAATTTCAAATGGATTATTTTCTGAAAAAGAAATTTATTTTGATTCCCCACATTCTTTCAGTTCAATAAAATTTGAAAAAAATTACTCTACTATACCTAAATGAGGTTTGAAATTTGACTTTGAACACAATTCTTGAATTATGGCGAATTTCATTAAAATGGTGGTATTCAATGTGCCATTTTTACACCTTGGCATTTAGGACAAGTATGCATTGCTAACATCTAGGTCTATTTTAGATTTCAGAAATCTAAGACTAACAAAGATATTAGACTAAGCTATTTGAAACATTTAGGATTGGTATAGATTTAAGATATCTACGAGATTTGTAGATTTCAAAAATCTAGTACAAGTATAGATTTAATTACAAAAAAATTGTTTAGATTGAGCAATCAAAATTGCTAGAAGTGCCAAATTAACGGAATACTACCATAATAATGAAATTGGCCATAATTAGATTTAACTATAAACAATTGAGTTCCTATTAATTTTAATTTATATATCCGACATGGATTATTTTACCTATTAATATCCTATTTATATAAAGAGGTTATTTTTTCATCTTCAAACTCACAAAATTAAGTAAGAGGCCATTGAAGCTAGTTGCTTGCCAACACAGTTAATTCAAAAACCACTTAAATTGGCTTACACTACAAAAATGGTGTTTTAAGTATAATTTTAGTAGTATAGTCCTATAAATGACCTATTAGGAGAATTTTAGTACAATGTTATTGAAAACACATGTATATCTAGTAAAATTTTACTAAAAATCTCTAAAAAGGTCATTAATTATAGGACTATAATACTATTATTATACTTAAAACACACCTTTCTCTTATATTGTTAATTAGACTTGATTGAAAATTTTAATTTTCAATTTTCAATTAAGAAACTTGTATAATACTACCTTTTTGTTTGGTGAAAGTCAAACTAAATTGACAATTTTTGTAAAAGTCTTACACTTCTTGACAATTTTCACAAAAATCAAAGCATGTGACTATGACCCCATCTAATACCCTTTAAAATTATGGCCAATGAATACACATTTAAGAAGATGATTTTTTCAAGAAAGAAAAGCATAGAATTTTTTTAACATAGGAGAACTAGAATAGTGTGAAATCTCAAAAAATAGGTACTTTGACTTTTGTATTTGTAAAATATAAGAAAAATTATTTACAAAGAAACAAAAAATTAGCAATTTGTGAGATAAAATAATCTATTTTTTGATGCACTTTAGTAGAAAAATGCCCACCTATTGTGGAAATAGATTGCACAATAGATTTTAGTTTTAGATCATTAATTTTGGATATTCGATGGTACTAAAAAATCCTATATCTAAAAATGTGATAATGTAAAAAATCAATTTTTTCATATACATGTATTTTTTAATTTCTAAAAAAGAAAGGATATGATTACAATAGAAACATCCTTCTTCCCAAAAAATTCAAATTCATCAGTTTAGTGCTTAAAAAATTATAGTAGATTACAAGTCCGTCATGCTATGTGTGATATAAATTAAAGACTGATGTTTCTTGCAAACACTCAAAGGTTGTATATTTTAGGCAAAAATCTATAAGGATTGATTTTAAAATATTCATAATTAGGTGCCGTTATCTAAGACTAGTAGTGATTCAATAGTGACATTTTTACTTGCCAAACCTCCCTTTGTAGCCCATTATTCCATTAATTATGTAGCGCTCAGTAGACAATTGTTAGGGCATCCCTAATAGTCACTTTGCAATTTGTCCTTCCAAATAGACTTCTAAATTTTTTCCGGTTTACAGTTAGAACTTGAAATTTCTATCATTGGAAGTACATAGGTTTAAAAGTTAATTTCAAAGCTAATTTCAAAGCTAGTTTCAAAGTTAGCCATGTCTAAAACTCAATTTTGTTCACCATGATGTGGAATTACTTTATCTTTTTTCAAATTTTTTTATAACTCTAAAAATCTTTTTGCACCTCATCATTTTGGTTTATATCATTTTTAGATTGATGTACACAAAAATTGAAGGAAATGAACATTTATAGAAATAAAAATAAAAACAATTTGTCAAGTATGTGAATGATGTTGGTTCTCATTATATTTGAATTTCTTTTTTGGAATTGAGAGAATGGGATTGTATTAATCGTTGTAGAGAGAGTATAAATTACAACATAGACCATTGTTATATTTCAGTGCCCTTGCATTTAAAATATTTGTTGAAACAGAGAATGCGTTCAATTTATATTTTACAAGCCATGTAATGCATTTTTAGGTTCATTTTTTTGGTTCAAAGACTAGAGTTCATGATGCAGGGACAGAGTAGCTTGGACAGAGTAGCTGAGACCAAGTCTGGGATATTTAAACAGTACAAAACAGTACAGTACAGACTTTTTGAGATCGACGGACTCCGTCTCTTCAAGTTAAGTCTGCACAACACTGTTTAGTTCTATTTTTTTTTTTAAATTTAAATTTAATTTTGACACAAATCAAACCCGGCAGGTAGTTCTATTTTGACTGGGTTAACTTAGGAGGGAGTCTGAAGGAGTGCGACGATCCTGTAAAGAAAACAAACCCCCTGTTTTGTGCCATATTAATTTTACTGTTGACACCCTCTTCAAGCTAATTTGAGGCCTCTATTTGCAAATATGAACTCAAAATTTACCAAAAAAGAAATTAAGGGTAAGGTTAAACTAGCCTAGCTACAGTACTGGCCATTGAATTTGCTAGCTGGCCACTTGGGTAGTGGATTCCTTGCAGAAGCTGCGATGCAGCTCACGCCGGCATTAAAGAAGGTCGAATACTATTTGCATATAAGTAATCACAAGCTATAGTTCGAATTATAGCGAGAAATGAATTTTTTTCTGTGATTTTCCAAAGTTTGTTCGAATCAAACCAATGAAGTGTGCAAGAAAGTATGGGTAGGTTCATTGTAAACTGTTGTACAATGATGAATTTTGATGCTGAAGAAATACTAAGATTTTGCTAAAGGTTTGGTAATGAGAAGAATTGTAGGTTCAAAGGTGGAATGAGGATTGCTTATAGTAGAACTAAACTTCTATAAAGCAAGAGGGCCGGGACTAATTTGACACATTACATTAGAGAGGTTATTACAATGAGGTAGGGTCATTGCAATAGAAAAAATTCATAGTCATTGCAATAATGAGTTTATAGTGAATTTTTATACTATGTTAAACAAACCAAAAACGTAAGTTGCACGTTGAGCCTAGATATAATACAACATGTTCCTATTTTCAATTCTCTTTGTGGTTGAGCGTTAGTCATTTAGAGCGGCTCCACGATTGTCACTTGTTACATTTTGAATGTTAGGTCGAACTAGGACAAGCTATCAATATCTTTTCATAGAGGTTTATTACTTAGTTTACAAAGAGAGGTTTATTAGAAATTCTATTGAATACCTTTTACTAAAACAATGCTACTTCTGCAAAAGAATTTTTTTATAATTTCTTTAAGGATGTAGGCCAACAATTTAGACCAAGTTGCCAATAATATTGTAGATATGACCCCTCCTTTTCCCACCCTCCCAGAAAATAAATGTGAAAATTTGTCTCTTAACTTGTGGTTGGTTGCTTTTGTATTTGTTGACTTCCTTAGACTATTTGAAGTTCTTTCATTCCAAATATGCATGTGTGTTTTCCAGATTCAATCATCTCCAATTCAATTTTTGTGAAAACTAATAGAATACAATACTATTTCAACTTACATAAATTCAAAAAAAATAGTGTGATTTTCATAAATTAGTGTCGTGCACTCTTAGAGGTCCTTTTTCCAGGGATTCCTTTCGGAAAGGCCTTCCGAGGCCATTCCCCGGAGCTCCCACATCCTGGGGCTGTCGGTACAAGACGTGACGGTGACTATAATAGTGTTTACCAATTCCATGATGAATACGTGCCTTGCGATGCAGGCTTGCTACCATTTACTATTATTATTTTGAAACAAACGGACAATTCCCTTTGCTAAAACGAGCAGAACCATTTACAATCATTTATTTATTAATTAACGGGAGGACGGCCCCATTCCGCAATTGCATAATGAATTATTGATAAAATTAATTGGATTCTGTTCGGATCATTGGATACAGACAAATCACTGAATATAATAACTAGTAGAATAATAATATTAACCAGAGGGCACGTGGGGTCAGATTCTGCCTTGTTTCCGTCTTGGTTTAGGACTTCTAAATTTGAAATGAACCTTGAGCTTTTAGCAGGGCCTCCGATGGGACAAAAACACACTCCGGTGAGTGGAAAAGCAAGATTTCATGTTTCACAAGAATTGGTAAAGAACTACATCAGTGGTTGAGATTGATCAATTTTGAGGGAATCAATGTATGACAAATTTTTATTGGATCCCTTCCCACCTAACCACTGGGTTCACATGATAGTGTGGTTGCTCACTAACTCCTCTTGTAAACTTTGTCCATTGATGGAGCATAGTAGGAAGCTTCTTTATATGCTCACCTCATAGGCAAAGTGAAATAGGGGGTGCTCTAAATGCAAATTGTACTTTTATGTGGCCAAAGTGGGTAAAGAAGGATACGATAAAAACTCCTTACATATTAGATTCTATGATGATTGATTAGCATCCACCAATGGGATTGACCACTAATATTGGTTGAAAATTGAGCTCTTTTTTTCCATTGTTTACCTTGGCAAGACAATCAATTAAGTCTATTTTGTCTTTAGTGTATTTTGGTTTCCTGGATCAAGCATAGAGCTACCCATTAGGCTTAAATGTAAGCATGCCATAATTGTCATATAGCTTGGTACTCAAATCAAAACTTAGAGAAATCAACAATCAATCAATCTTAGTTAACCCCTAAATTCCCACTATCTCTTCAGGGGACAAATTAGATTTCGGCTAGGTTCATGTGACCTCAATTTTTGATGAATTGTTTTGAAACTTTCCCGTAAGATAGAAAAACTGATTATCTAAGTGGGAATCTAATTTTTATTTCAATTGGTGCCTAGGAGAAAAAGTTATACTACAAAAAGCCTAAAACTGAACTTGGTGGGCAACACACAAAAAAATCGCAAAAAATCAAAATAAATTTTAATTTTTTTTTTCCTACTGAAATGTTTCATTTTTGTCTACATGTGAAGCTTTGATTTGTTCTATTTGGACTAATAATGAGAAAGTTAAAGATTATCTTGTTTTTAGGCAATTTTAGCATCTTCTTGAAAAAATAACTTTTAGGATTCATTTCTTAATGCAATTTTCACAATTTTCGACAATTTTTTGGGGAGAATGTTGTGTTTACTTGCTAAAACAATCTCACCATTGGAATTATTGTCTTTCAATCCCATCTTGGAGTTATTAACAATTTAGTTTTTTTTTCAATCTTGGACCTACTTCTCCTTAGCGTTTTTTTAGAGAATGAAAATCAATTGTTGTTTTTTTTGAATTTTTTTCCTAGACTTTCAATTCAATTCTTCAATATAAATTTTTTTTAATTCAAAGTTCGTAGTGCAAAAAAATTCCACGATTTGTAGTCAAAGTCATCTGAAATTGCAGGCCAGTGTTCCAAAAACTTTTTTTTTCAACTTTGAATGCTAATATCTTTCAATCTATACGGTTAAACTTCATGAAATTTTTACCACATGAGCTAACACAAGTGAAGTGCAAGATCCTATGGATAGATTCTAAAAATATGATTTTTTTTGTTTTCTTGGGTGAATGCAGCAAAAATGGCAGTTTTGAGTGGTTTTTGACAGAAAAACGGCCTTGGGAATTTAGGGATTAAATATGAGAACAATTTAATGACACTTTAGAAGATATAGTTTAATGGAAGTCTACTTGTCAAGAGCACGCGCAAAGAAGGTTTTGGATGTTTCACCTTAAATAGGAAATCTCAGCAATTCAATTTCATGTACATACAAAAGAAACTTGGGAACATCATACTGGTAAACCTTCTTCATAAGCAGGTGCTGGGAAAGGTTAAAATTGCTACAGAAAAATAAAAATGTTTTTACCCATAATAACTTGCCAGCACTACAGTATAAAAATCACTTGCAAATGGGCATACTTTTTTGCTTTATCTCTATTTCTACTAAATGACTACCATTCTACCATATACCCTTCAGTAGCTGTTATCACAGCAAAGTTTATATGTTGACAAAGCAATATTTTCTCAGGCTCTTATGCCACTTGGTAAATGCCCAAGGGCTGTTTTCAGCCTCTCAGAATTTATTCAAAATTGAACAAAAGGTCAATATATTGATCATTTGTACCAATTTAAAAAAAATTGTAACCATACAAATTCAAACTAGATATGTTAGAGATCACATAGGAAAAGAAAACACAAGAATATCACTTATAAATTGAAAGATTATAATGTTTGAACATGAGGGTGTTAAAACTATGAAAATCTTTCGATCTTCTTTTTGCAAGTCAACTCTTTGAAGTTGGTCACCAAAAAAATTGAGGTTATAGGGCCTAGTATGGGTAACCCCAATCAACTTACAATTTTCCGAAATCTTTTCTAAAAAAATTTTAAATGAATTTCTAGTATGAATTTTTCTCCAAGACCTAGTGTATTTGAGGCTCATTTTCAAGAGCCCACAACACTAAAGGCTGTCAAGATTGCACTGAGTACCCTTGCACAAAATCTTGAATAGAAAAATCATAGTCACTCATTTTTTCGATTGGATTTTCGATGCTAAAACTAAACTTCACAAAGAGTTTTCCAAAAATATAAACTAATAAAAATAGAAATCTAGTTGGGTTTTATTTAACCTCAAAATACTGTCGACACCACTTTTGGGTGCCTCGGGCATTTAGGGGTTAAGATTTCTTGCACCACTTTTGCTACCTGGTTGTTGCTGCGGAATTGCTGACTTCAGCATAACCTGTTCTGGGGGCATCTATTAGGGGCCCTCATGTTTCTCCAGTACTCTAGAAGAGTGGATGCTGCTTTTGTAACATGACATCATCCTGATCATTTGAAGCATTCATCATTCAGTATATTAGTCTTTCTCTTGTAGCACATTTTTCTTGTCCAAAGGTTTGCCAAATCATGCTTTCCTTTGTAAGTGATGGTCCTTTGGTCAACATTTGTACTCCTGAAACTTTATGGCACTCCTGAAATCTGGACTGAAAATCTCTCTTTATTTCTGTATAAAATTAAGGGCTGTTGAGACTTTGCAGTCCCTGCTCCAAGCTTTGGAGGTGAGTTACCAAAGTGGGCACTATGCAGAACTCCTTTCCTGTACCAACCCCCTCATAGAGTTCTAAAATCACCCTCAGCAAGTGAGTTCAGATTTTGACTTCCCTTGATAAAACTAATCTACCAACCATTTTGACATGTTCTGTGCTTTTTAATGAACTAAAAAACATAGAAACTATGGTACCCTCTAGCATAGAAACTGTGGCCCTGAAAAACATACTTTACATGATATTGGGTCAAAATTGGATATGAACAGGAGTAATTCAAACTAGTATACAACATGAGTAAGTTACTGGCTATTGGTACATGTTTGCTATCTTACACTCGATTCGTAAAACCTGAAATCGTAGCTGACAGTGGGTCTACTCTGACTGGGGTCTGGCACAGGCTCATGATCCTCCAGCATGAGCAACACAGTCTTCATATCTGGCCTCTTAACCATATCTTCCTGAAGCATCCAACCAGAATATTAGCATCATGCATTTCAATGTACCCACTGCTTCTGCATCAATTGGAGGTTTGAGGTTCTTACATTTGAAAACATGGTTATAAAACAACAATTCAATTGAAGCTAATATATGTCATGAATATGTATATCTAACATCTCTAGTTCCGTAGGCAAGCACAAAGAATAGATTGTGAGTAAAGCAAGCATCAACTTACATTAATGCATGCAATTGCAATGCACAGCATCCTCTGGGCTTCCTGTTCTTGATATCCAGGGATCAATGGCGAGACTAGGGCAGTCGCAAGCTGTTCATATGCTCTCATGTACTGGCCAGTTTGGAACTTCTTTCGAGCCCAGAAAGGAAAGGTCAGATACGAATCTTCATCAACTTGTGGCATGTCAGAGTTCCTTTGCCCCCTCAGGATCTCTATCAGCAGAAGCCCAAAGCTGAAGACGTCACTCAGTGGTGTCACGTGGTTACTTTGGTTGATTTCAGGGGCCATGTAACATTTTGTCCCTTGTGCCTGAGTCACTACTGCCTGCAAAAATATGCATTCAGCAATTTTCGTTCAAGGTCTTTTCAACACTTTCAAGCACAGAAATATACGCCAATACCAGTTGAACCTCCGTCTGTGTGCCTGAATGGCCAACAATGGTTGCTGCGCGCTACCGCAGTTGAAAAAATCATTCCGGAACTTTCAATGACTTTAATAAAATGTAACAGGAGAAATATGAAAGAGAGTTTCAGAATATTGGATGAGAGCAGTACCAGAAATTGGAGAAAAGTGTAATAGGGTAAAAATTCTCAGTGGAAAATATAAGAGACTTACCAGATGTTCAGAGAAAAATGTACAAGATGTCTCCAGATTTCCAGAGGAAAATCTAAGAGACTTACCAAATGTTCAGAGAAATGTATGAGAGACTTACTACAGTGGATGTTCAGAGACAATGTGAGAGTCACCAGATTTTCCAGAGAGGAAAATCTAAGAAAACTTATTGGAGTTCTTTATTTTTTGAATGTACGAGAGACTTAACAGATTTTGCACAGGGGAGTTTTAAGAGCTTACCATCATGGTAATGGAACGGAGTTAACCACTTAGCAGGTGGTAATGGTTCAATTGAGCTGGTACAGTAAACTCCGTTACACTTCCTCCACGGTAAATTCTTAAAACTCCATTGTGGTCAAAGCGAAGAATGCAAATTTGAGAGAGAAGTATTTGAGAGCTAGCACCAGAACTTCAGAGAAAAATGAACGACAAACCCGAATTTCGATGTATCGGAGAGAAGGGTCGTAGGAGATCGAGTGTCATACCAGATTCCGTTCCGTGTCCACCACCAACTTGGCGATGCCGAAGTCCGCCAGTTTGGGGACCATTATTCCATCCAAGAGGATGTTCTGCGGCTTGATATCCAAGTGAATGATGGGCGGATCGCACTCGAAGTGTAAATAGTGCAGCCCGCGCACCACGCCCACCGCGATGCTCACGCGCGTCTTCCAGGGCAGCTGGAATTCCTGCGGGCCGTCCCGGAAGATCCAGTAGTCCAGCGACGAGTTCGGCATAAACTCGTACACCAGCAGGTGCCGCCGGTCGTGAGTGCAGTAACCCAGCAGCCGGACCAGGTTCTTATGGTGGAGGTGCCCCAGCGTCCGCACCTCCGTCTGGAACGATTTCACCACGCGTTGCCAGTTCACAGCCTCCAGATTCAGATCCTTCACCGCCACTTCCCGCTTGCCGCTGTCCGGTGTGACCAGCTCCCCGAAGTACACCTGCATCACGGACGGCACCACGGCGCCAGATCAAGCTTGAGATCGAAGGGACCCTGGATCTTTACGACTGTGCGAGTGTTTTTTTAAGCTACCACACATCATCAGTTTCGTTACATTGACGTTGATGACAAAAATTGTGATGTCCACTCATCTACACAAAGGCCTAAAAAGGACATGTATAGATTTCCATTTCAGAACGCACCCTCGAGAACTTCTGGAATTCCGATAACTAAATTGAAGCTGAGTCCATCAGTTCAGGGTTTCAGGTTTTTAGGTTTTTAAGGATTTTAGGGTTTGGGGAATTAGGGGTTATAGGAGATCCGAAATAGGATGGATCCACTAGGCTACTCGATTTGAAAAAAATTGCACCAATTTGACTGTACCTGGCCGAACCCGCCCTGGCCGATCACGGCATCTTGGTCGAAGTTACGGGTGGCCACCTGCAGTTGGTCGAATGAGAAGTTGGAGAAGTGCAGGGGGGAATGTTGCTGTTGGTGCTGCTGTAGTTGCCACCGTTGTTGCTCCGTGGTTGCTGCGTAGACAGAGCCCGGCCCCTCGCCAATGTAGGAGCCAAGTTCACCGTCTTCGGTAATCGGGTTTCTTCTGTCATAGAATGAGCTTCCGCTCGTGCTGGCGCCCGCCGAGAGCGCCATGCCGTGCACGCTTCCATTGTTACCTGAACACCATCAAGTCGAGATATTAACGTGATATGAATACCATCATGTGAAAATGGCTTGAAACTTCGTTCAGTTGGTACGATTCAAACCGTGAAAATCGTGACATTCCAGTGCACAAATCTCAGAAAATGAGGACTGGACTGGACCTAACTTAGCGGTGGGGTTGCGTTATGTTTGATTAATTGCAAACAACAATGATTTCCGAATACGTGCATAGAAAAAAAATGGAACTGTTTATGTTTCCTCTTGATAATAACCGGGATAGGAACCTCACATGAACCGGCCATTGATTTTCACGTACCTGCAAGGGATACGGGTGGCGAAGTACGGTACGAGGACGACAAGCCTGCCGTCGTCGACCTCCTGCTCTCGCGATTGACCTCATCGCGCTCGTTCCTTAACGCAAGGCCGGCGGCGCTTAAGTCTACAAACAGATTTGTCTGTTGCAACAAGCGGTCATCTAAGGTCCCATCCACCTGGTCCCTCCCACGTACTGACAGAGTCCGCCGGCGAGCTTCGTCAAACCGATCGTGCTCCAAATTCGAGACAATATCCGCCCTTGTGATCTCCTGAGACAGAGAGCGTTTCCAGAAGCTCAGCTTTCTCTTCGGATCCTGACGCCGAAGTCCGAAAATCTCCAGTTGATTGCTATTTCGAATCATGCTCTGGGCGGCCTTCAGGTCGGTCTTCGACCACAGGTCGATAACCAAAACCAAACAGGACAGCGTGTTCCCCATCGGCAGAATGTGGTGGAAGAGTTCGTGGCTCCGAAACGGGACTAGCAAGTGCAGATTGCGCACGTTTTTCGCTAATGCCAACGCCTCCCGAAGACAGTTCGCAAACTCGAGGAGCTCCGGCGGTCGCTCGGGGGGCGAGTACTCGATCACGAAGGTCGACACAGAGCTGACCCGGTACAACATGGACGCCATCGCCTCCGCGTCGGCTTGGACGTGGGCACTGAAGTCGTTTGGTAACGAAATGCATAGCGTTTTCAACGTTTCGTTGCACGTTGTCCAAGACTCCCTGATGGACTCTGCATGAGCATCAAAAACGTTTAAAGTGAGACTACATAAAACTTGTCCAGTTTGGAATTATGTATGCGGATGTGAACCGGGATTTGAACTCACGTTGAAGGGGGGGGGGGGGGGGGGGATGTTTAAGAACCTCGTCGTCTGGGCGATGGAGTTTGTAAAAGCGTGTTCATATTCTCCCTGTCGTATCGCAATGTCACCACGCGTAACTTCTGGTTCCCTCGTAGTCCGGCTGCAAGCTCCCTCCATCCCTCGTTCAAGTCGGGAAGAGAAATTTCCTGGAGAGCCGAGTTTAGCAAGTTCTTGATGTTGAGACTCCAGTCCACACTCGTGGATAGCTTCGTCTCAAAGTGGACATGACGAAGGCTGGATTTCCAGCAAACAGGGTTTACACACCGAGCACAAAACGTGGACACCTCCTTTTGCCAACACTCTGGCAGGACGCCTACCGTGTGTCGGTAGTGATCCACACCACCGGGAATGAAGGAGACGGTCACCACGGTGGAAGTACCGTCTGTTAGAGCGTTTATCACCTTCAACAATGAACGAGAGACACGGTAAGTACCAGTTTTTCTGAGTTTTGTTGTGAAGAAATCACCAATCATCAATTTCGTTAAATTCACGATTGTTGCATATAACTTCAGGCCACAAACTAGGACAGGTATAGATTTATGTTTCAGACCGTGCATCCTGAAAAGTGCCAATCAAAATTGACGATATTGAAATACCGTCAATTTAAGGACAGTGACGAAATTGACCTCCGCAGCAATTCTATAAGACATCCAATCCAACCCAAATTTGCTCTGTAATGCTCAAGTAAGAACGTACAACTGACACTACACTACCCATCAATCACAAAATTTGAACTGTCATTAGCTGGTAGCTATATAGACTTGCTCAACTTGCATCAATTGGTCCGTTTTAAAACTTGTGATGGTTCTAGAGACTGTCGTTTCACGGCAATACTCCAATATGGAGGAACGCCAGGTAATCATCCTGCTGAGCGCATCCAATTGACCCATTACTGACAGAGAACACTGACCGGTAAGGCAAAAATTTGATGTGTTCGGACACGGACTGACCTGCATGCGTCGATTGTGGTTTTGCCTGATATCCCTCTCCTCAATTTCCTGGGTGTGGATGTATGCGCGGGGAAATCGAAACCGGGTGGTTTCGAGATTGACACCGTTGAAGAGCCGGATTTCGTCGACGCCGTAAACCACCGTCGTGGAGTACCTCAGCCTTGCCAGTAAGGCATTGAGATCCGTCAGATTGTCTACCACCGGGAGGTCGCGGGCTCGAGCAAGTCGTCTTTCCCGCAAGATCTCTTCTTCTAGGCCACGAAAATGGCGAAATACAGTTTCATCGTGGCCACCCCGCACCTGCTCGTTCATCATCCTCAATCCTTCCACAGAGCGTCGTCACTGCGAAAATAACGGAACTTCATATAGTTAGACTGATCCAAACCTCCTCCCGCTCGCACCTCCCAATCTCAATGAGAATACGAAAAAAATCTCCAGACCTTGTGATCACCGTACCCAAAGGAATCCCACTTGAGAACTGATCTCGAAAACCATCGCCACACCATCTAATCCTTACCAAAGCTCCAAGAAATCCTTGCCGACAGATCGACAGCATATACTGGAGCATATGTTACCGACAATTTAAACTAAATCAGCAGACAACCAAACTCAAACTTAAACTCTACGACTAGTGGCGTTCACGACATACACACATGGTGTGATAAGTCTCAGTGACACAAAACTAAGCTATTTACAAAACCGTATCCATTCCGCATCTACAGTGACACACACAAGTTCAAACGGGACACATGTAGCAGCGGCGACCTCGGTCGCCATTAATTGCCGGAGGAATGGTCGGGTGATTGCCTCCCCACCCCACTTTTCTGTCCCCGCGAACACCCGACCATGAGTGCTAGATCGACACCGAACAAGCCTCGTAAGCTAGACGCACATACACTCCTAGGCAACAAAAGATGCAAGACAAAATACTTTGAGAAGGCAAAACTCAAGCCCATTCAAGCCCCGCACACGCAGCACATGAAAATGATGATGAGATCGAACTTATGGTCCACAATGATGGTCGAAATTAAACTCACACTCACCAGGCTTGTAAACCTAGGGAAACAAACTGCACGTGCTTGTGAGCGAAGTTCGATTCTAGAGCTTCCACCGTAACTTCGATCACACTCCAACGAGCGAGAAGTTAAACGTACATCGACATCATATCAACATGCACCCAACATATTCATCTGCCACATTTTGTCACTGATCAAGTTCTCCTCATGAAAATGGCTATCGATGTGCAGGCCACGCTTGCAAGAGCTAGCGTGACTGCGTCCGTTCCAACTTTGCCAAGTCGCAAAGCGAACACTAAGTTACTGAGGCGGTCCTTGAAGGACTTGGTGACCATGACTCCAGCCTACCCTGAACAGTTTGCCCGACTATAGTCTGCGACGTGCAGCAGTAAGTCAGTGGGGTGCAGGGCGGCCCTAAGCACAAGGGTGGACTTACATGTAAAGTCTGGTGGGAAGAAAAAGCACAACTCCGTAAAAGACAAGAAGAGTTCCATCGATCATTGCTGAGTGTGAAAGTACGTGAATGAGTTTTATGGATACCTACTACGCAACTCCCATATTAGGGCTATTTTTAATGAGGAGTTGGGGTTCGGTGAAGCCTACTAATGGAATGGGAGTTCTAGAAAAAACAGACTTTCATTCCACCACTAATTGGTGGCCTTCACCAGCCCCTGACTCCACATGGAAGCCAGGCATTATATATATGGCTCTGATTATAATCATTTATAATGCATTTTAGTTCAATGTCATGGGATATAATTTGTTTTAATGTAGAAAATTCTTGTAGTTCTTGCAACAAGGAATTTTAAAATGTAATTATATACATAAAATGAATATACTTCAAAGAAAAATAATAGCATTAAAATCCTAATTATATGAATTTTTCTAATACATGTCTGTATCATAGGCCAAGCTACCCAACTTTAGCGACTTTTTTAATAAAAATGTAAGAGTTTTTATTGTATATTAAAAAAATTTAATGAATTTTAATTTTAATTGGAGGGACTTCTTATATGGATTTTTATAAATTACACAATTATGCAAATTTACAATTAGGTATTTTAATTCTTCATATATATTGTGAAGTTTTTTTTAATAAATTTGAAACCCAACATATTATACTCCTCATTTTATTCAGTCTCACCTAATTTTTTTGGTCTTTTTAATGAGATGTGATTCTTACAAGAACCATCTTCTAAGTTGTTTTAATGTCAATGACCCTTGCATATAATACTTTGAGAGTTGCATACCCATGATAAGGAAGTTTTAGATTGTGGTTCATTTAAGATATCTAATGGATGTCCATTATGTATCTCTCCTTATATATCTAATTTGCAAATGAATGATAATGAAAACCACCTAGGACACATCTATATTGAATGTTTGCAAGAAATGCTTGTCCTTTTCAGTATGACTTTTTAGCCTTGAATGAGAGGTTTTTGCTCAAAAAAATTGCAAATGTTATGTATCAATTTTACATGAAATTTGAAATGGAGGTACATGTAGTAGTTGTAGACATTCAGTAATTTTTTTTCACTTAAAATTTTTTTTTTTCTATTTTTCAATTGACCCCAATTGGATGTCTACTTTCACCATTTCAAGGGGGATAGTACTATTTTCTACTCAAAAATGTGAATTTGAAGGTCAAAATTAGGATACAAGGAATTCTACCAAATTGTACAAGTTTGCAAAGAGATTTTCTAAGGAATAGACAAAGGTATTTTCTCAACATATCAAAGCCATGAATCGTGACTTGGTCATTCAATGGTTCTTGACTATTAAGCTTGAGCATCTCAATTCTCAAGATTGGTAGGAAAATAAATAAATCTTGAAAAGGTAGTGATTATTTGTCCAAATTCTTTAAAAGTCAAATTGGTTTTGCCTTAAAGTTTCTAAGTCTACAAGAAACAATGTGGCGCAAATGTATAAGAACTTGTTCAATTAGATGAGATTATACATTGCATTTATGCACCCATGGTATAAATTTCAATGATAACCTTTAGGTCAAAATTAGATTAGGTAAATTTTATATATCTATATTTATATTGACAAATATAAAATATACTAGGTATAAATGAACATGAATTTGCTATACATATACATGCTAAATTTGTCCCACCAAGTGGACTACGTAGGGTGAATTTTACATGTTGTATTAAAAAAGTCCCCTATTTTGTGTTGTGTTTTTCTATATTCTTCATCCAATTTCCAACATGCAAACTCCATTACACAAGTAATGGGATGCACATGTGTTTTTCTTAAAATATTAGAGGACAAAACTTCACCTTTAGGATGGGCTAAAGAAAAGTAGGCATATCCAAAATGAACCTTATACTCTCATGAATAGATTTGAAGTTGTACATTTTTTAGGGCAAGAATGTGTTGGGGACAATTTTAGAAATAATCATTGTTAGGCACCATTATCCAAAACCAATTATGAATCACATTTGTAGTTTACAAAAAAATATATTATCAAATTTTGCCTCCTCAACCTCGACTTGTAGGCCATAATTCTATTCTCCTCTCGGCATAACATTATTAACTAGCCTAAACCATTCCCCCTTAGATATGCAAGATGCTAAACTTGTCCCATGAAGTGCGCCACGCAAGGTGAATTTTGCATTTTGTATTAAAAAAAAAGCCAACTCTTTTGTGCTATGTTTTTTTTCTATGTTCTTCACTCTTCCTTGCCGATTGGGAGCCTCTCATTGCAAATATGAAATCAAAATTTACAAATTTTTTTTATCATGTGTGACAAATAAAAAATTCCTATATTTTTCACCAGGGATAAATTCACCCTGCATGGTCCACTTCGTGGGGTGGGTTTAGTAAGCTTATCATGCTATAGAGATTTAGATATGTAATCCCTCCAAGAATCCCATGGAGTGACTTTAGTTTAATCTGCAGAAAGTCATTGGTTGGCTAAGGAGAGAGATATGAATTGCATGAAGGCAGAGATTGGAGAGAATCAGTGTACTACGAAGTTGCAATGCTATTAGCTCCCACTTTCTGGGGGAGCAAAAGGCATGCAGAGTTGGCATAAGTTAATAATGTTATGGGTGGCCACTGGAGAATTGTTACCAATTATGTTATGTTATTGCTGTTAGGTCTGTAGGTCTGTAAGCTCATTGCAGACAATCAGGTCTGGGATTTTGTACAGTACAGTTTCAGTAAGTTCTTTTTTTTTAAATTTAAAAAAAATGAAATGGTACTACTGTAAATTCTGCAAGTTGTTTTAGTTGTTTTTTTGGACACAAATGAAAATTTCCAGTAAGTTTTCTTTCAGTAAGTTTCAGTAAATTAAAATATTTTCAGACTTCTTTTGGTCAAGTATATGGTAAAGCAGACTACTGCTGTAGCAAGCGCATTGGCTACTTGGCCACCTCCATCATAGCACTGTTTAGCAATGAGACTTACTGCAGGTTTTTTTTTCAAAGGAGACTCCTACAGTGAACAAAATTGTCTTATACGGCTCTTCAGTCAACCCCAGTCAGCTTGCGTCAACTAATAAGTCTCTCTTACGCACCTAGCAAAGCATGATACGTTTTCAGCATGGGGGAGGATCATTGCTTCCTTACATTAGTAGAACCTCTCTACTAAGTCGGTATTCTATAAGCTAATAAACTTCTTTAAAATAATAGGGCTGAGTAGTCCCAACTTTGGAAATATAATAAGTAGTAGCACTAAATGAGAGCCGACCAAGGAAATTGTAGTGAACCCAGACCTTGTCAAAAAAAGGTAAAATATTTTTTTGAACAAGCTTCTTCATCATAATGCACAAGGTTCCTTGCGTGAAGATGTGACACTTGTACCATTGTGGCAGTTTCTTGTGTAGTGCATACTTTCTTTTACTCAATGAACCTCTTTGAAGTAATACTGGCAAGCAGTCTTGACCTACTACTTTAGAAAGTTCTGCCGTACAATGTTATAGATACCTTGCAAAAATTGTTGGGAGCTCATTTATCTTTAAGGAATTGAGAAGTCTGTTGGAAATCACTCACAAGTATAATGTATGCAACTATTTTGACAAGAAATGAATTTTTTGTTGTGATTTTATCAAAGTTTCTTTGGTCAAAACTAATTAAGCATGCAAGGAAGCATAGGTAGGTTCATTGTCAATCACATAGTGATTTTGTCTTCACTAACAGAACAATGGGTTGCATAAAAAGGCTTGTAGATCTAACAAAAGTCCCATCCACCGTTAGAACCTTTAAACATCAAGCTTGATTTCGTGGGCTTTGTTTTGAGATAATCTTTAGTAGAAAGTGTTTTTTTGGATTTTTTTAGGGGGTACATTTCACCCTTTTTTTTTTTCCAAAGAAGCGGTGACCGTTGCATTAAAAAACACAAAAGTGAAAAACAATCAACCAAGCCCCCTCAAACGGGATAACTTGGGAAGGCAATTGAGTGATAAGTGCCACTTGGGTT